>WEKY01028451.1:699452-744499 GCA_013390045.1 Picathartes gymnocephalus | reverse complement strand
GCCCGGCGCGCCCCGCGCTGCCCGGCCCCGCGGCGGACCATGGTGCAGCGCTTCAGCCTGCGCAGGCAGCTCTCGAAGGTGGGTGCGAGCTGCGGGTCCCGGCAGAGCCGCGCCCGGGCGGGGAGCGCCTCCGCCTTTGTTCGCGCCGGCACGGACACAAAGGCTCGGCCGTGGGGCGGGCGGGGGTCCGCCCGGGGCCGCTGATACCGCAGCGGTGCCGGTTATGGGGTTAGCGCAGCCTCGACGCTGGGTTAGGGGTATGTGGGAGGGTGCAGCAGAACTAACGGGTGTGCCCGAGAGGTGCCTGTGAGAGCGCTCACACGTGTGCTTTGTTCTGGGCAGAAAGAAGGTCCTTAGCTGTGTGAGCCGTCCCAGCGACACACCTGCAGGGACGGGGAAGTATGCCCTGCCCTGTGCAGGCTCAATAGCTCTCGCTGGCAACACGGGGCTTCAGAACAAAGGAGTTGCCGTGTACAGGTTTTGCTGTTTAATAATTGAAAAGTGTTCGAATTTGTTTCAGGAAGCTGCCTTAAGAGAGAGAATAGTTAATCCATGTAGTCTTGCAGTTTGTCACTGAATCAATCCAATGCGTGTAGTTGGAAAAACATTTGGAAAAATCCATCCAGGAATAAAAGCGAGTCTGTGTAGGACACTGCAGGTACGAACAGTTCTGGACCTGCCAGCACAGCCCTGTTTGTACATCGCACCATTCCCAGTGAGCAGTCTTGACTCTGGATGTAGAAGTTACAGTATTGGACTCTTAAAAGGCAAGCTGAATTTTCACTTTACATTTAAGCTCTTCTACTCCGTCTTCCCCACCCCCATATGTGTATTTGTAAAGGTTTTAAAATGCATCCATCATAATTGTAAAATGCTGTCGTCAGCATTTAAAATAGGTCAGAATTCACATCCCGCAAACTGTCTTGGGACAGCTTTGCAATAATGTGGTATATTTGTGATTAATTTGTAGGATTTTTTTAGTATCTCCTTATCTTAAGGAAACTGATGTGGCCATTTTCAGGGAAAAGTGAAACTTGCATCTTTTAAGGGTTTGCCTTGTTACATGTCAAGCTGTCTGCAAGCAGTAGAAGTCTCCACAGACACTCTGCAGTTTAAACTTCCCCTCAAAAGAGACTTGATCTAGTTAGTAATGAACTTTGTATCTAAGCTTTATTTATGTAGGGCAGCCAAAATAGTTTAAAATGAACTCATTTGGATAACTCAGTTTTATTCTTTGTTTATCTAGATGGGCAGGGTGATTTGGAAAAAGTTTGCACTGATTTTTTTACTATAGGAGAACTGTTTTCATTTTTTTTCTGTTCCCATTTTTGTGTTGTCTGACACAATTGTGTCTTGCACTGCATTAGCTCTGATTGTGTCAAACCTACTTTAAACAATTGTCTGTCCCTGACATATTCTTAACTTCTGTGTTTTAATTGTAAAAGTTGCACAGCTCTTACAGCATGGTGAACTGAAGGAGAAAATGAGAACTTGGTCTGTGTTTACCAGAATAAAAAGCATAGTTGTGTGAACAATTGGAAGGGGTTATATTTATCTCAGTTTGGATGTAGGATGAGAACTGCATCTCCCTGTCTCCTCACCGTGCTTTAGATGGGACTGGGAAGTCCCTATGTATTGGAGTCCTTGGGGGAAGAGAGGAAAATGGTGCTACAAACCACCTTCCATCTGCTGGAAGGAAGGCATAGAAAATATGTATAATTTTGCTGATACCTTTATCAGCTGAAATGCAATGACTGCCAGATTGTATAAAAATAAAACAGAATTTTATTAGTATTTCTTATGTGAAAACCTTGGTTCTTTTTTGGACACTGACTTAGACTTCAGAGTTGGCAAATCCTTATTAGGACCTGGAGCACCTGCTCCCCGGGTGTGTCTACTTCTTGTGTGAAATTGGACATTATTATACGGTGTGCCTGTGTTATGCAGCTGCAAGGTCAAAATTGCAATTTCTAACCCCATTTAATGGTGGGGGCTTCAAATAGAATGGGACTGTGCAGATTTGAGAGCTACAAGCTGAAAAATGCTGCCACCAGTGCTTATAAAATTTGAGCAAAGAAAAAGTAGGACTTCATGCAGTAAGGAGAAATACGGCCTCGTGATCCGGGCTTTAATCTCCAAGAGCTGGTTTTCCTTTCCACGGGGCTATTTGCGCTGCATGACTTCCATCAAATCATTTCAGCTTTCCCAGTCTCCATCTTCCTTCTATGAATAAGGTTAATGCCTTTCTCTTATTTACATAATGGCTATCCAATTTTGAAGTAGTGTTCTGGAGAGGGCTGTATAAGTACTTAAGTGTATCTTAGTTCATTAAATGTTTGCATTTGATAACCAGTTTGTATCAGGAATTTCAGAAAGTTTTCCACAGACCTATCTTCAAATGTTACTTCTTATTTCACATATACCAAACCACTGTTTATTATTTGTGGGTTGCTGCTTAAGTTCTGTGTTAGTTTGCCAACTTAAATGTCTGTAACTGTTAAAAATGTGAGTCATCATTTATTGCACCTTTACTGTTAAGACTTAAAGGCAAAATATTTGATGGGGTTTTTTGAGTGGTTCAACAGATGTCTTCTCCTTGCAAATTTGGTTTGTTCACTTCGTCATCCTCTGGTTCTGTGGGAGGTCTCCATGCCTTTTTTTTTTTTTTTTTCACGTCTCCCCTTCCTCCTTAAGTATCCAAAGTGTTTTCAAAGTATGTTGGTTCAAACTGCTCTCTATCTTGTACTGTTTGGAAGTCATTGGAGGCTTTGCAGTTACTGTTGTCCAAGATCTCAAGAAGTGCTGTTGCTGATGTGTTGCATTTGGAGAAATCCCTCACTGTTGGGGTGATAGTACAGAACTGTATCCAGCTGTTACTCAACTTGAATTTCTTCAGATGTTTTAGCTGGGTTTATGAAAGGAGAATAATGGAGACTAACTATATTTGAGGATGTTTTTCTAAGTTATCATGTTACCTTTTTTAAAAGGTACTCCTTTCTTGGGAAAGAATCCAATGAGCCAAGTAATTAAGTTCAATTTAAAGAAAGAAAAAGCCAAAAAAAGTAAATTTTGTGGACTGTGATTGATACTCCATTCATTTAACCAAAACATTAAAATATTAGTAATTTCAGGCCAAACTCTTTTGCTCTCAAGTACAGTCTGGATTTATCAGCATCTAAACTGTCTCTGTGTTGCTACTGGTGTGTGTGAAGCTTATTTATGGGAGAGGAACTTCAGTGTGTTATGTCAAAATAGTCTGGGAATAGCTGAGCTAAAAGAAGCTCGCCTGTGTGAAGGTGACAGGGGATGACTGTGTTTGACAGCACAGGCTGCATTTCTCCTTGTCACTGATACAGGTAGAAAAACTTCCTGCGGTGTTGCCCCAGCTTCCTCAGGTCTCTTAGAACCCTTGAGTTGTGTGTAGTCTCGGGCAGATACAACAGGATAGAGTGTATCTGCATAGAGTTCTCCCTGAAACTGTCCTCTGAGCAGATACTGAGCTGGCAAGTGTAGCTTGGCTACGCTTAATGGTAGGGAAAAGTTAGAAGAGGAAGATTTGGAAATTTGATGCATTTCAATCTGATTCTCATGTTTCACAGAGCACCAGCCATGCAGTTTTCCTGTGGCTCTTCAAATTTGACCTGCTCATGGTACTGGAGTGGCATTGTTGTACCCATGGCTGAACAAGGCCAGTGGGGTAGTCGGATCTAATGGGACCTTCTGAGCTATAAGGACGTATTTGTTACCACATTGGTAGCTCAGTGGATTACCTTTAAATTAACATTTTTCTCTTGATAGATGTGATGCAACTTACTGCTGGGGGCATCTGAGCAAGTTGCTCTCTTTCACTGCAGCCTTTGAGGTATGCTGCAATTCTGTCCCAGGCATACCTCACCATAACTCAGATGTGTGCCCTCCCTTGGGTCGTGCAGGGGATCAACTTCTCACCATCAGTGCAAGGACAGTTACTCAGAAATTTCCTGTTGCTTCTAAAGGAAAGGTAGCATTAGGTTTGCTTGTGTTGGTCATTTGAGGCCCTGTTAGACAAGCCAACTGGAGCATTGCAGTGTATTGCTCCTCACATTACTTGGGTTTGAATTTGTTCCTGCAGATATTTTGCATGGTGTACAGGGTAAAAGGCTTGTCTACACAAACCTGAGAGGTAACAACATGCAAACAGGTCTCTAAGCATTGCTGGCCATGCTGGTGTGGACTGAGTGACTAGAAATGCTGTCAAGAAGCTTCCACTCCATCATCTTGCTCAAAGGAACACGTAGGAAAATGTTACAGAGATATTACATTCATCTTATAAAAGGAAAATGGGCTTCTGGTGCACTGATTGAACAAGTTGGAATATCAGGTTTCCTGAGGAGTTTGTTCTGTGTCAGTATAACAGCTCCATGAATGCCGTGACAGGGAGGAAGTAAAAGAGACTCGAAGCATCTTCCATATTGATAATTAACAGGCTCTGTAAAACTACACCTGCAGAGATGTTAGAGATAGGATTTGGGAACTTCTCTTTGTGGAGAAAGCATTACTAATAAACCAGAGAATCAGCCCTATCCATGCCAGCTGGGGGTCTGGCAAATTTCATGTAATGGCTCATTGCCAAATAGACTTATGATGTCAAAGGCTGTAAACACAGACTATAGGGGAATGTAGCTTACATAAATGCATCTTTCCTTGTAATGAAATTCTGCAGCTTATGGCAGTCTACAGAAGATCATCATACTTTATAGTAGGTGCTTACATGTGGTTGGATGGCAATAACAATTGGAATTTCCTCCCATCAGGGATCAAAAGAAACATTGCAAGTGTTAGCATCTTTACTTTGAGTTAGTTACCTTTAGGGGTCCTTCTTAGAGATTTTGGCCTGTGTAGAATTCGCCCCTTTCCCTTCAATTCCTTGTGACAAACTAGCTGGCTTTTTCCTCAGCCAGTATTTCATCGGGGGCAGAGAAAAGTTTGCTCTCATTTTGCAAGTCTTTCTGTTCTGGATGTGACAGTCAGTGATAAAGATGCACATGTAAACTAGGTCCTTTCCAGAGGGGAGAGAAAAGCCCATATGCTGGAGGAGGGCCTTGGAAGTTCAGGGGAAATGAAATAATGAGCACAAGAGGAGTTAGTTCTCAACATTGCCGTGATACCCAGTTTGGGACTCCCTCTTTTGACGAAGAATGTGATAATGACCTCCAAAATAATTCTTATCAGAGATTAATTGTAAGCAGTTGTGTTTGAGCAGAGAAGAGGATGGTTGAGGTTTCATTCAGAGGATTTTGGTTGTTCAAAGGTGGGATTCGCCTGTTCTTTCAGTCATATTTACTCAGTGTTCCCAAAGTGGAGGGAGCTGACTTGCTCACCTAACAGTAACCTTTTCCTATGGACAGGAAAAGTAAAGGAGCAAGATGGGTATTTGGTTTTGGGTGGTTGGTTGGTTGGTTTTGTTTGTTTGTTTTGGTTTTTTCCTAATTTGAGCCATGGTTTGGATCTCCCTGAGGTCACCTGGTATTTGAATAGGGAGTTCAGCATAAAAAACATCCCCTTCTTAAGTTCTCAGCTTTGAGACAATTTTAAATAGACAGGAAGAATTGCTAAGGAAGTAAGGTTATTGTCCTTCAAAGAATTGCCATGAAGGTTTCAGTATGAATGAAATAGGAAACTGTATTTGGATTTGAAATATGAGTAATAAAATATTTCAGCAGCATATTATAAGTGCTGTTGTTTGAGCTTTGTGATAGGGCATTCAAATGGCACACACTTAGCTAGAGTGGAATCCAAGATCACCGGAATGCAAACTGAAGCTTTGCTACAAGAGTTTTGTTGAGTTTTTTCCTGGAGTGCCTTTAGTAAATGTTCAACTGCAGAAAAATATTTTCTCTGTTACCTGCACATTTTGGGATCTTACTTAACTCTTGGAAGCCTGTGAACACTGAAGTCATGTTCGAAAAGTCTGTAACTAGAAAAAGTCTCCATTCTAGAATCACTAACTTCTACCAAAGAAAAGGAAATTTGAACAAGTGCTTCAGGTAGCACAGGATGGCCTTTGTGCAGGCACAATTTGTGCTTGTTCAGGCATGTCTGCCTTGGAAGTGCACTGAGACCCACTGCCTACACTGTGGTGTGAGAGGTCCCAGGATCCTGTTGGTGGTGAACAAAAACTTACAGGGGAAAGAAATATTTCTATAATCCTAAATAAATTATTTCAGCCTGCTGACATTGGCAACAAGAGCAGAGGAGATGAAGAGTTTGAGGTTGATGGGGAGGCGGTGTTTCACTGGAGCCTGAACTGCAAAGCATGTGCAATATTGGTGCAGAACTGGTGCCCAAAGGTCATCAGTGTGTGGAACTGCTGTGTTGGAGTGGGACTAAAGTTTCTTTACTGCCCACTGAGAATAATATAGGATTTTACTAGTTTGCATGAAAAGTAAAGAGGAAGAAGAAAATACTGCTTTTCATGCCAGCAGAGAGCAAAAAAGCTAAAGACTATGCAAAGAAGTCATAGTGCTGTTGTAGATTAAAATAATTGGGTTGCAAACTGCCGGGCAAGGTGTTTTCCTTGGCCACTGCAGTTCAGTCACAGTGCAGGTAGTGTGGCTGAATCTCCTATTTTTCCAGACCCAGATGAGGAGTCCCTGGATACGTGTTCTCCTCTAACACCGCGTGGAATACTGGCAGGACTTGGGCACCACAGAGCTCTATGGCCTCAGTGCTACAGGTTTCTCCAAGCAAATGCCTGTGGTGAGGTTGGTTAGTGAAACCAGAAAGCTGGTTGCTGCAGGTTTTTGGTTTCAGAACTCATGAGCTGTCGTTCAGCTGTTTTTCACACTGAATGTAGTATAAATATCTGCTTTTAAGGGAAATCCTTCCCATGTAGAGAGTGTGGTTGTCAGTGACATCTGGTTTGGAGGGATGCTTGTTCTTCCATTACAAATGTTCTCAAAACCATTGAGATAGGTTGACCTTTTCTAGTTCTTCACTAACTACTTCATTCCTACATAACCTTTGAGAGTTTTCTTATGTAAACTACCACGAGAATGCCTTCATTCATTGTGTGGGAAAAACTGTGGATAACTGTGAGGGACAGTAGGTCAACTTTAGCATGTTGCTGACAGCCTTTGCCCGTGGGTTTATCGTCCCTCTGTATTGATGGAGGCAGGAGAACTGTGAAGATTCAAAGAGGATCCTTTTACATGAGCCTAGACTTAATTACTTGCTTGGATATTTAAAAGTCAGGACTCTGCTATGTTTTATATTATCCTAATATTGGTAAAATTTGGGAAATAAAGAACTTGCTACTGCTGCTCAGAAATGCAGAGAGTGGACCTTGCTGCAGGTGTCACTGGAGAGCTGCTGAAATTTAGTCAGTCAAATGTTTATTGTTCAAGCGTTGGTAAATATTGAAATTGTATCCTTTCAGAATCCTGGTTAAATGTATATATTGGTGGAAACAGGGTAACAGGATGGGATAAACTTTAATACTGTTCTGCTTTTAACTAAGGAAGTGCCTGCACTAGGTACTGTGCCGTCTGTGTGTGCTGCTTTGCTGCTGTCTGTGTGGGTTTTTGGGGTGCCCATTACCTGGCCATGCTGCGGAAGTGCTCATGGGGCCGTGGTCAGGTTCATGCTGACAGCTGGACGGGGTTCGGTTACCAGGGTCTGCGTGCCCCAGCAGAGGCCAAGGAGCTTGGCTTTCCCTGCCGCTTCCAGG
This sequence comes from Picathartes gymnocephalus, assembly GCA_013390045.1. Taxonomy (NCBI): domain Eukaryota; kingdom Metazoa; phylum Chordata; class Aves; order Passeriformes; family Picathartidae; genus Picathartes; species Picathartes gymnocephalus. The sequence continues at coordinate 736,791 of WEKY01028451.1, read as the reverse complement.
CTCATTCCCATGGGCCCTGACTGCTTGGATTTGAGAAGATGATATGCCTCTCCTGCTGGTGAGGCTGCTTAGTGAGCCTGGGGAAAGCTGGGGAGAAAAGAGACCCGAATGCCAGCTCAGCTGCTTGTCTGCTGCCCTGTGCAGAACTTCAGAAGTTCTGACTGATATGACATGGAATGAGCACTTGGTGGAGTTTGTGCAGCTTTGTAGTGCCAGGGCTTTATAGTGTTAGCAAACGCACACGTGCTGCAGTGCACTCAACCTGACTGCTCAGGTTGTTCCGTAGTTTCTAGATGTCGTGTGTGAATTCTTGTCGCAGTTCATCTCATGGAAAATTTTTAGTATGCCTGGACAAGTCTCAATAATCATCCTCCTCTTACCTGCTCATGTCCTGATCCAGCAGGCCAGGTTTCCATTTACAGTTTTTTACAAAATGTTTTTGTTAATTCATCCATCTGGAATATGACTTTGTATTTTTTTAAACTTACAGAATTAATAGTTTCAGCAAGGTAAAGGGAAATTTGGCATTATTTAGGTTCCAAGTTTAGAGAGGAAAAGTGTTTAAGGTTATTAAGATTTGTTGGAGGGCAGCCTTCCATTGCCTAAAGGGGCTCCAAGAGAGCTGGAGTGGGACTTTGGACAAGGGCATGAAGTGACAGGACAAGGGGGAATGACTTCATTCTGACAGAGGACAGAGTTAGCTGGGAGATTGGGAAGAAATTCTTGACTGTGAAGGTGATGAGGAGCTGGCCAATGTTGCCCAGAGAAGCTGCCCCTGGCAGGGGGTTGGGACTAGATGGTCTTTAAGATCCAATTCAACCCAGACCATTCTGTGATTCTATGAAATGTTAAAAGGAGTTGAAGAGAAAAACTTGACTCCGTGAAATACAAGCAGTTTGGGCAATAGTACAGGGTTTGTATTATCATGAAGTCTGCATTTTACATGCAGCTGTTCCAAAACCGTACATATACTTCTTAAAAACCTCACTGTGCATCAGCTGCTCTCTGTCCCTCTGTCTAACTCTGTCTTTCTGGTCACTGAGGATCCCCGGTCTAGGGTTCTTTCTGCTTTCTCCGGAGTATACCTGATTTCTAGATTAAATGACTTTTCTGTTCCAGGAGGTAATTGCCTGAGAGATTAAATAGCCTGTATGTAGAGAATGGTGTTGATGACTTGGCAGCATTTCAGCTAGAGGCTTGCTGCTTAGTGCTGTAAATCTTACTGTTGTTCATTTCTTTGCTGAAAAATTATCAAGCAGTATTTCTGTCCCATTTTTTTCGAAAGGGAAGGAAATTGCTTTAGCTACTTTGTTATGCCATGGAGAAGGAACACTTTATTATTCAAGTGGCTCGGTGGATATTTTGACGGAAACTCCATTTGTCAGTGCAGAAATTGGTTCTATTTTTAACAACTTCACACTCTTCAGCAATTATTTGGCTAAGTTGCTTATGAGGGGGTATTTTCATGCACTGCTCTGGACTGTCTTCTGGGTGAGGTTTATATGTTGTCCCCTATGGGTACTCTTTGTTGTCTTACAGCAGTTGTTTTCAGCTAACCCATGACAGTTGTCATTAAAAATGTGTGGGAATACTCCAGTCAGTAAGCAGAAAATAACTAGGTACTTTTGGAAAAGTTTTACTGCCTACTTTGAGGCTAGGTTTTGGGATGGGGAGACTCGTGGGGCAGTCAGGACAGAGAAGGCAGAGTGCTGCCTGTCGGTACATCCCTGCTGTGTTTGTGCATGATTCCCTCCATGAGAACAATGCCAAGGATTGCACAGCTGGAGAAGAGAGATAGTGCTTTTGGTGGGATTTGTTATGTAATTCCAACTTTACTCTTCAGCTGCCAAACACTAGTTCCAGTGAGCTGGGTTAGTGAAACATGCTCTACTGGAACTGTTCACTTATCTTGGGTGATGTTACCGAAAGGTCAGGGAATGGGTCTGGCGGCAGCTGTGAGCAGGGCAGTGGTACAGAGCAGTGATACAGAAGGCCTTTGCAGATTTTGCTATTGAGCAGGGCTACTGGGTAAATGTAGGACTCAGTGGTGGGAGTGGTTGGTAGATTGGTGTTGAGGGGTGCATCCTGGTAGGCCACCCTTGGGACAGCATGTGACAGAGCAGACCTCCCCTGAAGCAGCATCGTCATAATCAGGTCAGATTGCTACTAAGCAGATAGTTATTACAGTTCCAGAAAGTATACTCATGTGGTTTATCTGTGTTTGTGACCTAGGAACCGAGGGGGAAATGCAATGGAGTGTCTCTTAGACTTGGTGTTCACCTCTACATTTCTTGAACGACCACAGTAGAGTCAGCCAGGCTGATTAGTACTTAACAGAACATAATCTGTGTGAAAACACGTTCAGTGAATAAATTCACATCTCTTTAACTTTCTTTTGGGGCAGTACCCTGTGACGATATTCTCTCACCACTTCTTCCCCAGAAGAATGCATTGTCTAGACCACCACGCAATGGTTTTCAAAACATACAGGGTCTGTTTGCTGTGCTTACTCCAGGCATAAAGTAGAAGTCTCATCTTAAAATGTTTTCCCTGGATCTCGCCTGGAGTCTGTTCAACACCTTGCGCCTTGTGGCTCTGCATGTGGTTTCCTCCTGCTGCCCAGGAGAGCCTCATGTCTGTCCTACTAGAGGGATGGAGCAGGTGCAGTGTGTTTTTTAGCTGTTTCCAGTCTGACAGCTCCTTCTGGTTTTTTCTGGTTCTTGACTGGTACAGGGCACCTACTGCAGGATACCAGCCAGGTGACAAGTGTTCATCTATCTCACAGGGGACTGCACAATGCACAAGGTGTCTGTGCCGCCTTCAGCAGGGCACGGGTTGCATTTGTCTGCAGTTGAATCCTTAACCTGTAACAGGACCCTCAGCAATCTCCTCTGGCAGGTTGCAGAGGAAGAGATCTTGAGGTTGCACCTTGGCCCAGAGCTCGAGAAGTGGTGTAAAGCATGTCCTTCAACTCAGAAGTATTCCCCTTGAAATAAAACGTGAGGTATTTTTCTGTTGAAGAGTGTGTTGGGGTTTTCCTTGTTTTTTTCAATAAACTTCCAAGACGGTTGCCAGCAGAGCTATTTTACTTTTTGGTTTTATTATTCTTTAGGAAACTAGACTCTCACTCAAGTTGTGTTCCTGACAGGGTCAGGGATGTAGTATTTTTAGCAGCCTCAGTGGCTCTTCTTGCAGTGCATTCATGCCTCGCTTGTTCAGGGTTGCACTTGCTTTTTCAAACACGCATTTGGGGCTCCTGCCAAGACACCCAGGGCACTACAGCGTCGTGTTACAAGGTCCTGCTTTGTGCAGGCAGAGCCCAGCCCGGTAGGGCTGGGTCTGGGCTCTGCCAGCATAGCGCTGTGGTACAGCGTGTTTTGCCAGTGGAGGGCTGCTGGGGTTCATACTGCGCGTGCTGCCTTCACCACACACTCAGCATGGAGGACTCGCTGCCTGCCTCTGGAACCGTACGTCCTGGGCTTTCTCCTTTCTTGGATGTCAGCTGTACTGGGGTTGTGGATGTGGCTGGTTTGCTGGGCAGAGCCGTGGGTCACCACTGATCACCCAGACTCTGCATGTCTGTTTGCTGTTGCTGATGCTGCTGGAGTTCGCTTTAAAAAAATCAGTCAGCAAGCTGCTGTGTGTTGTGACACCGAGGGATTGAAATCAAGTGTCTCCTGTCCATCCTCTCATCAGAGTGATTTAGGTTTTTTCTGCTGCTGTTGCTCCACAGCACGCAATGTTTGTGGCCCAACTTGTGCTCAACATTACAATAAGTAAACCCACTTGTGCTGCTGAGGTGCTGGTTTTGTTTAAAGTGCTTGATCTGTTCTGGATGTGGTGGTAAAAATTGCATATTGGGAGACTCCCCATGAATGCAAAGAATCTGTAGTTTGAACAGTTTAGTGATTAGAAAAGGTTTGTAATACCAGAAGTCCCTGTATGGTTAACGCTTCCCCAGTTATCGTGATTTCTTCCAGGGAGCTTTGAGGCTTGGCTTCCTCATGGGAGTCTTCTATAAAGTCTTCTGGAATTTCTCCCAAACAGCATAGAATGTGGAGAATTTGTCAGAAAGTGCCATGTACGGATTCAGTGAACAACAGGGAATATGAATAGCAGAAGAAACATGGCTGAGAAGTTTAGTACTGTTTAAGACCTCTTTAGCATTTAAAGGCTGCATTTTATCAGGATAGTAAGACAGTTCTAGGAAACTCCCTGTTCTTCAGGAGAGGAACGTGCTGGTCTTTGAAAGTCTACCTGCAAATTTCAGTGGAAATATTTTGGTCAACTTTAAAATCGAGTGTTTCATGAAGAAAACAGTGGTGAACCCCCCAGGAGCTCCCTCCCCTCGGAGCAGAGGAGGTACAGTCGCTGCTGGGATTGCTGCTGTCATCAGTGCTGGTTTGGGCTCCCTGTTTTCCCCCTCCTGTCGCCTGTGCATGTGGCTCTGTTGGGAGGCCATGTTCTGCCTCCTGTAGGGGTCTGGCAGTGGTGGGACAGGGCCCTGTCCTGGGCTGCAGCAGGGTGTGGGCTGTGGGTGTCCCTACAGAGCCAGGGCAGTGCCATGCATTGGGGCTGCTCCATGGGGATGGGGTGGGGAAAATAACGCTCTCTGTTCAGCCTGAGCACGCTCTTTCCCAGAAGACAGAGCTGCATTGTTGGGACAAAGAAATGTGAAAATACTAAAAGCATTCAAACTATTTTCTTTTTATTTGGGAGCTTTTTGTGGAGCTCTGCAAAGCAGCCAGCCCTGTGTGTAGAGCCACTGACAGAATTCAAAGGTGAGCTGGGAGTAGAAGGAAAACGATAAGCTTTTTGGATTTTTTGCTGCTTACAAGGAAGGGTTCTTGTATTTTTATAGGGGACATTATCAGTGTCAGGCTAAGATGCCTGGATGCATGTTGACTGGCCTATTTAAAAGGAAAAAACATTTTTAGTGAATCTGGTTTCAGGTGGTTTATGGTGCATACTCTATTTCAGCGACTAATACTTGGTTTTAAAAATTCAGCTTTCTTGTGTTGTCATCTTAACTGCAAGTATCTGGGTCTTCAGTACCTCTCCAACAAAGTCAGAAAGGATCAGATTTTCTGCTCTTCATATTCCAGCAGTTGAAGGAAATGTGGGTTAAAGGGAAGAGCTTTTGTAGCAGAAAGGACATGTTATGTTTGTTCTTTTATAAGCTGTCAATGGAAAAAATAGCATAGTGTTACATATTTTAAAAACTCTTTTGTAGGTCATCTGCAAGGAAGAATTATGTATTTGTTGTTGAAAACAACTTTGAGTTGTTGGGGGGGTTTCTCTTTTTCATTTTTGGTGAGGCAGTTTAGTGAGTGTTTCAGTTTTTCTTGATCACTTGTTTTCCTGTGGTTTTTTTGGTGGTTATTTGTTTGGGGGTTTGTTTTGTTTTGTTTTTGTTAGGGTTGGTGTTTTTGGTTTTGTTTTTTGTTTTTTTGGGGGTTTTTTTTTTTTTTTGGTTGGTTGTTTTTGGTTTTTTGTTTGCTTGGTTTTGTATTTGTATTTTTTTTTAAATATTGATTTGACATTCTACTTTCACCAAGGCCACCAAGAATTATCAACCCAAGACAATGATTTATGTTCAGGATATTCACATCAACCAAGCAGTTAAATTATTGGGATGTTATCAATTGGAAGCTTCGTTAACCTAGAGCAGAATCCATTAAAATTTCCTGGGTAAACAGCAGTCCTTTTTCTTGGAACAAGGGTCATACCCTGAACAATTTATTTGTTTGTCAGATTTCCCTGTGCTGTGAAATATCTTAAGAGATGGTCGTAACCCAGACGAAAATGAGTCTTAAAAAACTGAGTCAAGGCTGAAGTCTCTAAATGAGGATGCAGTACAGGAGGGATAACCAAGAGATATTTCCCATGGTTTTTGACTGTAAGAGTGAAGGTAAATGTGCCCTCAAGGCTAACACTAGGTAGGAGTGTTTTGGGGAAGAGCTTTAAGAACAGAGGCAGGAACAACACATCCATGTCCAAATGCTGAACGTAGCCCCAGCAGACAGAGCTGGCAGTGGGTGTAACATGGGAGACCAGCCAACAGTGGGTTAGACAGTGGTATCTTCCTGAGCAATCTGTAGTGTTAAACTAATTTTAATCAAATAAAAATTAAATAACTATATATATAATATATATATTATTATTAATATATTAGATAACAACTAAATATTAAAAATAAAAAAAACACTGTGCTTCATGCTTTATCAAGAGCTGTATTCCAACATTAGTTTAGCTATTTCTTCACCAGCAATCAGTTTGGATTCATCAGTTTGGGTTTAGGGTCACGGATGCTATAAATGGTATTTATTTGGAAAGGAAGGGGATGTTAATTTGGGGAAGATTGATGCAGAAGACAACCTGAAAATACTCAAACACAGGTGCTAGTTTCTATGGTAGTCAACTGCCTCTATTGTTTGTGAGAAGGAACAGTTTCCTGCTTTCTGTCAATGTCTTGAGCCTGAGCATACCTTGAGAGCATTTGGTCAATATACTGCACTCTGCTCACGTATGATGAGTCTGGTGTGTGGTAATTTTGTAAGCCTCTGGATAGGATCACCCTGAGCAAAGATTTGTCAGAGCTTGGGGTAATCAGTCAGTGAAGTCACTCAAATTAATATTTTGTTCTTAAAAGAAAGGAATAAATGTGAATAGTTTTGTGCCAGGCACTGACTGCCAGCCTCTTGCACATCATGAACTCAGAGCATACACAGAAACAGAACTCTGGTTTTGTTCAAAATTCACTCCAAAACTTGCGTGATCAACAGTATTTTCTTTTGCCTAAATTTGTCTATGTAGTCACTGGCCCTCTTCATAATTCATGATCACATCTTGGTTTGGTGTTCTGGAAGAAAGGTGCCTTCTCTAGAATGTCTTCACAACTTACTTACGGCTTGTGGGAAATCTGCTTTCTTCCAAAGCCAGGCTGTCATGGCATTATTAGTTGTAGCTATGTAATGTAAGAGTTTACTTCATGAATCATGTTATGCAAATCTGATAAATGGACTTGCTGAATTTCAGGTACTGCTGTCACTGGGTTTCTTTGGTTTTCTGGTTTTAGGTTTTTTGTAGATTCTGCAAGTTCCACATATAACTTCAAATTTTCAGTTATACTGTAACTTTTGTTACTTTGATGAAAGAAGAGCATTGAGAAGCAAACAAGAAGAAAGAAAGCAAAGCATACAGCTTTCCAGGGGAAATGACTATGGACATGAAGCTCCTTCAGAAGTTAAGAAGCGTATTCTAAGATTATCTTTCACTTTTATGCTGAGTGGAGAGCTGTCAAATTCAGTGTATCCAAGCCACCTTCGTGAGCATAAGGCTTCAGGTATATTATTGAATTAACAAACAACCTGTGTCATCTAAGCTGCAGTAACCCATCATGTCCTGTACTTGCTGCACACTTTGGGCTCATTGCAAGGTAGAAACAAAATCTTACGGCTTAGATCCTGCCTCGCACATGCGGTGCCCAGGATGACTCACATTTGCAGGTACAGTGATTGATGCATAGCAGCTCCATGTGTCAGTGTGGGTCTGTGTTGACACCTTAATGAAGTTCAGTCACTGAACAGCAAAACTCAACCACCAAGACAGTTGCTGAAGAGTGAGAAGATATTTTTTGTGGCTTTGAACTTTGGTTGGTTTTTTGTGATGTATTATTTTTCTAATATTTTAATAAGATGAAAATGTGAGAAGGTAAAGTTTGGTAGCTCAAAAAGCTTTACATGATAATCAGAAGTAATCAATTTAATTTACAGATGTGCAGCAAAACTGAAAATTGGCAAGTTAAATTCTTTTTGAAGAAAATTAAAGCAATTTTAACGGCGGCTGTGTACCTTCCCAAGTTGTCATTGAAGAACATAGAGCACTAAGACTAAAAGAAATGTGGTTTTTGGGGAGTGTGTGTGTTACATATCAGTTAGACTTACATATCGAACACTGTGGTGATGTTCATGCCAGCAATATGGAGAAATGGCAAACCAAGTCTTCTTGGAAGTGTTCCATTTCATCACTCTGCAGTTTTTAGGTTGCTTTATTGATAAACTTAATCCTTTATGAAGACTGGGCATTTTGCCCTGATTGTGGTTTCTGCTGAGCCAGAGCCATGTTGGATAGTGTTCTGTCTTTATATTTAATTTTATGTATCATGAAGGATCATGTTTTATATGCAGACTTCTAACAGATTAACCAATTCATTGCTTATTAAAAAACCAAGACTTAAAGTGTTTAAAGCCCTTGCTGCAGATCTCAGGTCTGCTGAAGTTTAACTTTGTTTTCCCCTTGCTATGCCTTGTGGCTGGAAGCAGATCCCAATGATCATGAAGCAGCAGTCATTTGTGAGCCTTCGGCTGCTCATGCCAGACCAAGGTGCAGGCAATTATCTTGAACTTGTCAATTTTTCTTGTACCTGGAGAAATGGAAAGAAAAGGAGACAGGACCGGAATGTAGTGCAGTTTTGTATGTCCTTTGGATGTAATTCTTTAAAGTTCCATTCTATATTTGGAGTGGAGCTTAATCAGTACTAACAGATTAAAGTGAGGCTTTGGATCATCACATAAGTAACTGGAATAGACAAACTGTTTAGTCTCTCCTAGAGAGAGACTAAGTTATAATGAGAAATCAATTTCTAACTAGACATCATTTAACCATGTATTGAGGTCTGGTCTAGTAGCAATCTGGCAGGCAGCAGCTGGATTTCTTTCATTGTTACTCTAGGAGAATTGACTTGATGCAGCAGTGATCACAAAAATATCCTTGGTGTTGATACCTCCTGAAGCCATTCCTTCTTCAACATGGTCCCTGGGGACATCTGCTGAGTGATAGCTGCTCTGGCTATGGGCTGCCCTTGTTGGTACCCCAGTCCTGAGCTGCATTGTCTCAGCCTGCCATGGTCTTTTCTTCACACTCACAGTGGTAGTTTTGTGCTGAAGTGGTTATAAAAAGTCCCATCAGCATGGCTGCCCTTCACAGAAGTGCTGTGGGATGTGAGATTTATGAATTAACCTTTCTCTCTCTCCTTTCTCGTCCCCCCTCCCCTCCGTTAAATGCTAATGGAAACATTTTGAGTACTTGTGGAAACAGGTGTGGGGAAAGGGAAGCTTTTTTTCTTCTGGTGATTAAAACTGGGGCAAGAAGCTGTGACTAGTAAAAAAAAAAGCAAGTCCTGTGCAGAGCATCCTCTAAGGGAAATCTGCAAAAGACAAATATACTCAAAACTGGCTTTATTCCAATGGTTGTGTACAGAGGAGGGGAACTCCAGCTCTGTGCAGTGACTTTGAAGCCTAGGATCTTAAATTAGAAAGTAAATGTTAAATAATGTATTAGCTTAAAGTGGTTCTGGCCCAAGTGATACCTCATATGATTAGGCTATTGCAGCATTTATAATCACACACAGGTTCATAATTTGTATATGCCAGCAAAATGCTCAGGTGACTTCAGCCCTTGTCCTGGGCAGTAAGTGTGGGAGCAGTCTGGTAGGTTTCAGTTTGGGGATTAGTATGAATTGAGACCAAGGATCTGTGATTGGGGTTTTGCAGCTGTGCAGGAACTTACTAATCACCACAGAATGAAGCAGGAAGCCTTGTGCAAGTGGCCTCATATCACTGAGGTTATTGATCCAGCAGTGCCATTGGGATATTATGTCGTCACTGTCTATAAAATGTTCTAGTCAATAAAGGCAACTTGGAACTTGAATTTTCTGCTAGTTTCTCACTCTTTCGCTTAATGTTTTGCGTTACTTAATATTTGGTAGCATTCAGATTTTTCCTAGTAAATGGATTTAGCCCCTGCTGTATTTTTTTCCCAAAACCTTTTGGTTTTAAGGGGTTCTGGAAAGAGTTTTCATCTTATTACAGGGGTCATATGAGCATCTAATCTCTGTAAGTTTTTAAGCACCATCAAAGCTCACTTGCCCCCACCCCTGCAGTTAGATCTCTTTCCAGTTTTGCTGAGTAACTTCAGGAAAGAAGTACTCTAGAACGTAAACAAGCTACAAAGCAGGCCCTGGTGACATCCTAGTGCTTAGAACGCCTGTAGCAGGGAAGGGTGCTTAGTACCCCATCCCTTCCCTGCCCTTCTCAGTGCTGGCTCCAGTTAGGAGACTTTGTTCTTGGCTGAGGCACTTGGAATGTCTATGTTCCCCCACGTAGCTGAAGCTTGATGCCATCATCTGGCTCCAGCCGCAATGGCCACTGTCTCCTGCTGTGTCAGGCTGTCAGAGAAGAGAGGTGAGTTTTAAAAATAGTGTCAGGCATTGCACAGTGCCTGGGAAGCCCTGTAGCTTTAAATCCCGTGTCCTGGTCCTGCTCTGAGCCTGAAGCAGAGCTCCCCAGCCAGGAGCGGAGCTCAGCCTGGCCCGGCACTCAGCCATGCTCGTCCGGCCGCGGCGCTCCGACGGCAGAGCCAGCACTCAGTCCGGCCCATGGCCACGGCACTGCCCGGGCAGTGCCCAGCGCCGGGGCTGGGGCTGCCCATGGCTGCACGGTGATGTTTATGTGGTGCTGCTGTACCTGCGTGTGCTGTGAAAGGGACTTCTGTGAGCCCACGAAGGTGAGGAGGTTGTGGGGGAACAGTTGTGGCTGTCATGTTCGGCTGTTTTACTTAAATCTCCAGTAGAACTTGACCTCATTTTGTGCATCAGCCTTGGAGGCACTGCATTTTTCGTCTGGGCACTGCTGTTGAATTTCAGTGGTTGTTTTTTTTAATATAGCTTTTCTTTGCTTTTGAAGCTGGGAAGTGCAAAAAGGCTCCTGTCTGAGTTTGTGTTGCAATCCATAAACAAGATCAAATGTGACGCTGCTTTTTGGGATTTTCTGTTTTTGTTGTTTTGGGGTTTGGTTTGTATGATAACAGTGAGTGATGAAAGAAGTAGGAGATGCAGATGCAGCAGATGGAGATGCAGCCCAGTGTCAGAGAGAAGTATTTGCATTAGTAGCTTTTTTAATGTGACCTCTTGTTTTGCTGTTTTTACCTGTGCAAAATGTGTTTTCAGGAAGTAGTAAACAAAATGTAGAACCATGTTCTTCTCCAGGTAAAAAAAAGAGTAAGTTTGCTGCCTCCCGTAGGCCCAGTGACCTTCAGAAATGATTAAGTATTTTTCTTTGGTTTCATTGAGCTGTGTAGCTCAGCATTGCCCTTTTTCAGTCTGAGTTAACAGTAAACTGTATCTTCCCCTCCTCCCCCATTTATTAAATACTGAAGAGAGACAGTAAGGTCTTTGATGCTGTGATCTGCAACACAAGATAGGAGCTATTTCTCTTTGAATTGTTGCAGTTAGCTCTCCCGTGCTCTGTGGTCCAGTGTTTGAGGAAAAAAGAAAGCTGGGATCCAAACTGGTTTTTTGCCATAGCTGAAGGTTTACCTGAGGTCTGTTACAGTTACAGAAGACATGGTTGAGAGGTTGCATAGTATTCCTGTTGTGTTTGAAACACATATGTCTAATGCATTTATTTAATTCACTTACAGATCTTCCCAGAGTAAAATAATATCTTCTATATGTGTACTTTGTCTCACTGCATTTATTAGTCTTCATAATAAAAGTAACATACAGGTGTCTCTCAGGAGAAATGCCTGTTGCTGAGTTGCAGAGGTACAGACTGCAGTGGTACGGGGCAGCAGGAAAGCCTGGGGGTTACAGATGTTCCACATCCCAGGTTGATAGATCTGCATGCTTTGCATCTTGGCACACCTAACATCAGGCTACTGCATTACCTCTTGAGAGCTGAAGAGAGGGGTAGTGAGCACAGGATACCATGTTCTGTGCTCTCTAGACCAGGTCAGGGTAGCCTGAACAGCTTTCCACTGTGTGTTGAGGAGATGCTGCACTGAGGGCTGTCTCTAAATGGAGTTCTCAGTGAGGATTCTTAGCTTTTCCAAGAATACTGAAAGCAGCTTAGTGATTTCAGTATTTACCTAATTCAGTGATCCCTGTGGATTTCTGGACAGGTGCCCTGTTGCCTGACCCTGCTGGGTGCTCATAATCCCTTGAATGTCTTCCCCTCTGATGTCTCATTGCTCGCTGTTCTCCTCTTCCAGGTTTCTGAAGGCATCCATGCTACATGCCAGTGGCCCTGAGGAGGGCATGTTCATGAGCTGAAGGGACTGCCCTTGCTCACAGCATCTTGTCCTTGACAAGCTGTGTTTGCCACTTGGAGCAATCTTAGAGGTTTAGTTGATGCTAATTCAGGAGCACCTGCAGCACTTGGAGCAAACAAGCTGCTTTTGAACGAAGCAGGAGTCTGAAGCAGCTATACTGCGTAGCTGTGATAAGCGTGATCTTAGCTGGTACTATGCATATATTGTACTAGAAAGGCTTTAAATAAGGAAACAATATGTCAAGAAATGCTCTATGAGAATGGCAAAGCAGTATATTCACAGGAAGCATGAATCCTGTTGCTTTGAAATACTTAATATTGTATGAACTGTTGATTGGGTAAGCTTCAGGGAGGAGTTTTGGTTATGGTCACACTCTGTGTTGTACCTGCAGAAAACACTACAGCTAAAATAAAGGAATAAGTAAGTGTAGAAGTACGGTTGCTGGAGCCCTTTATATTACACACTTGGAGGGGATGTGCATGTTAAACCTCAGCAGAGACGCATCCCCTGAAAAAGGGAGAATCCTTGCTTTCACACAGGGCTGTTCTGTGCAGAAGGATCACGCAGAGGCAATTGTCCTTCCAGACTTCAGACCCAGTTTGTTCCAATGCTTTGCAAGTCAAAGTTAACTTGCAAACATAAAATTAAACTCTGTTCTCTACAAATTAATATATAACATGCAATAATAATCTCTATTCATCGGATAGCAGCTTGAAGCATAAAAAACCAAAACCAAAACTACTTTACTCTCTGGGAAGTGTTAACAAAAACTTTATCTCTCAGGTATGATATGTGACTCAAACACTAGGGAAAACAGGATGAGATAAAAAAAATAATCAGAACTAAACAAAAAAAACACACATCATTTTACATAGTCACTTTCTCAAAAAAGCTTGTATAAACTTGTTTCTTAATCCACCTTCTTCTGCTGGTTCCTATACTTAACTTTTACTCAGCTTTACCTCATTTCCTATCATTATTGTTGTAACTTCTGGCCTGATTGGCACTCCCCCCTTGATTAGAAATCCATGGATGTTATTTTGGCCATATCTTTTGCTGTGTCATCCCTTATCACCTCCTACAAGCTCTTGTGTGTAATTCAGTTCTTTCGTATTTTTCCAATCAGATTGTTGTATCCATTCCCTTGGACTTCCCTCACCCTCAGTGTTGCCCTGTTTATTTAGTCAACACTGATGATTTTCTGCTTGACTAGTCTGTAGCTTTTGGAAACCATTACTGAATTGGGCCATCAAGCCTTACTTTTTTTGTGCTCAAAAATGTCTTTTCTCAAGATTTCAGAAATTTGAGGTCAAGAAGGTGATGTCTTTGGCAGCAATTCTGTTTTTAAAAGGAATTAAAGGGGCTGTAGACAACCTCTTAAGGGAGATGTTACACTCTATCATGTCAGTCCCTTCTGTTTCTGGGATGTCAGTAAGTACTTGTGGGCCAAGCTGATGCCTGGTGTCCCGCATGTTCCAGTCCTGCCTGAGGGAACAGCTTGTGCAATGTTCCTTGCCTCAGCCCACCACATTGGGCTGGTCGGTGTCTCAGGGATGCATGTGCCTGAACCACAGGTGGGAAAAGTGGAGGTCAGCTCTGGAGCTTCAGCTACCGCTTAACCAGTTAGTAAATGAAACATTTGCTTCCTGAGAGGCGGGGGGCCCTGGGCAGGTGGAGTCAAGCAGCCCACTGAGCTCCCCTGCACTGACAGCAAGGTGCTGTGGGGGAAGCATCTGTGACCAGCAATTGCCTGCACTGACAAGGCTTCGCTGGAGCTCCCCTGTGGAACGTGTAGTGTTGGTTGTGACAGAAGCTGCCTCTGGTACAGCGAGTATGATGCTGTGTGGCAGCAGCTTCTTCCATCATTGCCCCTGACACCAGTAAGGGCTGCAGGTGAGTACTGGTCTGCTTTGGGAAGAGTTTCTGCTGCTGACAGCTCTGAGGAAAAGACAGCTGTATGCTTTACAGCTAAACTGTTTCTGGCACTTGATGTGGCACATGAAGTCACATCTCCAGTTCATATTGAATTAGGTACAAGGCCATGGGCAAGTCACCCTGCAGCTGGCTTTACTAAATCCCAGGTTGTCGTTGCGGGTTTGTTTGTGTGCCTTGGGCCATTGCTTGGGCGATGCTGCTCTTGGCAGCTGTGCCAAGTGAAACAATCCCAGGTCACCTTTCCCTCTAGCAGTGTTTCTGCTGTCTGGCTGGTACAGAGTGGCTTGGGCCTGATGGTGAACCACATTTGGGAAAGTAGTAAGAACATCTCCAAGCATCTTATCACTTGATTCCCAGTGAGCTCACACCTTGGCTCTAGAGGGAGCTGCTGTCCTGTCTGTCCCCAGGCTGTGCCGGTACAGGGTTAGGCAGGGAGTTGCTTGGCTTGGACACCCCTAAAGAAAGGGAAAGCCCAGCTGCGTGCATGGAGCTCCAGCATGTGTGAAATGTTGCCCCTTTGTGGTTGCCCACAGCTCTTCTGTCCAGAGCAGGGACCTGCCTCTCCCCTCTCTGCAGAGCAGGGCCTGTGGGACTCTGGGTTGGCAGATGTACCATTAGTGCATTTGTGTTGCAGCAATCACCACTCATGAGTGTTTAACTACTGTGAGTAAGGTGTAAAGCCATTTCCTCTTGGTGTTAGGGTGTTGGTTTCCTGCTCAAGCTGTTGTCTGAGGTAGGCAAAGGCATTGCACTGGAATTTTTTCTTGGCTATTTGTCGGCATAATTTTTCATTTTTTGTTTTCTCACTTCTTTTTAACCCATAAACCAGGGTGATCTTCCCACCATTTCGAGGGTTAATTGCCCATACGCAAAGTCTATATAACTTTCAGAAACCCCCATTTTATAATCTAAACAATGAGCTGTGCTGTGAAAAACACACAGCAAGAGTTCCTTGAACTGTCCATCTGTTTGTGTGCTTTCCTTAGCCAGGTTTGATTTGGATTTGGATTTAGGAGCATGCTAGAGACAGCTCAGAACAGTTGCTGTCAAGGATGACCATAGGCTTCTTCTGTGGATGAGTAGCTGGAGCCTGTTAAAAAGCAAAGCTGCTGCAGCTTCTGAAGATTCAGTTGGTCAATACAATTTTGCAGGATAACTGCAGTGTGTCACAAGGAATCACACTGGACCTGTTATTTGTTTTTCCTTTTTCTTTTTCTTGACGGTAAAGCCAAGGCAGATGTTTTGTAGAGCAGGAGCATGTATGCAGCCTGAGCACTTGCTGAGGAAAGGTGGATTCGTAAATGAATCCATGTGAGTGGGCAGTTGTCTCTAGGGATGGTTCAGTTCAGCAGTATTTAGACCTTCTGTCTGTATTTACCTGAGAGATGAATGAACAGAAATATTCTCCCTTTGATATGCTGTTACACAGGATTTGCAATCGTAGAAATAAATAGTGACCCATAGAGTTGGTGGTATCAGATGTGTGGCAGTGTTGCAACAGACAGATCCAACTTTCTGTTACAAACAGATCCACCAATCTAGGATGTGGGTGTGGAACCTTTGTTCTGGGAGATACTCAAAAGCTTTCTGGACATGGTCCTGGGCAACTCGCTCTTGATGGCCCTGCCTGAGCAGGGGGTTGAACTCCAGAGGTTCCTTCCAACCCCAGCTGATCTGTGATTCAGTAACAACCTTTAAAAAGCAAAGCATTAGAAAAACAGATTCTTAATTCTCGATCAGCTGTAGGTCATAAAGAGCTTATTGCATTACCCAAGTGGGTGAGGCAGGAGAGTTTGTGACACTTTTTTGTTTCCTTTGGGACCTGTGGTAAGTTGTGCCATATACGATGACTATGTTGGATCTGGAAGAACAGGGTACAACTGCTCATGGGACAGGTGGGGCTGGTGCCACCTTGACCCATGTGTTTCAAGAGTCATGTGCTGCAGGTGGCATGCAGGGAGGTGACTTGTGGCTGTTGATGGCATTTAATCTAGTATGTTAAGTGTACCTCATAGTAATTTGTGATGTTTAAGTATGTATTCATTGTACCTGCTGGGGATTCTGTGTGTGTTTATTCAAATGTGCACTTAGGTGTTTTAATGCAGATCCAACTAAGTGGGGCTGGGGGGGTCTGTTACTTTACAGATGTGGTCAGGCACAAAGAATGGTGGGGTTTTTCTCCCCTGTGATTTTTATATCCTGTAAGGCGTTAATTAGAGATCTTGCTTACTAACAAACCAACTCTCTTGTAACTGTCAGCAGAGATTTTGAGTCTGCTCCTGTGCCTGCCTGAGGCTTGAGACCATCTGTCCACCCAGTGTGGAGGGGTTGGCCAAGTCCCTGTGCCCATCCCTGCACCTGCCATGCGCTAACAATGCTGTTAATGAGTGGTGTTTCCAAACAGGAAGTCTAAAACCTGTGAACTTTCTATGAGTCTAATAGATTTTCTGCCTGTATGAATGTATTGCCTTCAGCACAGTGGGAAAAGGAAGCAAAACAACTTCTGAATGCTTTCATGGTTAGTTTTAGCTGCCAGTCAGGTGTGCAGTCACTGGGAAGGTGATTAACCCAGACACCTCAGATGCTGTTAGCTCCCTTCCAGGGCTGTGCAGTCTCACTCTGAGCTCCCTTGTCTCACTTTGCCCTGTATGTGTTTATTGTAAGTAGCATGACAATTTTCAGTCACACTTGCGAAGCTCCAGGCTTCACAAAGGCAGGGAGGAGGAGGCAGGAGTTGCCTCCTTGCAGCAGGCTTGCTCTGAAAGCTGCTGTTTTCTTATGCCAGCTGCCCTGAGTGTTTAAAAGCAAAAATCAATCTTCTTGGTAAATGACCGGTGTATGCTTTTACTGGAGGAGTTTTAAAAGGGTGAAATACCTTTAAATGAACTGCTATATTTAGTCTTCAGTAGCACCAAAAGGCAGAATCATGAGGTATTTTTCTGGGCTGTGTGCTACAGAATAGAGACATTGGAAAGCTTGTACAGGAGGGAAAACCTGAGAGCGTTAACAGTTGAGAATTTGGTAAGATCTTGAGAGAGAGAAGGCATAAGGCCCTCACATAATTTCATCTGGTTTGTGGCATAATGCCAAAGCAGTTGTCAGTGTACCTCCTGGTGGGAGGGCACACAGCTGCCCTTAATCTGGACTGTCAATATAATGGAAAATTGTATTGCAAGGGAGATTGACTATTGGATTGTAACCCCTATTCTTGCACAAGCATTGATCATTATAGTATTTAATTTACCAGCATCTTTTCAGGACAGATTGACCGTCATCTCAAATTCAATAACATGTCATCAGCATTTCTCAGGGACCCACTTTGTGCTGAGTCTTCCCTTTACAAAGCCTTGTTGATATGGACAAAGTACTTAAATTATCTCCGTTCTGTTCCAGAACTGCACTTTGCAAAGCCTTTTCCTTTTGAATTGGAAAGAACCCTTTTTGTTATTTCAGAATAATATCCAAGCAGCTGGTAATTATAAAGCAATTATACCAACATGGTTTATTCTGTTACTGCTGTTCTAGTTCATTTTCTACCACAGGTGTAGGGAGATAACCTGGGCAGATTTGCTCAAGTCAACTGACTTTAAAAGAGGGGGAAGAGAGAGTTTCTGCCAAATATTTCTCTCACAAAACTTGTGTCATGAGAGGAAGAGTGTACTATTAGTGTAATTTATAGTAATTATCCATACATATACACTACTTAGACCAAACCTGGAGTAAATTAAGCTGATAGAAACTCTTTACTGCAAAGTAATGTTGAAGTCCCAGTAGTTCTGAGGCACTGATCTTTGCAAATCTCAGCTCAGAGCCTGTGGGCTGCAGAAGAGCAGGTGATGAGCAGTTATTTGGTTCTGGGACACTGGGTCAGTCCCATGCTCACTTACCCTTGCCACAGAAAAAAATCGACTATGAAAAAAAAAAGAAAAAATAATTTATAATTAATTAATTTGAGAAAGTTTTGCATCAAAACTGTGGATCTTTCTGGTTTTCTTCGTCTGCCATTAAATACTAAAATGTCCTTGTTCTAGAGGAGGTACAGATTGTTATGGATTGATTGAGAAGCCCTTGGTTCATAGGCAGTTAACAGTAATAAGATTGTCTTGGTGTGCTGCACAGACACTCTGTGCTGTGCTGCTCTCGGGGCGGCGGCTGGTTGGCAGAGCTGCCCTGTGGGTGAGGCACGGATCAGCTGTGCCATGGGTGCTGGATGATGCTCCTAGGCCAGGCATGCCCTGCACAGGCAGGGTCTTTGTGTTTGTCTGGACTATAGGGAGAAATCTGATCACTGACAGCCCTGAAAAAATCTTAATGAAATAACAAATTCCAGGAAGATGTATCTAGTTATCTTTACAAATGTCTATTACTTCCAAATGCATCTCAGAGACAGCATGTTCTCTATGCAGTATGGATATCATGCATAGTGTTGGTCCTGCTGATTAATATTAATTCTTAGCACCAATTTTCCATTGATCTATCCAGAGCTCCAGGGTTTCTACAACTAAACCCTCTTAAGAAAGCAGTTGATATTTCAGGAGTCACAACAGAGCGAGAAATATTCTATAGTTTCCAGCAGCTGAACTCCTCTAGAAAATGAATCAGTTGCTTTCCCAGCTGTCTGGTTTTCCTGTTGATGGGATAGCGAACAGAGAACCTCAGGGTTATGGGACAGAGCCTGGCTGACCCCCGGCGCTGGCCAGTGTTGCTGCCTGTGGGTTTTTTTGCATTAAATATGGAATGATGGATGAATCGAGAGAAAGAGTACAGTTAACTGTAACAGCATTTTTTGTTTTCTAAAGCGCATATTCACAAACACGGACATGGTTCTGCGTCTGGGCAGTAGCTGTGGGTCAGCTGGCAGCTTTCCCGTGGAACGACCCAGAGAGCTGCCCAGGGAGCCGGTCCCCGCCGAGCCGCGGGGACGGGAGCAGAGCGTGCGGGCAGCAATCACGGCTGCTCACCAGCTCCGCGCCGGGACGGGGGCCGTGGGACCCAAACGACGCGTTCGGTTTAAAACTCGTTAATGGAGATTCCCTGCGGGACGCGTGTGACTGCGGCTCCGTGGCTGCCTGGCCGGGCNGCCGGGGCTGCGGGCGGGCGGGCGCGCAGCCATGCACGGGCAGCGGGCGGCCGGCGGGAGCCATGCACGGAGAGCGGGCGCTACTGCCCCGCCGGGACAAGGTACGGCGCGGGGCCCCGCGGGCCTTCCTCCGCCGGAGGACCCACCGTGGCCCCGACCCGGGGCTGCCCGGGTTCGGAGAGTGGTCGGCTCCAGGGAGGAATTGCCTGGGTCAGGAGCGGCCGGTGCGGCCGCACCTGCCTGCCCGATCCTTCCCGGGTTCACGGCGGGGACTTGGCGTGTTGGATTGCGCTGAAACAGCGTTTAACTACTTATTTTCTTTTTTTTTTTTTTTTGGCCATAAGTAGGGTTTGTCCTTTGAAACTCGCTATTTTCCTCCCACTCGGAGACACCTGCTCTCAGTGTTTGCCCCGGCGAGGCATGCATTCGGGTGTCTCTCAGGCTCCATTTTTCTTAAAAGCACTGACAGTACTAGATCGGTTGTAGTTTTCACTGTTGCTGCTGTTCAAACAGGTGGAGCACTAGGAATGACTCAGGTGTGCTATACTATACAGTTGAACTGTGTGGCTTCTCATCTCAGTTACCATCTTGGTCTCTTCACTCTCTAGCTAGTTAAGCCCCTGCCCTTGTACTGGTATCTTGGAATGCTTGGTCTGCCAAGCTCAGGTGCCCTGTTGCACATTTGTACTTGAGTTTTGAATTGTTTGAGGCCATTAAGTGGAGTCAAATATGAGGGGTTTTGCTTTTGTCTCAACTTCTGCTGGATGTCTGTAAAATATGTGAAGCTCTCTTGATCGATACTGTCCCCTGGGTAGCTGAAAAAAGGTGCATTTTTTCAGAATTATATCTGTTTGCCAAGTTGGTTGGCATAAAGAAGGAAAGCTTTTCTGTTGGTGAAGCTGCTGCTTAGCACTCATGTTTCTCTCTCTCTGTGCTTAGATTGAGCGATTGGAAGTCAGCAGCTTGGCACAGACCTCCAGTGCCGTGGCCTCCAGCACTGATGGCAGCATCAACACGGACTCTGTTGATGGGACCCCAGATCCGCAGCGGACAAAAGTGGCCATCACACACCTGCAGCAGAAGATACTGAAGCTGACAGAGCAGATCAAAATTGAGCAAACAGCCCGTGACGATAACGTGGCAGAGTACTTGAAATTGGCCAACAATGCAGACAAGCAGCAGAGTGCCCGCATTAAGCAAGTGTTTGAGAAGAAAAATCAAAAGTCAGCCCAGACCATCTTGCAGCTGCAGAAGAAACTGGAACATTACCATCGAAAGCTGCGAGAGATTGAACAGAATGGGATCCCTCGGCAGCCGAAGGATGTCTTCAGGGATATGCATCAGGGTTTGAAAGACGTTGGAGCGAAAGTCACTGGCTTCAGTGAGGGAGTGGTAGACAGTGTAAAAGGTGGGCTTTCCAGTTTCTCCCAGGCCACGCATTCAGCAGCAGGAGCTGTGGTTTCCAAACCCCGGGAGATTGCCTCCCTTATAAGGAACAAGTTTGGGAGTGCAGACAACATTGCTAATCTGAAAGACTCCTTAGAAGAAGGCCAGGAAGATGGGACAGGAGGCAAGGCTCTAGGTGTTATTCAGAACTTTCAGTCAAGCCCAAAATATGGCAGTGAAGAGGATTGCTCCAGTGCCACGTCAGGCTCGGTGGGAGCCAACAGCACAACAGGGGGCCCTGTGGGAGCTTCCAGCTCCAAAACAAACACTCTGGATATGCAGAGCTCAGGGTTTGATGCAATACTGCACGAGATTCAAGAAATTCGAGAGACACAGGCAAGACTGGAAGAATCATTTGAGGACCTTAAGGTTCGCTACCAGAGGGATTACACTTTGATAATGCAGACCCTGCAGGAGGAGCGGTACAGGTATGTGCTGTGGCACTTTCAGTGCTGTGGTTGCAAAGCACCAGAGTTGGGGATGGTAGTGCTCAGCAGGCTGTTCCCAGCAGCCTGATTCAGATAGGTAGTTCTGTGGTCTTCTCAGGACTTCTCCCTCCCAGTTTTGCCTTTTATAAATATTGCTGTCTTGCTGCTCACCTTCCTCTCTGTACAGGAAAGAGATTATAAGGAAAAAAGTTTATTTCAAAGTATTTTCAAGATTAAAAGTAAATCCCAAGAGATCTAATAAGGTGTCCCAAACCCAGGAGTACATTGATGCAGTTACTGTTATCAGACAGTGCTTTGCCCTGCACAAAAATCCTGAAAATGTCTGGATCAAAGCAAATGACAGGGAACTAATGTGGTCATGACTGGATCCTGCCTTCTCCAACACTCAGATCCATGTCTACCAGAGAAAGAAACATTCCAGCTTTCTTCAGGTTCTCTAAAAAGACATGATCTTACTCATGTGTCAAAACTGAGATATCCCTTCCCTTCTCTGCTCAGCCCATAGCGGCAGCACGCAGGGAAATGAAGTTGAATTAAATGTCAGATACTGACAGTGCTCTTCTCGTGGAGATTATAGGTCTCTGGAAGCAGGTAACCCATATTTCCATCAGCCTCCCCCTCACTGGAAGGAATGGAAATGTGGAGCAGTTACTGCAGTACTGCTGATCCCCGATGAAGTCACAGGGCAGAGGTGACAGTGGCTTAAAGAAGGCAGCCTGGCCGGCTGCCCCCACCTCCCTACTGAGGAAAGCTGCCCATGGAGAGGTGCTGAGGGAATACTTCCCTTTCCTTGGTGGGTGGGAGAGGCTCTCTGCAGACTGCCCTGTGCTGTCCAGCAGAACACCTGACATTCTCCCCCTCACATGCTGGGAGCAAGGGCTTGACCCCAGGCTCTGAAGGGAAGTGTTACTAGCTGCCCTTCTGCAGGCATCCAAGACAGTATAGTCTGAGTCAACAGGATTCTTAAACTTTAAATAACAAATGCAAGGCCCAAGCCCTTGTTCTGGTGAAGGACAGCAGGCTGTTGTCATGAGGTTCTTTATGGCCTTCATGACTGCCAGGATGTGAAACACAACCTGGAAGGCACAGCAGAGCTGCTGGGGGTGTGTACAGGCTTGCTGAAGTGCCCTGTGCCACTTGCTGCACTGGTTTGTGCAGCATAACATGGAGTTGCGCTACAGTTCTTTAGACATGCTGATGCCAAATCATTGGAAAAACTCTGGAAAAGGCTGGTCTGCTAAGATCTGGTAGAGACAGCAGGCTCTCAGTGTGCTTTGCAGAGCTTGGACAAACAAAGCCAGACAAAACACCACTTTCTAATCCTGCTTTGCAACAAACAGCAGTTTGACTGAAACCAGCAACCAACACAGAAGCTTTGGTTCCTATGTGCCTCAGTGTCATCAAGTCATCCCAAAGCGATGTGGAGCTGGATCTTCTGCTCCGCAGCAGAGAGGTGCTGTTGTCTGTTGCTGTGTAGGTTGTTGTTTCACACATACAGCAGCAGCCATTCATGGTAGAATGCTAAATGCAAGCACGGCACAGCTGAAGGAGTGGCCTGAAAGTACAATAGCAGACCTTGGGGCTGATGTGTGCTGTCAGCTAAATGAGCTGGTTACTGCCCAAGACCTCTGAGCAAGGTTAGTGTAGGTCCCATACTAGCGCACGATGAAGTTGTATCTGTCTTGTGCCATTAACCTTTGCAGAGCACTCCCCTGAAGTCAGCCGAGACCCCAACCACTAACCAAGGCAGCCTGGAGTGAAAAGCAGGGAGAATCTGCATTTGGCTTATAAAATCTTAAGATAGTAATCTAGACCTGTCATTTGGAATGTTGATGCAAATTAATTAAAGGTGTGACCTTTAAAGAGGACCAGTTAAACCACACTCAGTGCCCTTGTCTGTGTGGGTAACTGCATGATCAGCAAGAGCTTATGCGTTAATCATGGTTAGATGACTGCGTGACTGTACAAATGTAGATTCTTGTTTTTATAGCTTCTGTATTTTGAACTGTCATGATGATAAAAGCCAACATCACCCTAGAAATGGAAGGTGACGTGATATGTTCAAGGGCAGAGGGTGCTGCCACCTTGGCAGGGAGGGGTGGCACCTGTTCCTCCAACTGGAACCCCTCTCACTCCTCAGCTGTCTTCAGAAAAAAACTAAAAGAAGGGAAAGGAGGTTGTGGTTTGATGCTGGCGCACTGGGGATTCAGATTAATCATAGGCTTTAAAAGCTGTAAATACCTCCTAACTCTGCTCTGTTTATGGGAAGCTTTCAAAAACAAACATAGAGTTGAGTTGGAGCTTAAAAAGTTTTTGGAGAAGCTTTTTGCTTGTCAGGTGACACCAAGTGTTTGCATTGTACGTGGAAGCAGGAACAAAGCACATGCCATGACATTTTCTCACCTGGTCTTTGTCCATTTCCTCTTTCTCAGATCGTCTACTGTTTTGGTTCTGATCTTTTTTTCCCCTGCGTGTTTGTGCAGTTTCTGTTTATCAGCCATGGCCTACCTCACAGGTTTTCCATGACCTCCTTCATCTCCTCCCTCCCTTCTCCGTGCTTCCAAATCTTGTCTATCACTCCATGTGGCTGCCGGTTTGCTAACCTTGGTCTCTGAGGCAGGGACTCACCTGTCCAGTTGCTCCAGTTCTCCCACTCTGGTGGAGGCCTAGCAGCACCATGGCAAGGCCAGGGTGGGCTGTGCTGCCCAGCATGTGCTGGCCCTGGAGCACTGCTCTGCTCTGCTGTGGCTGAGCCACTGAGGAAGGAAGAGTCTGATGGCCCTTGGCCATCACTGTTTTCTTCTGCACCAGGAGTGGTGCTGAAATGGCTTGTTGCTTATCTCATTATTAGAAGGTGGCAGTTGTTTACTGATACAAGCAGGGACTTCCTGTGCTATTGAGACTGAAATAAAGTTCCTGCTGAGTATTTTCATCTTGCTTGTCCCTTTAGGAACCTGTTTGTACATGGCAAAATCATAAACTCACATATTTGGAGTGTGGCCAGTCTAAGGTTTTGGGTTTCTTCCCAAGCCTGACAGCCTTGGAAAGGGCATTTACGTCTCCCATGCTCCTATCAGAAGAAATCCTTCAGCCAAAAGGCTAGTCACCAGTGCTTCCATTTGTAGTTTTGATGGGTTTTGATGTAGTCAAATTGTCACACTTCAGTCTGTCTTCATGAAGTGTTTTAAAATAGATCAAAGGAGCTAAACCTCTGAGGTCTGGGACGGTTGGCAGGGCTGTTCTGGAGTGTGGCCGGGTGGTGGAGGCAGCATGTTTGGCCATGCTGGTGCTCACCCAGCCAGGACAGCACCAAAACATCCCTACAAGGCTGTCTGTCCTCCTTCCAGGGAGGCTCGGAGCTGGAAGTACATGGATGTGTGCGGGTGTCGTGAGCAGCTTGTGCTCCCTGTCGGGAGCAAGCTCTGTCCTTTGTGTATCCTCTAGGTAGAAGACTTGGAGCATCCTACAAATAACTACTGGTTTTAGCTGTTTACACCACTATTGGAAGCAGTGTGTTCAGTAGCATAAAGGTGTATTTAGTGACAAATAAAGATTACATGAAGGTTTGTATGACATAGCTATAAAAAGAAAAAGGTCCATCTTGAGAGACATCTGAAGAAAGGTACTAAACTTCATTCGCTGTCTACTGCAGGCATCTTCATAGCATTAGTTTGATCAGAATTTCTTTATTCACCATAGCACTGAGTGCAGATCAAATGTCTTTTTATCATCACATCCCTCCTTTCCATATGCTGTATTAGCTGTGTATTTCACAGCTATTACTTTAAAATGTCTTTAAAGCATTTTTAAAAAATGAGGTGGTCATAATTGTGCTTCTGAGCCTTTTTCAGACCACTTTCCTGATTCCCACACAGTGAGCCTCAGAAAATGTGTGGCAATGCAACATGGTTATTTGAAATGAAATGTTCCCATATCTCACACTTGAGCCAAGCACCCCAGCTATTTGTCCGTAGAAACAGCTCTGATGATCTCTGTGATACTTGTGACAGGCAGCGTTGGTCTGCTACACAGAGAAGTTTCTGGGCTGGAGCTTGTTCTTTTAAGGAGAAATTTCACATTTTAACTAGTAACAAAATAGTTCTTGAACTCCAAAGAGGAGTTTACCATACGTGAAGTGAAGTAGGATTTGATTTTTCAGGGCACTGCTATATTCACAGACAAGTTTAGTTTGTTCAATAGACCCTGGCACTCGTGAGTTAGTGGGAAGTATTTTATCTTAACACTCTTGACAGGTGGCTTATCCCTTTTATTTCTGTAATACTCACACTTAAATGCAAACCAGCTTTCAACAGGGAAACCCTGGTTTTGGGCCCTGTAAGACACATAAACCCCTCCTTGCTTTTTAAGTTTGAACACCATTAGAAAGCAGCAGGAAAGAATTAATTTCCTAAATTGTAGCTATTGGGACAAGAAGTGAAAAGAAGCTGAATGGAGGATGTGTTATTTCAAAAGTAAGTCAGGGTAGGTTAGTTGGGGCAGGGGTATGTTTTTTTAAATAACCCAGTTCTAGCAGTTGTCTGACACAGTGAGTTCTGGAAGTGCAGTTGATTCTTGGATGCAAACTGCAACAGTTCAGGGAGTGAAGTGTGGGTTGGGAACAAGCTGGTTGTTCTGCAATCTTCAGGGCTGGAAGATTGGAGCCAAACCTTCTGCTAATCATGTTCTGTTTAAACCCTTAACTATACGGATTAGCAGGGTTTCCTTATGTTTCCTATAGATTGAGGTAGTTTTGAAGTTATTAAAATACAACTGTTTCTTGTTAGAGAACAGGATTTAGGCTGTTTGGCAACAGCTGCTTTATGAAAGGCGTTTATGTGAGAGCAGGTTAAAAAACACAATCATGCTGTTTTCAGAAATGTTTAAGTTTCTTTTTGTGTAATAAACCCACTGGTGAAACTGAATATATTTCAAGTAATTGATGCTGCCTTTGGGGCTTGGAGTGGGTTTAGTTGTGATTTTTTGGTTGTTGGCAAGTTGTTGGTTTTAAGTTGTGTGGGAACAAAGGGCAATATTAATTATCTGGGCTCCTTCTTCATTAGCCGGTCTTCACATGGCCATTCCCTTATCAGTCTTGGGAAACCAGATCTCTGGTGTGTCCTGGCACAGTTGCACAGCTCTTCTGGCACCTTTCTGGGCTGAGCCATGTCAGCTGGCAGTTGTCTTGGTCTCACTGCTCGTTGACCACAAGCATTTTACTGCTGCATATTGTCATGCTGTGTCTGACTCCTCCTTAGTTTAAAGTAATATTGTATTGGGAACATAAATGAAAATTCTTTTCATACTTGTCTATTAAAAACAAAACCACAATACTGTTTTTAAAGGCTGGCTTTTGAGTACAGATTCTGAAAAAAAATCTTGAAAAAAACGAGAAGGAGGATTTGTGTCTTAGTTTCAGAACTTGCAATTAAATTCTTCATTCTAGATAAATATTGCTTATTCATCTTGTGGGGGTTTTTTGTAGGAATTAAATTCAGGTAGAGTCAGAAGAAAACCAAAATTTAAACAAGCAATTATCTCTGTGGTTAATTCCTTAGAAATTTCTTGGTTATTACTATCAATATTCAGATGATAAGGGCTGTGTGATAAGCTTTTTCCATCTATTACAGAGTAGATAGTGTAAATCAGAGTGGAAAAGGGCCAATGGCCACCATAGCTATGTCCATGCCTTTGTTACCATCAGAGCTACATTTAAGTTACTTTTAAACTCTTAGGGAGAAGCGAAACTGTATCTCTCAGAATTGTTGTAACTCGGTTTTTTTGAGCAACCCTCTTCCTCAGGACTGCTCCTGGTCCATTCACTAGGAGCAAACTGAAATATAAGCCTTCAGGTTAGTGATTCATGTGTCCTTCTTACAAATAATATGATGGTATTTGCTTGTTAAATTGCATCATTCATGGGAGATAAAGGAAAAACAAGTCACCATGTGACCTCATGCGGAGATCAGACAGTAACAGCATGCTCTCTGAGGCATCAGTCACATGTCATTTCTGTGTCATTTTTATGCCCATTACTGTTCCAAGAGTAGATGAAAATGCTTACTAGCTTTTAGAAGGGAACTGTTTGATTTACACAGAAGTTTGGGGAAATACCTCATTCTAGTCTCATTCAGTCGTCCATTTCTTGCATCACTCAGCAGTTACTATGTAATTGTGTGTTTTCTCCAGGTTAAGAACAGTATCACAGAGTTTACCTCATAGAAAGAACTAACTCCCAGCAGGAGGGCATTAGTGCTAGAGTGTGGTGTGTGCTGAGGCAGCCAGGCTGGTTTCAGTACACAGGCCATGGTGTTCATTGCTTGGTTGTCACTGGTGTCATTTTGCCATCCTCTTCTCATTAAAGCCATTGTACCATGTGTTGTCATTTCTAGATGTGAAAGACTTGAAGAGCAGTTAAATGACCTGACTGAGCTCCACCAGAACGAGATCCTCAATTTAAAACAGGAGCTGGCCAGCATGGAGGAAAAGATTGCCTATCAGTCTTACGAGCGAGCCCGGGACATCCAGGTGGGTGACAGAAGCAAGGACCCAAGTCCTGCCCTTTGCCTGCTCTTTCAGGAACTCATTCACTTTTGAAGTATGCCTGCACTTCAATATTTGATTTTAATCCTTGTAGCTTTATTGCTGAACTGCTGCATTCCAAAAGGTCCTTATTCCATCCATCTTTGACCCGTGGGTATCTCTCCAGGTAGCCTTCTCTGTAAAGCAGGGCTGTGCCCCACACAGAGGGAACCTGCTGCTCAGCTGGAGCAGAGCAGGAGCCAGAGCCCACTCTTTGTGCAGGCCTTTGTATTAGACAATCAATGGGCCATGACCCAAACACTTATTTTACAGTAGTATTCCCAGTCCACAGGCCCTGGGGTGTGGTTCTGTGTCACTAATTTTACAGCAATGGTCACATACATCTAAGGAAAAATGGCTTTGTGTGTGCACTGCATTGAGTCCGTAGACAATTCTTTCTGCTGTATTTAAAGAAATAAGGAGGTGTTTCTAAAAGAAAAATTTCTTTTAGTATGTAAAAAAGACTATGAAACAGAGGTCTTGAAGTTGGAGACCCTTCTACAAAGCAAAGCAGCTGCTGACCCTTACGGAGAAAGGCTTATTCAGAAACAAGTCTCTTGACCATTTTAAGTACTTGCTGTGCTAGTTTGAACAGACATTTCAGTTCTGATTGCTGATGGGAGATATTTGCAGCGTGAGCAGAGAATTGTAGGTTAAGAGTTCTCCCTTTTTCCTGCCGAGGTGCTTCAGTCAGGTGATTTCCTCTGGAGACCAAGCAGGCTGTGCTGTTCACACACCTGTGGATCCGGCTGCAACTCCTGTTGTCAAACGTTCTTCCTGGTCACTGCTGTTTGGGGCAGCTGAGCAATTCTGCCCTGAGCTTTCAGGGGTCTTAACCAAGGAGAAGCCCTCATGTTTCATTGAACCCCACAGACATGATGCAATGAGAAATGTAACAGGTGACAATGACCTTTAAGTTAAATTTAATCAGTGTCTGTGGACAGTGGTACAATGACCCCTGGCAGTGTAAACAGGAGGCTCTCCCTTGCAGGAATGTTAGGATGGTCAGGTTTTGTTCTCTCTAAATTCAGATGGCAGGAAGATTGAGTTGAAGTGGGGATTTCTCAACAGCTTTTTTTAATCTTCATTTTATAATTCAGTGCTTTTAGTGTAAACTTTTAAAGTTGGGACAGCCTATTCCTCAGCACTGCTGAGGAAAAGGGAAGTGTTAAGTTTTGTTGTATGAAAAATTATTTAAGAGCATGTGCTGATGTTGCAGAGGAACAGTCCTGGTTCCTTTTTGGTGATCAGTCTGGGAAAGACTGCTGCAGACTTGTATATCATATTTGCAGTTGGCCTATGAGTCTGAAAAAGGTGACTCCGAGGGAAGATTAGTGGAAATATTGTAACTTGATATCTTCAAGAGCAGAAGTCTGTCTTCGTGTTTATTGCCTGAAAATATCTCTCCTTCTCCCTAGCCCCGTGCATTGCATGTCACCAGTGTTTTAGTGCAGGTTGGGTTGGTCCAGTTGGGGTTCAGCCCAGTGAAAAGGTCTGACAAATCCCCCCTGAGTCAGTGGGGCTTTAGAGAGGTGGATTTGTGCAGGGTAGTCTTCTCCTTCCACCTCCTTTCATTTTGTCTCTTCTTATAGGCAGTTCCATAACTCTCATGCTTCTTACCCTTCTATATGTCTTTCCCCAGCCCTCACAGGGTCAGCTGGAGCTGTGCCAGTACCACAGCTTGCTGCAGTCTGGAGAAGATATTCCTGCAATGGCAGCTGTGCAGTCCCAGCCCTGGTGCCCCTCAGACCTTTCCCTGAGCTCACAGCTCACTAAGCAAGCAGAATGTAGCTGAGCCTTTGGTAGTTATTTTTGTTGACGTAGTTTTCTGCAAGGTTGCCTAGTTTTCTGCAAAGGGGTCAGATAAGCACAAGTGACTGCAAGGAAGGTGATGGAAGTTGAGGTTCTGGGAATGCGCATGCCAGAAGAGGATTAAGATTTCTGGCAATGCACAGCACCTTTGTCCTCTGAGTGGCCTCTTGGAACCAAAGCTGAAGTGACCAGGTGGCAGGGTAGCCCCCCATCTCAGCAGAAGCTGTGGGGGTTCCCAACCTGGCATCTCCATGTCAAGCCTTCTGGGTGTGGGTGTGGATGAGGTGCCGTGGTATATTGCAGGCTGCAGTGCCCAGTTGGCAAGGGGCTCCTCACCTGGGACATGGGAAATGGCACTGTTCCCTCTGCTCCTGCTGCAGGGCAGGAGCTCGCTGCATGAGCAGTGTGAGGTGTGGGGATGGTGGTCCTGCCTTGGCCGGGCTGGTGAGGTAACAGCTGTGAATCTGAGTGACCCAGTATGTGCTCTTGCCCACAGGAGGCACTGGAAGCATGCCAGACACGCATCTCCAAGATGGAGCTGCAGCAGCAGCAGCAGCAAGTGGTGCAGTTGGAGGGGCTGGAGAATGCCACGGCCAGGAACCTACTGGGGAAGTTCATCAACATCTTGCTGGCTGTCATGGCTGTCCTCCTCGTCTTTGTCTCCACTGTGGCCAACTGCGTCGTGCCCCTGATGAAGACTCGCAATAGGACGTTCAGCACTTTATTTATAGTGGTTTTCATTGCCTTTTTGTGGAAGCACTGGGATGCCATCACCGGCTACTTGGAACGATTCTTGTCTCCCCCTAGATGATGGCAGCAGGAATGGGCTGCGCCACTCCCTCCTGGCGCTCTTGGTGAGCAAGTGTGGCAAAGATTAGTCAGCAACTACTCCGCTGAAGTTTTAAAGTGTCCGAGTGAATTTGTTTACATTTAGAATAACGTTTTTTCTCTGCAAGATGCATTGCAATAGTATTTTTTAGATTTTATTCAAGAACTCTTTTGGCGAGAATCCTGGATAATTTTTATGTAGCATGGTTCTCTTTGGATGCAAATCTTAAGATTCTTTAAAGTGTACAAAACAAATGAATAAAATGCAGAATTTGGAGCATACCAATGGGCAATTTAAATTGTGGCTTGAACTACTGTACTAAACCTGTCAGGAAGAAGAGAATGTGGTTAGCTTAAGATGAGCAAAGCTCAATCTAGTGCAGAGCCTTCAATGATGGTACCACAGCAAACCTGTAACACTAAACTTTTACTGTGAAGTCTGCTCACATTCCATGTCCGAGTGTATGCGTTGAGTGGTTTCTTTCCTTAACAAGAGAAAAACAACAACGTGTGGATCCCTTTCCCAGCTCAGCATCTGGGTTCGCCGTTTGTGCTAACCTGACTTCAGTAACTTTCTGTAAGGCTGGCTAACTTGGCTGAGTGTATGGAGTGGAAGCCTCATGCCATACACAGTAACTGCACAGTCGTGCTACAGTATTTTGAAGTAGTCCTTGAAATACTTATCTTTAAGCAGAAGCCCTTGGTCGCACTTTTAAGGTTTTTTTTTAATATATGTATATTCACAGGTTAAAAAAAATCCAAACAGCATACTTGAAGAGTGTAATACTCAAACTCTCAGTGCTTCCTTATTGTTTCTAATAGGATTTTTTATTATTATTATAATTATTATTATTATTATTGGGGGTTTTTTTGGAAAGGGTTGGGAGGGTCACTACTTTTTTTTTCTTTCAAATAAAGAAGTGATGTTTTTAAATGAAGAAATGCGTGAATAATTGTGAGCCGTTTTGTCCTGAAGCAGTTCTGAGGAGGGCAGAGAGCAGTTTCTAGTGTCAGCCTGTTGAATGCAGCACTGTCCATATGCCATTCATCTGTCCTCCTGAGCATAAAGATGCAGCATCATGGAAAACATCTGTCTTCTCCACACCTTTTTGTCATGCAGGGATTTTTTTCTTTTTCTACATGTGAAGGATGGTATGTTTATATTTTTTGTTTGCATGTCATCTCTCATTCCTGGCCTCAGGATAAGAGCAAGGAATTTCTGTTCATTTCTTCCTAGGGAAAAGACAGGTGCTTTTGAGGAAAGAAAAAACTGACTCAACAGTCCACTTAACAGAATGGTTATCTCAAAATTAGTTCTAATTAAAAAACAAAAACAAAAAAACAGACAACAAACCTGAAAAGTGAAACCAAAGTTTTCCTCTTGTCAGGCTCTGGTAAGATTGTGTGTCTGTGGTGTGCCATCATCTTTTTCAGCCACAGGGGCCAGCACTTGGTGCAGACACTGTTGCAAATCTCGAAAGGAAATGTCAGCTTCAAATGTAACCCCAAATCCTCACAATGTGCCATTGCCGGTGACCTGTTGGTACAGACAGGCAGCCCTCAAGTCCAAGGAATCTGCGTTCATTCTGTGCTGGTTTTTAACTGCTGTCCCTTTCACCATAACAGTGCCAAGATCCATCTTTTGTTTTCATGAAATCTAAAAAAACCTCCAGGATTCTGTCAAAACCATTTATGGTGTTTAGTTAGGTCTTACTGTTTTCCTTCCTTCCAGGATCAACTTCCCTCTAGGAATCAGATGTTGCCCAAGTGACCTAAATCATTGAAATCATACATAGGCATGTATGAGACTTGTACATCGTATATGTACACACACACATACGTGGGTTGAGTGTTTTCTGATTGCCAGCAAAAGCAAGCTCTCCACTGTCTCCAGGGGTTCTTTTCTTCTGTAGTCACAGGAACCTCAGGTGCCCTTCCCCCAGTGATCCCAGCACACCTCTCTGTCACCATGTGCATTAATCTGCTCCTGTCCTAATTAAAACACAGATTGCAATTTGCAGCTGACTCAAGCCATAACTGCTTGTGCTTTCTGCAGTGCCACAGCCAGAGCACAGGTGCATGGCCATTCCCTCCCTTGCTCCTGGCTCCATTGAGGCTCTTCTCTTGTGACTCGCATTCCTTGGCTAACTATCAGCTTCCCATTATGCAGGTTTTGTCAGAAACAAATGTATGAATAACAGTAAGAACTGATTTAGCACATAACTGAAATGCTTTGTTGCCTTTTTTTCTGAAACCTGGCCTTTGTACCTCTCTTTCTCAGTCTCATTCACACTAGCATTGCTTAAGGTAGGTTTTTATGTGGTCAAATCAGGAAGGAGTTAAAAGCCAGTGGCTCTGGACACTCAGTGTCTGTAGTATTTAAGGTAGTGTTTGTCCCTTTTCATTATATCCTAATTTCATTTATTTTCTTAACTCTGTCATATTCAGTAAATACCATTTGCTAGCTTGCAAATGAAGGTGCAGGCTTAATGGAAACATCTCGGAACTCTTTGGTGAAGGCCATATACATATGGATCTGGACAAAGTGTCTGTCTCTTTCTCTCTCAACAGTTTCTTCCATTCCAGAAATTTGTCTGCAGTAACATCATGTATGATGCTGCATCCACTTCTCATAGCCTAACACAACTGCCATGTGTTTTGCCTTTTGCACTAGCAGAACGTTTTGGGGTTTTCCTCCCTCTTCAATTTGAAGGTCTGTGATGATTTCTGATAGCTTAATGATGATGTTGTTGGAAATGTGATTCTAGCTTTAAAGCTCCCTTTCCTTGTACATGGTTGTGTTTGCTTTCCTGATGGAGTGTTTCTGGATGACGTGTAGAGGACAGTTTCCACTGTGGATGTGAGTGCGTGTGTGAGTACCCTTAATAGCCTCCTTTGTAGATAAAAACTTTTTAGTGACTATCTCTGAGTTGCAGAATGTTTCCCAAAACATTTCATATTCGGAGTTGAAGTGATTCAGAAATTGCTTAGATGTGTTTAGCACATACTGCCTTGGCACATAAAAAGGGAAAAGTATAATGGACTGTGTAAGTTCCAAGAGCAGCACCTCTTCATTAACATTCGAGGGTTCAAGTGAAGTTCATCTGTTTCCCCCATTTTCTTCAATATAAAGAAGAAATAAAATCTTGATGCAAAAAAAATTTACCTTAAAAAATTTTATAAAGTTCTTTTTGCTCTCAGCCTCGTGAGTTTAGTTCAGTGATACTCAGCATGCTCCCAGCAGTTACTCTGTTGGTTTATTCCAATCCCACGTGTGATTAGGTGGGATCAGATGAACTGTTGACTTATGTGCGTGTTACACTGGGACAGGAAAGCCCTGTCTGTCAGCTTTGAAAATATGCATTTTTTTAATTTTAAAAAAAAGAGAAAGGCATTATAACAAAAGAAGCCAAGCTACAACGGGTTCAAGATTGGGTAGTTTTGCCAGTTTTTAAGTGAATTCTGAAAGTGGCTGAAGAGTTACAAACCCTGTGTGTCTGTGTTGTGTATGCCAGGTGGTATAGTCGTAGGCAATTGACTTAGCTGTAAGTGTGTTTTCAAAGTGTAAAAAAATAAACAGAAAAACTCACTTGCACGGGTTGAAAAGTACAGAAATGACACTTGTGAACGTAACACTGTAGTTTATAGATCTTAAGCTGCTAATTGTTGAGAGAGATTTACATTTGTCTTGTCTGATTGTCACAGATTTATCTGTGGCACTTTTACTGTATATAAAAAACTTTAAATAAAGACCTCAGCTATTAACACCGGTCTAGTTTGAATCATTCCAAAAGGGTAGGGACAGGGGGAGGGAGGCGCTATCATGGAGAAAGAGAGGGGTGTGTCAAAACTGCTGAACCCTAAGAGCTCAAAATGTGAGCAAGTTTTCTGTAGCTCTGATTGTCAGACTTTATCCTACACTCAGCCACGCACCACTAGGGCACAACAGAATAAGCTGGTGTCAGTGTCTGGTCTCTGTAGGTAAAGGAGAGGAGCAGCAGCATTGCATTCGTCCTCATTGATCCCTTCCAGTCCCCTCGTGCCTGGGACAGTCTCTGGCAGGGTCCCTGCGGGCACACAGGGTTCATGCATCACAGTGTCTCTGCCTGCCTCCCTGCCACGCTGTGACTCGGTTTGCAGGTGGGTGCAGTCAGGTGAGATGACTTAACCCAAGAAATGTCTGTCTTGGAAGGACCAGAAGTTGGTCCTGTATTTTTCCACCACTGTTCTGTGTCCTGCCCCAGATGAAAAGGGCCCTTGCTTCTGTGGACTTTGTCCTTAAGGGATTTCAGGGCCCCTCTGTGTGAGCTGCATATTTAGAGGCAGGTGCGATTGTGGCCTCACCCATGTGTCTCAGGGAGCTTGTGATGGAGCAGTTCCAGGTCTGGCTCAGCTTGTATGAGGAAGGCTGCAGCTGGCAGGACAGCACTCCCTAGCAGAAAGCTGGCTCCCTCTCCGTGAGCAGAGGCAAGAGACTGCAGAATGCTGGTTGAGCCACCACTCTAAACAGGTATTTTTGGCTACCATATTTCATAGAAGAATTTCTGAATCCTTTATTATTTGTACAAACTGGAAGTGAGCAGATTCTTCGCGGGTGTGGAGAAGATACTTGTTCCTCTTTGTTGTTTGTTATGTGGTGTCAGGAACAAGGAATCAAGAAGGCAATGGAAACATTCTAAGGAGAAAAGTACTGAGTCCTCTCTGTTTTCACGGAGATGCAAGTACTGTAAAACCAGCAAGAGATCAAAAAGAAAAAGCAGCTGTTTGCAAGATTTTTCCCCCTGTAATCTCACAACCAGAATGCAAATTCCAGCAGTTTATGGATGAAGCGAGTGCATGATGCTGCTTTTGCTAGAGCTGTCTGGCTCAGGATGGGACACAGTTGCAGGGTAAATGGTTCTGCATTCTTTTGGGGTGGTCACCTGAGAGGTGCTGGCTGTGGCTCAGGACCAGCAGGGGGGCACAATGACCAAAGGTGAAAGCACTGGCCTTTTACTCCCATGTCAACAGAATTAATCTGAAATTTGGGGATTAGGTGGTGTTACTCATCTTTTTGGTTAGTCTGTGGGAAGTGGTTTGATAGCTCCACCCAGGTCCTAGGGAACAAACAAGGATATGGCAAGGGTATGGCCATGCTGTGGAGGTGCAGCAAGGGTTGCAGCAGTGGAGGTGAGGAATTGGCTGGTGTTTCTCGTTGGAGCAGTCATTCTCCCCAGCCAAATACCACCACCTGGATGTGCTAATAGTGGAAATTTTTGCAAACAGCCATCTCTCTAGCACAAAATATCTGTCTTCAAGTTGTTCCTTAAACACCAAATCTACTTTTTATTTAAGTGTTGGTGTTCATGAGCCTCCATGGATCGTCCCTCACTGACTGGAGTCAGAAATGGGAAAAGGACTCTTTGCTGCCTGAGCAACATCCCAGGGCAAACCAGCTCTGCTGAGTGGCTTGTACTCTAGCCAGATCCCCTCTGAAATTAGGAATAAGAGTCATATGTGTTCTTTGTGCCAACCCTGGCCAAAGGGGAAAGAATAAGTAATATTGCCAGAGGAGAAAGGCTAGAGCAGGATGGGAAGATGCAGTGTGTTTTCAGCCCTGCTCCTCAGTGCAGCTGTTCTGTAGCCCTGCCCGCTTTCAGCTGATACTCTCCTTGCCTTGCAACCAAGAGGTCTGAAGGCATTCATAAGTTCCTCCACTACACACAAAACAGCATTCTCAGATTTGGGTTACTTACCAGACCTCTGTTGTGACAGCCTGAGGACATGCCTGTCTCCAGTTCATTGTCTGAAGAACACTTTTACACCTAATCCTAAATTGTGATCTGTAGGGAGAAGGACCTCTGAGAGCCTGTCTGGCCAGCACAGAGAACCAGATGAGTGTGACACCACATTGCTCTATCTTGTCAGTCAGCTCCTCAGTTCCACCTGATTTTGCCACTGCTGACACATCTGCACATGGGCTTCCCCAGTCCCTGAGTGTGAACAGGAGCTCTGGGCCAAACCAGCTCTTGTTCCTCCTCAGCTCTGCTGAACATGTCCCTGGAGGGGATGGTGCTGACACAGATGAGCAGACTGAGGGGTAGGCAGCTGCTTGGTTTGTTCTGGAAAGGAGCTGTGACCAAAAAACATGGCTCATCCTTGTCTCAGGCACACCCTGAGAACATTGACATCTTGCTTACCTGGACAAAGGATCCTGAGAAGAGTACAGGGATTGTATGAGGAGCAGGTGACGTTTCACTGATGGAGCACTTCTCAGCAGAAAACATCTTCAAGGAAGCAACATCCCTTGACCCTCCTGTTTGTTTGCTTGTGCATCTTGAAGAAGTTATGATCCTTGGCAGGGGTAGAATAGCTCTGTCCCACATTGCTCAGGAACTTGCGGTAGGTTCCTCCAAAAATGTTTCTTTGAAAGATCATCCGCTTATTTCAGATCAGCTCTTCTCCTCCATTGGGCATATTGGCATTTCCCTCCACCTTTGGAAACAGACTGGAAGGTAGGTATCAGCTGGCATTCTGTCTGTCCCGTCCATTGCTTTCCCATTTGGCAAAGGCCGACTGTTGCTGGGAGCGGCCAGACTGGCCCAGGCGGGGCCGAGTCTTCGCTACCCCGAGTGCACAGAGCCGGGCCAGAGGGTACCTGGTCCAGCGGCTCCCATAAGTCAGGGCGGGGGCGGCTCCCGGCCTGCGGGTGGACGCAGACAAAACTTGCCCTTTTGAACTGCGGGAAAGATCCATGTTCTCCGCCGGAGCCGGGACTGGGGCGGCCGGGAGGGAGCGGGACTGCCTGCACGGCCCTGGGGCACTGCTGCTGCGGAGTTGCAGGGATGGGATCTGGCCCGACTGATGGGAACCCTTTTGATCTCGGAGTTAACGGAGAGGCCCTGACGGCTCCGACGGTTCCGATCCAAGTGACCCGCGCGGGCCCCGCCGCGCCCTGAGGGGACTCGCGACACCCTCGGCTCTGACGCCGCCTGGCGGCGATACCTGGCACTGCACGCGCGCGCCGCCCGCGGTCTCAGGCGACCCCTGGCGGCCACGTCGGGGCAGCGCGGGCGGAGCCCCCGGCGCCGAGCCCTTGCGCAGCGGTGGCGCGGGCAGA
>WEKY01028451.1:683511-699329 GCA_013390045.1 Picathartes gymnocephalus | reverse complement strand
GCCCGCCCGCAGGCACTGCCGGAGCGTCCCCAGCTCTGCTACTGACTGCTCGGTCAGTGCTGCCGTATCCCAGAGCAGCGCTGTGCAGCGAGGGGGCACGTGGAGACCTAGACCTGCCCGGTCACACAAACACCTCGCCGAGGCTGCCCTGAGCTCCGGGGCATCCCAGACGTACAAACAGCCCTGCCATGCAAACGTCCTTACCGCTCCATCTCCGGGCCACGGCAGCAGCTGCAGCAGCACATCAAAGTCCCTGCACTGGTTCTGTTGGGTAGGACCCCTCTCCCTCATGGTTCAGCATCACTACAGCAGTAAGTCAGTGATTATTGCTGCTTGGATCCAGTCCTGTATCGTGTTGGCTCAGATGGGGAAGAGCATCTCCCTTCTCAGGCTTTGCAGTCCCTCTCCCAATCCTGCACAGAAGCAGCAAGGCCTGCACTCAGCTCGGTTGTCTGCGTGGAGAGGGAATACGCAGAGACAGGCAGCAGCTCTGCAGTGCCTCATTGCTCCCTGCTCTGGAGGGAGACATTTCGAGGGGTAATTGTTCATGGGACATGTTTGATGGCTCTCAAACCAGCAGTCACATAAGGCTGAATGCTCTGCTTCTATTGTTAAGCATGGCTGGGTCTGTGATCACAGTGAAAATCATTTGCCTGATCTGGACCCTTCCTCTCCTCTCCTCAAAGCGGGGCTGGAGTCTACAAAGATTTGCTGACAAGCTCCTCCCTGCTTCATCCACTGCAGCTCTGCTGGGCTCTCAGGCCTGAGCTCCTGCTGCTGCCTCTCCTGCTCCCATTCCCACCATGGTGTCTTTGCTGGCAGTTCTGGCTCTAGAGGCTTGCTGTCGCTTCTGGCTCCCAGTCACAGTGCTGTCCTGTTTGCTGGCTTGTTCCAGAAACAAAGGGGAAACCATACTGATCAAGGCTCCCCAAGGACCAGCCTCAGCCTTGCTCTATTGGAGTGGTGTCCCCAGCTACAGAGCTCACACACAAAGGAACTTTTTCTTGGATGCAGGGTAGCTTCTTAAGAGAAAAATAAATTGAGATTTTGAGGTTCTTTGAGAACAGGACATAGGAACAGTGGCTACCTTGACAAATTCCCCATTTCCTGACATGGGCCAGGGAATGAGGGACCCCTGCAGTGGCAGCACTGCAAAGTCATGGGGGCTGGAGGCTGCAGCTTTTTCCAGGTATTACCTATGTCGTTAATTACTGGGGGCAAGATGTGGCTCCATCTGAAAATAGGGAGGGTCCAGAATGAGGGCTTTGGGGACAGGGCACAACCATGAGCTGGGAAATGCAGGGAGCTGGCTGGGAAAGGACTTTTAATTGAGCTACTAAAATCCTTCCTCCTCTCCCCATCAACAGAAGGAAACTGGGGGTTCTGCTGTCCAAGATAATCATCTTTTGTTTTGCTCTGGTGTATGGACAGTTGTGGGAGCTGCTCATGGAACCCCATGCAGGAATTCAAGGAACGTAAAAGGCGAGTGAGCCGATGTGTCCCATCTGATCCCAAAGAACTCAGGTCCTTCTGTGGGGAAAGCTCAGCTCCATAGCGGGTTGCCCGCATAACAGAGACTTGAGCCTGAGGTTGGCACTTGGCCCTGGTGACCGTGGTGTGCGAGGGCACAGCGGGACAGGCTGTGGGCGCAGATGGCTCACACGAAGTGTGGCAGCAGTGAAGCCGTTCCTGCCGCGGGTGTTCACAGGGAGCCTGGAGCCAGCTACTGTGGGGGGGCCGATACACGGGAAGGGCCTCGGCGTTTTCTCTCTGCCGGCTGATAAGCAACAAGTGTGTGCAAAGGAGCAGTGAAGCTGGCCTTGCCTGGTCCCCCTGCCTGATACAGAAACACGTGCAAGGCATAGTTGGTAGGTCAAGATAATCACCCTTGCTAGGCTTACCTAAACGTGCTTTACACACGGATGTACCAGTGAACAGGAGCGATAATGGCAGTGGAGTAGGCGGATTGCTACTATCTCGATTACAAAGGGCTTTTATTTAATTATGCTCAATTTTCTTTCCCTGACGCTGAATTCCTGCCAGTGCCCACAGCCCCAAAGCAGCAGCAGGCAGCAAGGCAGCGGGTGCCCACAGCCCAGGGACCTGCCCAGATGACACCTTGGGGTGATCGGAGCAGAGTCATGCAGGCACCAAGCCCAAGCTCAGTACAGAGGTGCTGCAGGACTCCTCACATGACAACCAGCTTCCAGGGGACAGTGGGTGGCTGAAGCCCCTCCCAACTGGCTCGGCTCACACCTCATGCTGGTTTGATTGTGGCTGCGGCACCTGGCAGAGCTGGTCCACACTCTGCTGCCTTCTATTTTTAAGATTCCCCTTGGAGCATATGCATGGAGTATCTGCTGGCCCTGCAGCTCTCATCAGGATGATGGGGATATCTGCTGTCCCTGTGGATCTCATCAGGGCAGTGGTAAGGCTCAGCTGGTGGTAGACCACCGCCTCCCTCTGAGATGAAGGCATTGAGAAAGGTCACAGGCCCAGGGACAGTCAAAGCCAGCCAGGACTGCAGTGACCCTCCTGGCTTCACCACTCAGACCAGAGGCATCACCGGGGTTTGCCCTTGCTGAGGCATCTCCCTGCACTGAGACCACGGACAGGGTGGGACGAGGTCAGTCCAGGGTACCCCTACATAGACAGGGAGCCAGCAGCCCCACTGAGGCCTCAGTGCTGTGTCAGCCACCAGCAGCTCAGGGAGCCAGTGCAGGAGTTGGGCTGATAGAGCTCATGCCCCAAGTGCCTGCCCCCAGTGACACCAGGCCACAGCCAGGCTGCAGGCATAGACTGAGCACCAGGGAAGTTCTGGTGGCCAATGGAGGGGCCTAAGTCTCACTGCCTGCCCCACTGGCAGAAGCACTTCAAAGCCCCCTTTTGCTCCCAGAGGTGGGAGGTCTGGTTCAGGCTTTGGGCAGGGAGAGGAGGCAGAATAGAGCAGGAACTGGCTGGCTTTTCTTGCCGTGCTTCCTGTTTCCACTGCCTGTAGCCATCCCTCCTGTCTGAGACGAGATCGTGGTTTTTAAGGGTGCTGGTTTTGCTTCTCTGTTAGCTTGCTCCAGCCCTGACTCACTTCCTTTCCCACCACTGTGCCATTGGGAATGCTGAAGGATGTCCTCCTGTGCACTCCCATCCTGGAGGCTGGCAAAGCAGGGACTGTTGTACTTTGCTTCGTTTCCTTCAGCAGTCTCAGTAGCTCTTCAGGTCACCGAGACAGGTTGAGGTGCAGGATATGCCAGTGCTCCCCTAATCACTGTTCCCCCCACGGCCTCCTGAGGAGCAGTGAGCCAACACTAATCTGTGATTGGGTTTGTTTTGTTTATTGTTGGCTTTCAGCTTGTGGGCTCTTGCTCAGGTTTGATTTGTTCTTGTCTGGAGCATCTGGAACCCCTAAGAATTTCTGACTGTGCAGGTAATTGTCACAACATATAGGTCGTGACAACCCATCCCTGCCCTTTCAGGGGAGGTTCTGTGAAGGGCTGAAGATTTTCACCAAGCAAGTTTCTAACACATGCTTGGAGCTCTGGCTAAGAATGTGTTAATTAATATGCAGGGCTCCTGCCAAGCAGCCTGGGAGGCCAATCATCCTCTAGCCAGGCACAGGGAGGTGAAATGACAAGGTCTCTGATGGCATTGCCTAAAGTCTCTTGGAGAGGTGGGAGAGATGCTGGAGCACCTGCCATCATCCAGTGCATCTCCTCTGTCCCGTGAGGGGCAGAGCAGTTTTTGTCATGGTCAGAAAAAAAAAAAAAATCACAAAGCCTAGTTGCTTTTCCACCTTGAATTACTATCAGCTTTGACAAGCTTTTTATCTTGGCTCCTATGATACTGCCAGCTGAATCTAACGCTGTTGATTTGATAATATATCTAATCTGACTTTCTTGAAAATGCCCAGTATATCAGAGCTTCTGTTTTCCTACTTGAACCATCTTCCCTCTTTGCCTTCTTTCTCTTTCCCAGCTGGGGCCAATCTGTCTGGGAAATAGTCCAATTTTTTTCCATCTGATGGGAGTGGATCCCAGCCCCATTCCTCCTGTCTACTTCAGAGTTGAAATCAGCCTAGGTCATTATTTTGAAATCCCTCATTTTCCTGCTCTGCATTTTTGCTGCAGCTTTTCTCCCTCATCAGAGACATTAGTGGAAACACCTCTAAATATCTGAGGGGTCTTCTCAGAGGAACCAGCATGCAGTCAGCATGACATGGATGATTGAGGTCCAGACAAGGTGTTCCCCACATTTTAGACCTTCCTGTGGTTGGAGCAGAAGCACCAGTATCTCACTGATACTAAACTTAAACTAGCAGGTCTGGGCCAGCCCTCAATCTTTCCACAGTCATTCCCTAAGGGTCGTGGCACACAGCACTTTCTATCCTGTGGCTCTCGTGGCCGCTGGTCACCATGTGGGACAGCCAGTTCCCCATTACTCAGCAGCATGTGGTTAAAGGAGCTGTCTGCATTTTCTCCTGAGGGGATCCTCTGGATGGGCCCTGGACCTGGCATGTAGAGGGCCGGTGTGGGGGTCACCAGTGCTGCTCCCCCGTGCTCAGGATGGGGAGGGATTTGCTGTTCTGCACCACTGCCATCCTCCACTTGCTATGGTGCCTACCTGGGGCAGCAGTTGTACCTCTGAAATCGGCCCTGACCTGCTTCTAACTTTATTGTGGTGACAAGAGAATCACAGCTGAATTGTCCAGTGAATGGATCCCCAAGTTATTTAACTGTGATTGATAAGCCACTGCCAGAGTGAACCACACTGCAGGCTTATCTGTGTAATCCCTGTTTGTGTGTTTACAGACTGACAGGAGAGCCAAAAACAAAACAAAACAAAAAAATCCAGACAGAAAGATAAGGGCTGAAGATGCAGGGTGGTATCTTGAAAATTTAATTTAGCAGAGAAAATATCCCTTCTAAAACCACATTGTTAACTGCTGTCAAGTGACAGCCATTTGGCCTTCATGTGCCGTGGATGAATTCAACCAAGCTGTGTCAGACTGCTCTGAAGTGTAGCGTGTGCCATGGCCCAGGCCCTTCCCTGGGCTCTGGGTCCATAAAATCTGCATGATTGCTCTGCAATGGGGCTTGTCAGCAGGGACTGCAGCTGGGTTATGAATCACTTTAATTTGTCATGTGAGCTGGTTTCACACCAGCATCTCTGAAGGGAAAATGTTGGAAAATTGGGGGAGGGAGGAGAGGGAATGTCAGATGCTACCCCCTTCTTACTCTTGCCCCCGCCCCCAGGTCCTAGATGAAAATTATTTTCCCTCTTCACCAGCTAATGACTAGTCCTAATTTAATAGGATGGAGAGAAGTGGCCAATATAAAATGTATGTGTTTTGTTTTCGCTTCTGAGTCTAAGGTGGCCACAAGTCATAGTGTGTAATGATGGGGGTGTTATCAGTCACACAATCTGACATTTTGCCAAGAGGTCCCTTTTGTCTCTTCTGTGAAGTGTGAAAACAAGGGATGCTGTTTCTTGTGTTCTGTAAAGAAAAATGTGGGTTGGAGAGCCTTAAGGAGCCATTAGATGAAGGAAACCAAAGAAGGAAAGAAAAGTCAAGACCTCTTTCTTCAGATATTTACACAAACACTGGACCTCTAGGGACACTTAATGGAAAACATTTTAGGAGGCACCTGAAAAACTGCCATGGAAATTTCCCATCCTGGCCATCCCATTGTCTCCTGTATCCTTTATTGGGGTAGTCTTGAGAAAAACCAAAGATTCAGATAATAATTTTATTTTTCCTTTATTTTGTATTTACTTATTCAGTTGCTGTTAAGAACAATAAAAATGAAATTACCCACTCCTGACTGAGTTCCCTCAACACTTAGGTAAGTTACAGAGCTATACAAAACATGTAGATTTCCACTGCATGTAATCCTAAGAAGCAAAAGCATAAACCAAACATAAGCCCCTCCATGGAGACAAATTATTCACTCACCAAAAGAATTACTCACTCTGGGCAAGTAGACTTTTACAAGGTTGATTTTTAAATGTGCAGATGAATGTTACAGCTGGTAAGAATTCATTAGTCAATGAATCTGCAGCAAAGGAAAAGATAAGGAGACAGAGATTTGTTTTTCCTGAGTGGAAAGGGCCCATATTGTGATGCTGGAAAATGAATGCCCTGGTCTCTTCCTTTCTCAAATCAGGAAAGTGTTTGGTTGTCCGTTTTAGCTTTAAACTCACAATAAGGCCTCCTGAAATTGAAGAATTACTTGTTTTCTTCAATAGAGTTGTATCATTAGACATCTTGAGAGACAGCTGCCCCCTAGAGAGGGGCAGTGAGTGCAAAGGTACAATCCAAACGCCTTTTTCCAGCGCTCCCCCTCAGCAGGCTGCCTCTCCTCTCCAGGAGTGCCCAGGGACCTGTGTGGCCACTCTACAGCCTGTCTGGTCTGTGGCTCTGGGGCACCAGGCAACATCAGGGCTGAGAAACGAAATCCGTCTCCTCCTGGTCAGCCAGCCAGCCAAACCCTCAGCTCTGCCCAACAAATTGTTAATCTGGCCTTGCAACAAGCAGCTCCTCACAGCAGCAAGCTGCAATCCTGGTAAACAACATATGTGAGAATGAGCTGGTGGAGCTGCCATAAAGACTTTTCCTTCTTCCAAATTCTGGCTCCCTCACCACACACAGACCTGCTGTTTGAGCAAGCAGAGCCCACCTCTTGGCAGCGTGAACGGGGAGGCTGAAATCCAGCGTGTGGTGCCGGTGAGCGCCGCAGAGCCCCTCCGGAGAGCAGGGTGGGTCCTGCGGCACGGCACGGCACGGCACGGCACGGCACGGCACGGCACGGCACGGCACGGCACGGCACGGCACGGCACGGCACGGCACGGCACACGGCACGGCACGGCACGGCACGGCACACGGCACACCTGGGTGTGCCTGCCCGTGTGCCTCGTGCTGAAGCCTGTTACGGGCAGGCTGGTGTGCACACCTGCCTGTCTGCAGCGCCTTTACCATGTGCCATAGAGATGTGCTGCTGCCCAAAGCTGTGCTGGCACCAGCTCCCTCGGTTACTGGTATTTCCTGAATCCATCCATTCTTCTGTTGGTTTCTCTGATGCTTCCCTCCCCGTTTCCTCCAAAGACTCTGTCTGTGGAGGATGAGCACATGAAAGGAAGGAAGAGTTGGCCCCTTAAGGGAGGAAGTAGACACTGGTGCTTTTTTTCCTTTTTTTGTCCAATTCTGGAACAAAAAAAGCTCCAGCCAGAAGCTGGTCTGATCAGGTCTTAGGGTGAAGCAGATGCTAGGTTTCACATGACGAGTGGCATACGGAAACTGATACATTTTTCAATGTTGTTGTTCCCCATCTCTTGCATGGGATCAGAGCTGTTAGATCTGAAGCTGATTAAGTGTGAGACCAAGCACAGTAATAAAAGTCTTGGCTACCAGTTTCTTAATGGTCATTCTGGAGCTGGAGCATAATATTCTTTTGAAATAA
Organism: Picathartes gymnocephalus; assembly: GCA_013390045.1. NCBI lineage: Eukaryota > Metazoa > Chordata > Aves > Passeriformes > Picathartidae > Picathartes > Picathartes gymnocephalus. Next base: position 691,878 of record WEKY01028451.1, on the reverse strand, counting down.
AGACAACAAACAGGCTCTTCCCATTTTTAAACAACCCCTCCCCTTTCTATCTTAAAAAGAATGAAAGGAGAACAGGTTTGTTAATAGTGCTACAGCTGGATCAGAGGTGCATTTACATTCCAAAACTTGCAATAAGGTCCAACTGCAAGAGTTTCCAAGCAGGGAGAAAGCCAGCAAATCAAAGGAGTTGGACAATTACACTCATTTCTCTGCCTTGTTCGCATTGAAATCATTCAGGCAAGGCCAACTGTGTCACTTGGATTCTCTAAGGTATAATTTAGGCATGAGATGTTTGCAATCAACTCTCATTTGCATCAGCTTCGAGAAAAACACAGGATTTATTGGTTATTTCAACTGGTGGGTTAACTACTAGTTTAACCACTAATATTTATTCAACCTTCTAGCCCCATGGCCAGGTCCTGCACTCTTGCTACTGTGCTTACTCTGCAAGTTTCCTGCCTACCACTGTAGTTCAAGTTTTGCAAAGCAGAATTGTGGGCATCTGACTGAGAGCCCCAGAACAGCCAGAGCTGTTGAGGACTACATGCACATCCTTTTTCAGTCCCAGGAACAAGCTAGAACAAAGATGATGCAGTTTGCCATGGGCCGTGCTCTGTGTCCCTGCCAGTGGAGGTTACAGAACTGCTTAGCAAAGAGCTTGATAAAATCAGTGGGGCCGTTTGTGAGCTAGGAAGCCTCTTCATGTGTCCCAGGATCTTGAAGACTGGTCCCCAGACTGCTTTATGAGTGCTGCACAAAGAAGTCCAAACACTGCTGAGCAAGGCTCCAATGAGCAAGGTGACAGATTGACAGATTTGATTGAAATCAGAAGTACATTCTGCTGGTTTTTTTGAAACCTAGACTTAAAAGACATCACTTAGAAGAGGAACATTGATCAAAAGATAAACCCAGGGCATGTGAGGACCCTGAAGGTGAAAAGTACCATTAAGTAGGTTAAGGGACCCTGTCCTTTCATGACAAGCCATTCTCTGTGCCAGAGGACAGAGAGCACCAAGAGGGAGATGAGAAGATTCCGGTCAGATTCCAGGATACAGAAATCGCAGTGGCTCTGTCCATCTTGGGCACCTCTGCATAGGTTACAGGAAGAAGGCTAATGACTGCTGGCTGTGATGGCTTTGGTGCTGCACATACCTCTTCTCCAGGAACTGACCCAAGTCTTTCAGCTAATTCCTGTGTGCCAGCGGCTCTGTGTGTGTGAATGAATCTTGGGTATTTAGCTGCCTGGCCTGAAAGGGCTTGCTGTTAGGGAAGAGAAAGGTCCCGTATTTCATGGCACATCCTAAAGGCACCTAGTGAAATGCATGTTTTCCCACTGTGACCCCTGACAGATCCTTGGTCACCTCCCCGGCTGGCATTCACCAGGGAGGAGGGTGGACTGGGGCTGACCCCACAGAGTGGGAGGGGCACTGACCCAAGTCCTGCCCTGGCTGGAGGTTATGCTGGTGATTGCAGGAGGTGGGAATCCCAGGTTTGGGTCTTGGAGGAGACAGAGCCCAAATCTGACCTGATGGTGTGTCACAGGATTTCCCTCCTTCCAGGCTTGGGTGAACAAATCCTGCCGATCCACACCTCAGCTCGAGAGGCAGAGGAGCTCAGTACCCAGGCTGTCACCTGCAGTGCAGCACCTGCAGCTTGTCAGTCCTTGTTGCTTACTGGAACTCATTATTGCCCTCCAGACAAACACTATGAAGCAAAGGGTTGCTGCCGTCCCCCAGCCTTTGCAGGGTGAACGGGCCATTTAATTCACTGGAGATATCACTCTGCACCCTATGTAAGCAACATCACTTGCATGGAGCTCGGGAAGATTGCAGAGTGATTTGTATGAGTCCGTCTACCCTTTTTGGAGCAGGTTAGCCTGAGAAAAGGAGCACCAGGGACACCCACAACTCCTGAAATATGCTGCATAGCTGTGTACGATGTGATACATAGATGTGAAATAGCACAAAAACTGCTTAGAAAGATGGAACAGCTGAGCTGGCATTCAAGTGATAAAAGTCTCTAACTGTGTGGTGTTTATACTTAAAACAGAATGTTGAAAGGTCATTTTTACTACTTAGGTCGTTTGATTGCCTTTTCCACTCTCGTCAGGCATATCAGCTGAGGTTGCTTCACCTCCCTTTGCTTTACCACTACTTCTGCTCAGTTTCAGGGTCACATTCACTGATGGGTAAAATACTTTGGGTGCCCATTCCACTGGGTTATCTGGATAAAAAGTTGGTTTCAAGTGTATATGGATTCATATGACTGTTTCCGTCAGCACACTGCTAACATCAGAAATTTTACATTCTTGGATTTGTGATGCAGGGACAGTGTCTGCAAGCTGAACAGGAACCACCTGAGAGCTCTCCTTCTGTGCTACAAAATTCAAAATGCAACCAAGTCCAGCACGGGGCTTGCCGACATTTTAGATGTGTACATGCCCACAAGTCCTTTTTATACACATATGTGTCTGTGTGTGACTTTTGACTTATCTCTAAGATTAATGAATGTCTTGCCTGTACCTGAGCAAAGTGGAAGCCTTTAAAACTCTTGGGGTCACCAGGGAAACGTTCCAAACGAGATCACACATTCTGCATACAACATATCCAAAAACATACAAGCCAGCTCAGTGCAACAAAGTATATCTTTTAAAGCAATGTGAAATGTTAACCAAAATGTTTAGGATTTTATTAGGCCATACAAAACAAACAAGAAATTTACAATGAACCACATTTAACCCTTTCACTTCTAAGCACAAAATGATCATCAACACTGAAGGCTCAATAAGCTCAGTGAACATGGGAAAGAATAACATTGAAGCCACTGAGGTAAGTCAAATTGGTTGGAATAAACAAGAGTACTGGGGGCTGTAATAAGATATTTACAGCGTGATGATTATGCTGTGGGAAGGAAGGGAAAGGGATTAAATTCCTGTTTAGTTTAGGCTGCATTTTAGTGCAGCCTGTTCTTCAGTAGTACACAGTTAAAAATGTAGTCTGTCAAATCCCACTGACATATTTTGGCAATTGATATATCCTCTAATTGAAAGCAATTGTTGTGTTGTAAGCTTTCCCCTTTTCCCATTTGTTTTGGTTAACGAGTAGTGGTGGCCTGTCTACTTAAATACATATTGAGCAACTGCTCACGGAGAAGTTAGCATATTGCAGAGCATGCAGCACGATCCTGCCTGACTTCATAAGGAAAACTTCCTCCAGGCTTTGGTGGAGGATATTTGAACAAAGCTGGTAGGATCAGCCTTGCTGGTTGTTGTTGCAGGGCTTTGCTGTATGGGTCAGCTGGGGTGTCCATATGTGAACACTGGGGTGGCAGTCAGGCTCCCTTCCAAGGAAGCCAAGCTTTGTTTTGAGCAATCAGCATAGCCCCTGCTGGGAATGCCATGAGGGGATGCTCTGCTTTATGTTGAATTCGCTTCCTTTGCTGGGAGCCAAGTCCTGCATCCTATGTGGCTGGCAGGCAGTCAGGACACACAGGGCCTGGCACGGATGGGACATGGACGGCCCCTGTTGTGTCATAATGCTGTGAGCAGTGCCCCACAACTCGGGGGGCTTAACGAGCCCCTGCTTGGCCAGCGCAGGCAAAACGGTGTGAAAACCATTGCTACACACAGAAACCCTCTGAGGCTGGTGCTGGCAGGACACAGGGCCCCGCCCTGCCATGCACACCTGCACCCATGCCTGCCTGTGTTGCCCATGTTGACAAGAGCCAGGTATGGACGAGACACTGTCGGTGTAACCAGGGTGGAAGGGACTGTGCTTCACCTGGCCACCACCTCAGCACAGGCTGAGCTTCCCATAGATCAGAGCTGGAGCTGCATTTGAACTCATGAGCCACATCTCCAGCCCTGACCAGTGTGAAGCTGGGATAAGTGAGTGCTGAGTCCTCCCTAAGACTCTAAGGAAAATAAAAGCAACAGGTCACCAAGGAAGCCTGGGGAAAACTGGGAAACCTGCTGCTCTTGCATCCAATGAGGGCCCAAGTGGTGAACGAGCTTCTGTCCATCCACAGGTCAAACCCAGCACAGGCTACCAAAGACACATATTTATTGCCTTGTGATAAACCTCTCAGTCCAGGAAGTTCTGGCATTATTGTGTGTGTGAACTTTCACCATCACTGAATCTGTCATTAACCCAGAAATAAACCTTTTTGTGCTCACAATCTCTGTCTGCACAGCTCCTCTCAGGAGGCAAATCCCTCATGGTGAACACGTCAGCTGGCTGCATGCTGCAGACAAGGTTATGACTGCATTACACATTCTGAGGAGAGCAAGGCTCTATATTACACTGGGAAAGGCTCATCTTGGAAAACAAAGAGGCTCAAGGTAAAAAAGGCTGGTTTTACTCAGAAAGTGGCTCAGGTCCCCATAAATCCCTGTCACCCTTGCTCAGACAGGGCTGGAGGCCAGCAGCATGGTGGCAGCAGAGCATGCTGTGCCCCTGCAGTTCCTGTTACAGCCGTCTACAGCGGAGCCTGGGACCACACCGGACCATGCGTTTAGATTAAAGGACGCTGGGGAAGTGACCTTGCCTTAGTCTTTCTGCTAAGCACCTAGCAGACTCCCAGTGTGCTAAATCATCAGTAAAAACAGTAATGACAGTCTGGCCTCATCCATGAGCAGTGCCTGCAATACAGATTAATAACAATAAAATAGGGTCTCGGTCCACTCTCATCCAAAAATACACCGAGGATTGCTAATCAGTCTATTTCCAAGCCCACTGTTATTTCTGAGTGCCCTGAAGTGCCTGAGTGAGCACTTGCTGATGTATCCAGCCTGATGATTCGGGAGACTAACAACTGACTGCATCAGGGAAGGGTAACAGGCACGGCTGGAGACAGCCTGGTAAGTGTGGTGACCAGGGAACAGTTCTAGTTCAGGCAGCGATTTCCCTGTGTCTGAGTGCTTCTCGGCTTCTCCTCATCTCACCTTGCGTTTCCCTGGTGAATGGCTCTTTGTTCAGAAATGCTGGTTCTGGGACAGCCCTGTTCTGGCCATCTCTGGGCTGGGACAGTGGAGACCAAGGTGACCACTCCACCTTCTCCTACCTGGTACCTTCTTCTGTTGGATAACCACTCATGGCCTCTGACAGGATGGAGAGAAGACAGGGACTGGACCCTTGCTGTGATGCAATACAGGTATCCAGGGGCCATTTTCCATAAGTACAGGTTTCTGAGATGGAAAGCAAGTGGCTAAAGAGATTCAAAATACGTCTGTAAGTGTTTGTGAGTTCACCTTGTGGTTTGCTGCCAACCTGCTCTGCAATCATATAGAAATGACCCAAATTGCACACTGAGGGGCAGGGAGTGAAGGAAATGAGAAAAAGAGGGACGGGCTGCCTGAGTAAGAGCAGAAGCACCTTCTGATCCACTGCACTGCCAGGGCTCTCCCACAGCAGCTCTGGGGCGGTAGCTCCTCTGCCAGGGTGCCCTGTAGGCCTCCTGTGGTCACTGACCCCGGGCTTTTCTCTGCAGGGCCATGTGGGGCAGAGGAGGGACAGCTGCCCTTGTGCCAGCATGTGCTGCCCGATCAGGCCTTCCCGATGCACTCAGTGTCAGACACAAAGACGGGAAGCATGTTGCTCTTCTCCCAGGTCCCTGGGGGTCCCTGCCACCAGACATCGAGGTACTGGTGGTCCTGCATGGCTGGTGAGCAGCACCTCTGCTCCGCCCTGCCCTGGGCTGCTGGTGCCGGGCCAAGAGCTGCCGAGGCAAACCTGGCCACCCCTGGCTGTGAGGGTGTACGTCCTTCCCAAATCCACAGGGCATCCTATGGGTACCTCACAGAAAACCCCTGCTAAATAAATATATGTTTATACTCTCTGTATTAAAGCGATGAAATCCAGGGGTTTGACAGTGTTGAGTCAATAGAACCTGAGTAATTGCATGAGTAACTCATGTTTCCCCTAAAGGGAAAGTGTTCTTGTGTAAATATATTTATCAATAATTAAAGTAGTTTTAAGTTCCTGTGTGCACAGCCCCTCTCCCCCTGCCCCAGCTGAGAGGTTGGTATCCTCAAACCTGCACAGGAGTCAAAGAGGAGGGGATTTTGTCAGGGGGTGATGCTCTATGGCAAGAGGCTTGTGGTTTAATTTTGACCTTTTTCTCTTCCTGAACAAAAAATAATTGTGAGATCTGTGTATGAGAGATTTAAAAACCTCTATTACTCCATTAGGAGCATTATCCTGAAATACTCACTGGAGCTTATAACAGCCCAGATAATAGGGGTGGGAAATGATTTCTGGAAAATATTCCCTTCAAAGCATCTTACCAGAAAATTGTTTCCTAACAACAACAATAGCAATAAAATCTTTGTCAAATAATCCTTCAACACCACAAATATTTTGTCTTTAATTGTATCAGTGTAGACAAACATTTGGCTTAGGCAGTAGAAGTCAGAGCTCCTGGGGAATTTTTTCTAATAGAGCCAGTACTGGATACCTTTGGGTAAGTCACACATTTTTCAATGATGTTCTTTGGCCTATTTTTTTTTTTTTATTCACTGTAATCTGGAACCTAATTTGATATGCCTTAAAAGGCTGATTTCACATGGAAGATGCTCTGCTATCAGGGTAAGCAGCCATAAGAAATCCTAAAATAGGCAGATTAAGGGTTTGGGATCATGGAGGTTTACTTCTATGCAATTAAAGACATGATCACATTTAAAAATTGCTAACTTGTCGTTTAAGAAAAAAAAAGCCACTAACAACTGGGGAGTCCCACATTTAAAAACAGCTAATAATTCTTAATTAGGGATATGATTAGCAGAGACAATGAGTTAGTTAGCAAGAAAGCACAGCATTTAATTCAATGCAGATTTTCAGTGGACATGGCATGACTAAGGCAGTTATGTATTAATTAGTGCTCTGAAGAGGGCGAGGAGACAGGAAGGGGAAAGGAAAACTGGCAGGTGTAGAAATGAGATTAGACAACAACAGAAGATTTTTCCCTCCAGAACAGAAGTCATGCAGAATCCCCATCGGCCTCACTAACATGTTTTGTGTAACTAAAGTTCCATGCCACAAGAACGGGCAGGGGACTAAGGCAGAACCTGGGGAGAGTGAGAGGGAGGACAGCTCTCCAGGGCTCACAGCATTTCCAGGCAGCTGTGACCAAACACCAGCCTCCGTTTCCCGCCCTTGTTTTAAAGGCTGCTATCTATTTGTGGATGGTGAGATGCCTGCATGCTCAACCCTCAGTGTTACGCTGATACAACTGCTGCAGCTGCACAGCGAGACCCAGCACTGACTTTCCTCCAGTGCACGGGTGCTCCAGCCAGGTCTCTGCTCTTGGTGGAAACCCAGGCTGGAGACAATGATGCTGTGCCCACATCCCACAGCCACTCTTCTTGCCTGTTAGCTCTGCCAGTGCTTCAGCTCGGAGCATGCACATAGCGCTGAGCATGTCATGACCTCGGTATTTGCCATGCGCTGCAGTACACCCGTGTCCCCTCCTTCATGGGGACCTGGGTGTGTGGCCCAGGGAGTCAAGCCCCTGGGTGACCTATGGCTATGCCCTGTGTCACGATACTGTGGCAGGAGGCCAGCTGAGTAGTGGGCTGGGTAATTGCTCAGGGATGTTTCAGGAAGCCTGCAGGGACGTGAGATACATGGGCAAACCAAGTATCTGCTGCAGGATGTGTGGCCCCGTCTGCCCCCCTCCCGGGATGGACCCTGGCTCTCCGTACAGCCTCGCCCAGGAGTGCTCCTCGGTCTCGGACGAGTCCCCTCACGACAATGACACAATCGCAGACGGGGAAGAAGGCAACGGGAGTGCACCCGCTCAGGTGGAGCGATCCCACGGGATGGGGCAGTGGTTCAGAGGCTGTCCACTGCATCATCCCAGTGAGTAATTTGGAAAATCACTTCTTTGGGTCTTTCTCGTTAAAGTGGCGCCCATTGGAGGGCAGAGGAGACGCGCAGGCCGGTCTGTGCTCCGCTTTTGACGAGTCGTGCGGGCAGAGTCGCTCCAGGGGTGGGGCCTCGTCCCCCGCCCGGTTCCCGGGGAGCGACAGAGCCGGTATTGCGGGGGGACGTGTGGGCTGCGGGGGGTTGCGAAGGGGCTCCGGGGGGGCTGTTCCGGCTCGCTGTGCTGTTCCGCAGCTGGGAAAAGTGCTTCTTCCCCCGCCCCTTCCCCCCCCGGCCTGTCCTGCTCGAAAACGCGAAGGAGGCAGGGGAGAGGAGGACGACAGCCCACAGCAGCCCCTCCCGCGGCGGGGGGACGCTCTGTCCGCAGCCGCCCGGTGCCGCCCAGTCGGCAGCGCGGGATACATCGGTAACTTCACTGCACGCACACGACGGGCCCGCGCCACCGGGACGCGGTGAGTACCGGTGCGGGGGCGGGCGCGGGGCGGGC
>WEKY01028451.1:574974-683391 GCA_013390045.1 Picathartes gymnocephalus | reverse complement strand
TGTGCGGCGGGGCGGCGGGATGGCTCCGGTCCCGGCTCCCGCGGCAGGCGCTGAGCCGCGGCCCCCCGCGCTGCTGCCGCTGCTGCTGCTGCCGCTGCTACTGCCCGGCCGAGCCGCCGGCCTGGAGGTGCAGCGCAAGTTCCTCTCGCCCACCCTCACCAACAACTTTGCGCTGGACGGCCCCGGCTCCCGCGTTTACCTGGCGGCCGTCAACCGGCTGTTCCAGCTGTCGGGGGGCGAGCTGGCGCTGGAGGCGGAGGCGGCGGTGGGGCCGGTGCTGGACAGCCCGCTGTGCCACGCACCGCAGCTGCCGCAGGCCTCCTGTGAGCACCCCAGGGTGCTCACCAACAACTACAACAAGATCCTGCAGCCCGACCCGGAGCAGGGCGTCCTTGTCGTCTGCGGCTCCATCTACCAGGGCCTCTGCCAGCTGCGCAGCATGGCAAACATCTCGGCAGTGGCCGTGCGCTTCCCGCCGGGCGGCAGCGACTCGGTCAGTGTCTTCCCCAGCATGCTGAACGTCGCGGCCAACCACCCCAACGCCTCCACGGTGGGGCTGGTGCTGCGCCGCGGCGGCGGCGGCGGGGCGCGGCTGCTGGTGGCCGCCACCTACACCGGCTTCGGCAGCCCCTTCTTCCCCCGCAACGGCAGCCTGGAGGACCACCGCTTCGAAAACACGCCCGAGATCGCCATCCGTGCCCTCAACGCCCGCGGCGACCTGGCCAAGCTTTTCACCTTCGACATCAACCCCTCCGACGACAACATCCTCAAGATCAAGCAGGGCGACAAGGCGCGGCACAAGCTCAGCTTCGTCCGCGCCTTCTTGCAGCACGGGGCCGCGCCGCCCGCCCGCCGCCCCTACGCCTACCTGGCGCTCAACAGTGAGGCCAACGCGGGCGACAAGGAGAGCCCGGCGCACAGCCTGCTGGCCCGCATCTGCCTGGGCGAGCCAGCCGAGGCCACCCTCAACGGCAGCGGCGAGACCAAGAAGCTGACCGAGTCCTACATCCAGCTGGGGCTGCGCTGCGGCGGCGCCGCCGACGCCTTCACCCGCCTCGTCTCAGTCTTCCCGGCGCGGGCAGCTTGGCGCGGCCCCGCGGCTCCTCACGGCCCGGCCCCGGCCCCGCCGTCCCCCGAGGAGCTGCTCTTCGGCGTCTTCGAGCGGGCGGGAGCCAGCGGCGGCCGGGGCCGGCCGCAGTCCGCGCTCTGCGTCTTCCGCTTCGCCGAGATCGAGGAGACGATCCGGGCCGCTCGAAACTCCTGCTTCGTCAGTCCGGCCGCCGGCATGGTTACCGTGCTGGACAGCGTGGTGCAGGGCACCGGCCCGGCCTGCGAGAAGAGGAATATACAGGTACGGCGGGCGGCGGGCACCTGCCGGGGTGAGGGGGCGCGGGGAGCCGATGGTCGGCGGGGAACAGTGACCCCGTCTCGTCGTGTCCCGTCCCGCGGCCGCTGCTGTCGCCACCTCTCCCGAGTTGGAGCGCTTCCCCCGGGCGGGCGGCTGAGCCCCACGCCCCGCTCCCCTCCGTGCTGTCCTCGGAGACCCTCCCGGCTGCTCGAGGACAGCATCGTTCCCCTAACCTAGTCGCCGGTGCCCCACTTCTCGCGGGTGCCCTGCGCGGCCGGATGGCCGTGGGCATCGCCAGCCCCATGTCCCGTACCGTGGCGCACAGCCCTGCCAGGGACGGCACACAGGCTACCTTGGCTCCCCGCGTTCGTGGCAGAAGTTTGCCATTGCCACAGTTTGTTACTGAGTGGCCGTAAATGTTAGCGCGAAGAGTCGCCTGTTTCCCTTTTCACTAAAAATATATGATGCTTGGGAAAAAAAGAGAGAGAAAAAGGCTGCTTTAACGCTGCATTTTTCCCTTCCTCTGGGACGAGTGCACAGCTCGGCTCCATCAAAGATCGTGAAAACATCTGTTTGATTTCAGAGGCAAGATAGAGCATTTGGGCTTAGGCTTCCCTGTGCAATGCCAGTGGCAAAGAGAGAAAGGTTTCCCATGGTAACCGGAATGTTTAGTGTGGCATCTCCACTCTGTGGTAAAGTATGTAGTCTTAATGCACTTGGTTCATAGACCTACTCTAGCAAAGTTGAACAGTTTTTCCCTGGTGGCAAAGTACAAGCTGCCTGACAGCCAACAAATCTAGTAGTCGGAGCTAATTCCACAAAGACTGGGTGTGTTAAACACTGGGAACTCAGTCCTGGCATCCTGGCATGGTCATGGCTCTCAGAGGACTCACTGGGAGTCAGGAATCCTATTTACAGGATGTGAAGACACCCGCAGTTCTTGTTGGATGTGGCTGGTGCTCAGCATCCTTACAGAGAAGCCCCTCAGCCCTGGGTGGGATTGAACTGTCTCTGCCAAGGCAGGTCAAGCGGCAGCATCAGGGCTGGGGCTGCTGGAGGCGCTTGGGATGTGAACAAACAGCCTGGTCATAACTGAAAGGCAGTGACAGAAGTACCCATCACCCTCAAGCTTCCCCAGGACTGCTGCGGAGATACAGTTTCTTTCTAACTTTCCTTCATTAAAGAAAATAATCATGACTAACACCAGTCTGTTGATATTGAAAGTATCAAGTGCTGTATCCAGTCAGGTATTTAGACAGCTAATTCATGAGTCACTCAAAGGAAACTAGGTGCAGATGAGATTTCACTCCATCTTTGGTCCCGGCCTGTCACATTGTTCCACAGTGATATGTGTTCCTGGTAGCACCTTCCTCTCCAAGTACTACCTGGGCAAGCAGGGAGGGCGACCAGGAGTCTGTTGTCACTGATGCCATAAAGGCTGAGAAGGATGCAGTGTTCCCGAAGGGATGAGCAACAGGGGATGTGAGGGTCAGGGGAATGAGCTAGAATAACTGAGCACTGCCAAGCCATTGGGAGTCAGTGGGAACCCTCTGTGTTTGCAACCATGGAGAGATCAGGCTGCAAGAAAATTTGTTCATGTGGAGAGAGCAGTAAGACCGGTGGTGATGTAAGATGGATGGGGAGACTGGATTCTAGTACCAACTGACATTGCTGCTGTGTCACTGGCCTTGAATCAGTCGTTGAACCTGAGGTACCTCAGTTTCCCACATAGTCCCATATTTCTGGTTATTCAGAAACCCAACTTGTGTAGCGTCAGATTGCATTTGTAAAGCTGCTTTGAGATCCTTTGATGTCAAGTACAGCAGGATATAAATGAAGCATAACATTAATATTTGTTCATGCCTAGTATTTCTACACTTCCCACTTATTTGAAGCATATTCCTCTAAAACTGCTGACTGAGCCTGTTGGGAAGCCATCCTGGTAGTCAGGAGAGCCTTTTCCTTTTTTTTTTCCTTCCTTTTCCTTAATAATTAAAATTGCCAACAAGTTAACAAACTGTTTTTATTTTCAAGTCTCAGAGTGGCAATGTCAAGAGAAGAGTTGTAATAGTGTGTTTTTTTGTACTGCAAAAAGCTAACATCAATTTCTACCTTCAAGACAGGGAAATACTCTGTGTCCCAGACCTGGAAATGGAGCAGCAAAATGTATTAAAGCAGGAGCTGGTCTGGCAGAGCAGATCAGTACCTATCTGTCTTCCCATTGTGAGATCCACTTCTCCTGTTAGTGGGTTTCCAGTTTTCCCATTGCCTGTGCATCACTGATAGGGGCTCTGGTGTTAGTAAGTGTGGCTCGTTAGGTCCTCCTGAGGACCAAGTACTTGGGTTTTAATCTCATTTTGGAAGAAAAAACACCCTGGTATTGGCCTGATTCATTCCAAGTGTGTGCTCAGCCGAAGTAGTCAGTTGTTACAAGTCTGGACCATGGGCTGTTAGGTGTAATGCAGTGTGAAAGGAAAATCATTGACCCCTTGTACGCTTCCAGTCTAATTGAATGCTCCTTTCCAGCAGCACTTACTTTGACTCAGCCAGGGAGCTCCAGCACTCACCCGCCAGAGAGGGGTTTAGGGAGTGGGCACTCAACACACCAGCCATCCCTGTCAGTCCCCACGGCATTTCTGCTCGGCGCTGGCTAACGTGAGGCAGGGCTTCTCACCACTCAGTGCTGTGCTGTGAGGTCTGAGGGAGGCTGGCACAGCACGAGGGGCTTTGTCCCTGTGCAGGTCGATGTGGTGGCAGCCACTTGTTTGGCTCCCATTGTGACCCTGTGGGATTGGCCACATAGGGGGCTGTGGAGAGTGGATGAGGCAGGTGGATCTGCCAGCTGCCCTGTTGGCCTGCATTCCCCAGGCTGGGCAAGGGGAGCCACCAGCTTGGCCTGGAAACGTCCCCTCTCTTTGATGGAAATGCTTACTTGCAATTAAGCACTTGCTTAACAGCTTTGTGTGAGATGAGGAGAAAATGTGCAGAGGAGGATGGTCTAGGTCAGGAGTGGGGGCTGTTGGTTCTTCTCAATGAGTGTTGCTGAAAAGTCACATAGGGAGGAGATGACTTCACAGTGGCAGCTCAGGGGAAGGAGGATGTGTGAGGGAAGGATTTAGGTTGGTTGGCTTCTTGCACCGACAGTGAGTGGGTGAGCTCTAGGATTGCTTCCCCTCAACAGAAATAGTTTTTTATAATGAATTTTGTGTCAAATGCAGCTAAATTGGAATACTTGCATGGAATCACTGCTGTGTTTTGCCCACTCAAAGCCGTGTGGAATTTGGACTCAAGCCCCCAGAAGGGAAGAGGAGTAGGAGCTCTCTGGAGCAAACTGCCTATAACAGTGTTTGCAGCAGTGTGCTGACAGAGCTTATCAAATTATTGGGACACTGCATGGCTTTATAGCTCATATTTGAGCTATTCTACCCCAGGAGGATCATGGCCCAGTGGGTTTGAAGGTTATGCAGGCTGCATGGCTGGACTGTGACACAGCTGTGGGATGCTGAAGCAGTTATGAAAGCAAAGCAGGCAAGAGCCCATCCACAGCTTCTGGCTGGCTCGAGAGCAGTGGCCATGTGGGGCATCCCAGGAGTGTCCCCCTCGGTGCCACTGGAAACAAAGGTCTGCCTGGCTGTTCCTTTGGTCACGCTGCATCACAGCCATGTCCCAACATAGCAAAGCCCCCACAGTGTCCTCTTGCCACTGCCCCATCTCTCAGTGGGTATTTTGGCAGGGGGCATGGTCAGGCACCTTTGTGTGCACACTTTGGTGTGATGAGCAAGCTCATTTGAGGAAAAGCTGAACTGGAAATCCCATCCCGTGCTCACAGTTGCGCCAAACTCAGTGTCTTCTGTGGTTTCTGCATGAGCCCCATGGTCTCCTAAAAACTCCTGGAGAGGTACAGAAAGCAGACATATTCATTAGGCCTAGATTTGCTAGCCAGGGAACTACATCTCTCTTGGGAAATGTTTTGGGGTCTGCAACTCAAAAAAGGGCTGAAAATCCAGTTTGTTTCCTCTGCTGAAAACCATAGGCATAGTGGCATGGGATAATGAAACGTTTCAACATTAATTCTCAAGTTTCTGGCTCTTGTGGCTTTGTGTCAGATCCTGCATAGTCACTGAACACCATGTTTGGGGGTGTAATGATGAGATACCCACCAAGGAGCTGTACTATAATGGGTTGTTAAATAAAATGAACTCCTTGGGTAGACTATATAAACAGTCTCTGTATATATGTGTGCCTGGGCATGGAAATGTGGTTTAAAACCAGTCAGAAAATGTTCCCAAAGTAAAAAATCTCATATACACGTGGGAATATGACAAAGCATCTACTTACTGTCCAAATATACTCTGGCCTCTCCATGGGATTGGGTTTTATAGGAGCTGAGTTACTTTGAAGTGCTGCTTTATACTAATTTAGAAATTCCAAACATGAAACTAAATGTGCTCTAACCCTACATCTACTCAAATAAATCTGTAGGATTAGCCACAGAAAGGAAACTGGGAATTTACACTTAATTTCTTCATTAAAAATGAGGCAGGAGTTCTTGTAGCAAGCCTAATTTCTGTGTTTTGCAGTGCGGGCTGTTGCTGGCACCACTCCAAGGTGTCACTGCCCAGGTACTGTAGAGCTGCATGGTTGTCACCATCATCTATTTTGCTCTGGGATGTGGTATTACAGACGGTAGGAGGTCAGTATCCCTCCAGCTGCCCTGCAAGGGCTGGGGGCAAGGGGTCAGGCTGCCCCTTGCGGGGCGGGTGGGACCCAGGATGTCCCAACGAGAGGTTTAAGCCATAGCCTAAGCTTTGCCTGGCTTTGCAGCCAGCCCAGAGCACTGTCTACCTGTTCGGTCTCTCACCTGGTACTAGTGAGTTGTGGTCAGCTGTTGGTTAGGTTTCCTTGGGAATTTATGTGAACCTACAACGTGCTGCTGCAGTCAAGGTGCACACAGGGAGCTGTGTGGGAGCTGTGTGAACACCATCCTTCCTGGGAAGGCAGGCTCAGCTCTGTGGGCTGCCAGTGCCCGGGGGCTCTCCCGTTGCCAGGGCTGGCATGGTCCTCGTGCTCCATGCCAGGCAGGGGAGTCTCCTGAGGATCAGGTCTGTGCCCCCAAGCTGAAGGTGGGTGGTGGGAATGCTTTCCTGCGGGCCCCAGGGCTCTTCCCTGCTTTGCATCTCAAGCTCAAACAGGTCCCAAATTGCAAAGGGAAATTCGGTCAAAGTGGCAAAAGTTTCTGTGCCTGGAAATGGGAAGTTGTGCTGCTTTAGGGAACAGAAACTGGCTGCTGATTGTGGCACAGTGCCTGCCTGCTCTGGGAGCCCAGTGCTGCTGGCTGGTGCTTGCTGGGCAGGGACGGTGTTTGCCAGTCCTTCGGCAGGGCAGGAGGGTCACAGGCATGCTGCCAGTTTCTGGAGAGCTCTGCCAACAGCTGGCTGTACAGACCTAGTCACTCCTGGTACCTGGATGCTCCGACTAGATTTGATCCATTGAGTGCATCAAATCCCCTGTAATTAAATAACAGTTTAGGTGGAAAACAGGAAGAGGGTCATTTTGGTTAAAGCCAAGGGTTTTCCGGGGCAGGTGTTTGACTCCCACATGTGAATTTGAACCCATGCCCCAGGAGCTGCAGTGGATGCAGGCTCAGCTGCAGGGTCTCGGTGGATGGAAATGAAGGGATTTGCCATCTCTTTTCTGAAGTTTCAAGGTTTCATTTACAGTGATTGAGTGACAAGATTATTGGGGCTGAGGGCACCTGGAGAAGTGAATAAGGCACCGTGGGATGTGTGTAGGTGCCCAGGGATGCTGTAGAAACACCTTACTATGCCGTGTAAATCCCAACAGGTGTCTGTTCAGCTGCATCTTGGGACACTTTGATGTCCTCTCCCAGCAAGGGGTTGGAAACACAGTAAGTCTGGGCCCCATGTAATTTAATGCAAACACCGGGCAAGCTGGAACCCGTGGTGGTTGGAAATAATGTTATAGCCACCAAGTGGTGGTGGTTTGTTTTTCGGACTCTTGTGCTGAGGCTGTGGAGCAAGAGATGCTTGGGGGTACCCAGAGGGGGAGAGCACTGCGGCACAGCGTTGCTTCTCAGAGGCAGGTTTTACTTGGGATTTGTAAAAGAAGGGTAGAGTTCTGCTCATTATCTCAGGGCTTAATTGATTCAGCAGAACTAATGAGGAAAATACAGGAAAACATTTACTATAAACTATTGCTAAATGAAATAGATTTGAACTGACACATGCAAAAGACCAGTTGTGTTAGGTAAGAAGCTGTTATTTTAATGGATGCTTTTTTCAGCCCTGACTTGCACAGATATGCCTTCAGAGCACTTTGAGCATGTGAAGTGCTAAGTGTTAGTACTAACAATAATAAAATAGTAACGACCAAAGATCGAGGAGCCAAAGTCATGGTTCATCAGGGACTCTGCCCCGTAGAAGAGAGTTTAAATGGCCTGAGGTTGGTTACTGAGGCCAAAGCTTAACGTAAATGAGAAATACAGGTTGAGTGGTGGAGGGGTAACGAGGAAAGAACAGCTAAGAAAGTACAGCCTAAATAAACCAAGCATCTTACTCTGAGCAGTTTCGAAGGGGGAGGTGTCTCTCAGGCTTCTGAGCAGGAGTGGGTGTCCTTGAGATGAGGCACGCTCGGCTGATCTGCTCAGCCCCTTGTCCCCAGGGAGTGGGAAGAGGAGCCGAGTTTCCAACAGGGGTGAATTTAAAGGACATACAAGCTCTTGCTGCTCAAACACGTGCTGTTCTGACTGTGACAACCCCTCTGGAGCCTGTTTGTTAATCCCTCTGTTTGCCCATTCCTGGAGGATTTGATTGTATAATCTGAAGTATTGTATTTAATGCAGGATGAAGGCTAACATAATAAGCTTGACTAGTCTTCCTGGTGGCAAGAAGGATGTGCAATTTTAGTTTAAAAAGTGCTTCTTTTTCATGTTTCTTCACTTTGAGCAGTTCCCCATGCTGTTGCACTTGCTGTTTCAGTGCCCTGCCGGGGGAAGCACTGGTGGGTGCCAGACCCCTGTCTTGTGTGGAGCAAGGGAGTGGGACCCATGCTGGGGCTGCCAGGGCTGGGAAGGGTGTTTTGGGGGAGGGCTGTGCAGGTCCTACCAGTCACCTGTCCGCATTGCCTTTAGCTTTCTTTTCCAGTTGGGGTCAGCATGGGAGGGTTGGGACTGATGGAGTGATGGTGGCCACGAGCTGGGCCAGTTGTGGCTGGAGGAGTGAGCAGAGGAGACTTAGAGGGGACTCACACAGTCAGGTGCAGCCAGCCAACTTTGGTGCCACTGCTGGAGCTGAGGCTGGAGCCTCTGAGGACTTGCAGCAGCAGGTGGTTGGATGGTAATAGGGACTCGTGGTTGTTCAAGCTGT
The DNA here is from genome assembly GCA_013390045.1 of Picathartes gymnocephalus. Taxonomy (NCBI): domain Eukaryota; kingdom Metazoa; phylum Chordata; class Aves; order Passeriformes; family Picathartidae; genus Picathartes; species Picathartes gymnocephalus. Next base: position 674,658 of record WEKY01028451.1, on the reverse strand, counting down.
TGCCAGGCTTTGGCCTCACTGTAGCAGACTGGCTGAGCCTGCAGCTCAGCAGTGCCCCAGTCCTGTCCCAGTCTCTGTGTCCTCCTGCTGAGGTGGGTTCTGGCAGGCAACAGCTGGGTGGGCATACGTGCTGTCTGCCCAGGGCTGCCACTGCCAGAGCAGCAGATGGAGCTTGGGTTTTGCCCTCTGAGATGATCTGGGACACTGAGAGCCTCTTCAAGCATTCATACTCTCACACCTCTGGTGGTTTGAGGTCTGTGGCTGCGGTGGAGGTGAGCGTGGCTGCAGCTGCTGTGGTTTGTCCCGACCCAGCCGTGCCTGCCCCCAGGCATCAGTGCTGTGCTTGCTGTGCCCTGCCTTCGAGCAGTCCTCTGTGCTCTGTCCCCTTCCTTACCCCAGCCACCAGTCCCATGTGAGGCTGCCAAGAGTGATGTTTAGGAGCTGCCAGGAAAGAAAAGTTTGGAGTCAAGAGTAGGGAGAGGGAAGAATGAGTTTTCTAAGAGTGATAGCTCCCTGCAGGCACAAGGTCCAGGTGGCTTCTGATAGCAGAGGGATATTGGGATAGACCATTAGTGTCACATTAGTGACCCTAGCCCAGGGCTGGCATTGTACAAATGGGCAAAACACAGCAAAACCACTGCCTCCACATTTGAGGAACTTGTGGTGTAAGTAAACAGTGAAACCAGTGCGCAGGTCTCATTTTAAGACCTTTTTTTTTTTTCTAAAGAATGTCTGCTGTGCTGCTGGGAACCTGTGCTGTTGGTAACTCTTGAGAAAAAATTGTCCAGATTCACTTTGCCAGAGATTCTTAACCTAAGTGCCTTGACTGGCCACAAGTGCACGTTGATTTGCCTCCTCTTGCCTAAAAAATATGATTGGAAGTCTGAGAAGCTCTGTGCTAGTGCCTGCCCTTGAGCAGCACTGCAGCTGGAGACCACTTACATCTCAAGTGCCTCAACAGTGGAGCCCTCTTCTGAGGCTGACATTTTCCTTCAGGCATCGCAAAAAGCCTGGTTTTGACAGGTCTGGTTGCGACACTGCAGCAGATAAATGCGTGATTGTGTGTACAAACTGCTGGGGGACGGAGGAGCTCCGGGGGGAGTGCTGGGGGTGTGTGGTTGGTCTGGGCTCCGCCTGACACAGAGCAGGGCTTGTACTCTCCCTTAGCATAATGCACCCAGGCTGGCTTGGCATCACTAGCTGTGTCTGTTCTCCTATGCAATATTTCCCCACTGATTTTTAGCCTGTCCCTACTGTTCAGTGCAAGTCTGTGTCCTGCTATCCAAATTATTCTGAATATTCTCTGTGCAGTTAGAAATTTCCCTGAGTCATACCTAAATGTTAATAAAAGCCTAATGGTTTATGTTAAGGAAGGCAAGAGATAAAACTAGAGCCCTTTTATCACAGCCTTTAATGGCCTGAAAATGTCAGTTGTGTGGGAGCAGCTGCCAAATTTTGAGCCTAGGAAGATGATGGCTAAGTCCCACAAATCAACAAGTTTGGAGCGGATTATCCGATGCTGGCTGTGTCATTTTCCCAGGACTCCAGGCATGCTGGAAGCCAACACTTTAATCCTCTCTGATACGAAGTCTGGAAGGGGCCAGGCTCCCTTTCTCACTCCAGAGCTCTGGAGCTGCTGCAGCAGCATGGCCTCGTGGAGGGCAGGGGCTCAGGGCTTTCCTCTGCGCTGCAGCTTCTGAGTCACAAATTAGCTCCAGCTTTGCTTGAGAACTATTTTTAAGGTCACAAACACAGGATGCAGAAATCAGCTCATTTCATGGTTTTCCTGAGAGCTGCCTCACCACTCCTCTTCCTCCTTCTGTTTCCAACAGACTTCCTTCCCGAAGGGACATCCTGCATGCCCAGGGCTGAGGAGCTGTAATGGAAATTCTGGGAAATCGCTTTTTATGCTCCTTATAGGCCTGGGATAAAGAAGTGAACTCACACTGTGAAGACAGCTGAACTCTTGAGCTCTGATGTGGCTGGAAATCTTTTATCTCTGTCCCACTTTGTTTCTGCAATCGCACTCAGGGGTTAATCGTACTAACCAGCCTCTTAGCTGTGGCCCCTTGATTTGGATTTATATGCATCACTTGTGAAGTTTTGCAGCAGTAGCACATATTGCAGTGTGCAGGGGCACAGCAGCATGTTCCTCTTGTCCTGGCAGGGCATGAAGGCTGGCAGTGCTGCTCAGTTGGTGCTGGCTGTGGCTGTCCCCAGCTTGTCCCAAGGAGGATCCTCATCAGCGACAGAGTGGCAGAGTCAAACCTTTTGTGGGCAGAAGGTTTCGGATCTAGAGTCAGTCCACAGTTCTGTGAGTTACTGAGTACCCAGAGTGTGTCAAAGAAAAATAGAGGCAATAGAGTAAATGCCCACAGGGTGTTTTAAAATGCAGATTATAGAAAGAGATTGGTTTTGGAAGGAAACTTAACAGTTGTGCTTTTTCCTGCTTCAAGATAGGGCAGCTTGGTTTAAGAAGGAGTGAGATTTAACCCCTTCCACTTGGGGATGGCATTCTATTTCAACCATCCAGTGCAATTCCCCAGCTGTGGTGACTGCCTGGTGCCTGCAGAAGGATGTGACTTGGCTGTATCCTGTTTACTGTAACGTGATGGAGTTAGCTGTCCTCTTGTTAGCTGTGGGGTACAGGCAGCAGCAGCACAGCATGTCATCCCTTCTTTGGACCCGGGAGAGGGAAATACCATATGTCTCCTACCCATCCGTTTGTTGGAAGATCTGATGTCATTTGAAGAAAGGTGTTTCAGAGGAAGGATGTGTGCAGCCAAAATAAAGCTTGGCCTGGGTCAGAATAGTTACATCCTGTTTACTGTGGAAAACACTTTGCACTGATATGAGCTCTGAAATGCATGATTTATAAGCGGGCAGGCGCTGCAGATAAGGGACTTCCCGTGATTTTGGCCACCTGTGAGAAGAATGGGCCATGTCTTTCAGCCTGGCAGGCAGTGATGCCGGTCCCAGCTCCTGTGCAGCTGCTGCAGAGCGGAGGTGCTGAGTGTCCCTTGGGGTCCCAGTGATGCCTGAATTGGCTGCCTGGAAGCAGAGACTAGACAGGAGTAAGAGAATAAAAGTGAATATTTATTTGACGGCCTTCAAGGGCACACCTTGGGGAGCACACCCAGGGCTACCAGACTCAAGATGGACCCTAAGATGGATGACCAGTCATGAGTTCTTGTCACAATTATAGGTTTTGGTCTATCAGCATATTAACATAAATTCACTAATTAAAACTTTAGCTACTGCTATAATTCTCTCTAGCTTGCCCTCCCTTTCTTTAGATGTTGGTTTACACTTTCTGGGCCTAGGACTGTCCAAGTGTCCTTGGAGAGCAGGCCTGGAGAGGGTTGTTATGTCTATCACCGTCCAAGAGAGCAGCTAACAGGTTACAAAGCACTTCAGAGTTACACACACTAAGTACGACAGGATCTGAGAAATATAAAAGTTAAAATTCAAGGCATCACCAGGTGGCTGGAGGTGCCTCTGTGCCTCAGTTTCCCTGCAGGAAGGAGTTTTGTATGCTTCAGGTGGTGATATTCTTAAAGAGTAATGAAGAGGAGCTAATCATCCCTAAGACAAGTAAATAAACCCAAGTGAATTTCTAAATATATGTTTGTGAAGGGAAGGAATCATTAAATCAGAAACATGACTGGCTTGCCATGTTATCTGTACAGTATAAAAAAGTTGTGTGGCCCAGTTACAGGGCAAACATACACACTTAAGAATTTGGGCTTTGATTTTATGTTTTACTAGAATGAGATGCAGTAAAACTGCAAAATGCATTTAGCATTGCATCCACAAACCTGATGCTTTTGTCTTGGTCCCCTAAGAACAGAGCTGCAGCTTTGAATGTGCTGCCCCGTTTGGCACTCATCTGAGCAGAGGAAGTTTTTCACATCAGGCTTTGTTACTTCGTGTCTGGCGCAGCCAGGGGTGGCCACGGGGTCTGGTGTCTGGTGGGGCACAGGGGACCGAGGTCAGAGGGTTTTTCGGAGGAGACCCAGCCTGTCTCTAGTGGCACTGTGGCTGTGCTAGTCCGGCAGCAGCAGTGTGAGCCGTGGCTGTGTCTGCAGTGGGCTGTGACTGCTCTGCTGGGTAGCCCATGCTGTTTGCTGACCAGCTCCTGCAGCACACCACGGGCTGGCTGGCACCCCCAGCTCCTGCTGAGGTTTGCTGCAGTCCTCTACCACGCAAGGAGGAGTGGGCAGTGCCATGTCCTGCAGTCCCCATGCTGACTGCTCCCTGGACCAGGCATGGCCATGGCAGGGAGGTCGCCAACCCCCTGTGGGGGTTTGTCTGGGGCTTCTTTTCTTTTGCCAGTGCAGGGGCACCATTTCTTGCTTATGCATACAAAGCCCCATTGCTTTGCATACCTTTTGGGTCTTAGCATGTTTCTTCCCCCCTTCTCCCAGGAATGTGTTGCTGTGGTGTGGCACCAACCCAATACACATGGTGATGGCTTGGGGGCAGATGGGCATGAGGCAAGGGTTGCGCCCCAAAGTGGGGTCTGGGCAGAGAGACCCTGCCCAGTCTTAGCCTCTTGTTGCAAAGCCTAAAGATTTGCTTAATCTTCTGAACTGTCTGGAGAGAGGAGAGAGCTGAAGCTTTAGCCTGGTTCCATTAATGAAATAGTAATGATGACCAGGGAATTAGCATCCAGGCCCTGGTGCAGCCCACGGGAGGGAGGACTGTGCTGAACAGGCTGGTGGTCACCTTTTGCCTGGTGGAAACCACATTCCCATTCCCTGACAGATACAGCCTCAAATCCCTGCATTTATTCTGCTTAAATTAAGACTTCTGTCAGCTTCTGTGGCAGGGCTGTCTGCATTATGACTGGATTCAGAAAGGCATAAATGTGCTTTGTCCTTGGGGTGTGGACTGGAACCCTCCAGGCATCTCTTGCCTCACTTTTGTACAGGCACTTCCCACAACTGGGGCTTGGATTGTGCTCAGGTGACCTGCTGCCGCTGGAATGCCAGCCCTGCCGAGGAGCGTGACAGTGTGGTCACAGCCTCCCCTATACCAAACCTGGTGTGCCACTGTGGGTGATGTGGTAATGGCCCTTGAAACGTGCCCATCATTTGAACAGCTCCGGCTGCACTGGAGCAGCTCAGAAAAGCTGCTGCAGGAGTGACTGCAGGTGAATTGTTGGCAGTGAGACTGTTGTGATGTTCAGACATTGTCAAATTCGTCCAAGCTGTCTGAGCAGAAATTACATGAGAATCTCAGAGGATTTGGAGTGAGGGGGTCATAAATCTTTGGTGCATCTTGGCAGGGTAGGAGGAGTATGAGGCATCAGTTCCACTTGCAAATGCTGCTGTCGTGCAGCAAATGCACTAATTAATTTAGCAAAGGAGAGTCAAGTCTGTTGTCTTGCTTTCAGCCAAACAAGTCAAATGCCTGCTCGTAGACACAAGTCAATAACAAGTCCTTAGCCACTGCCTTTGCCCCTTGGCACCTGACAGTGAATTGACGTGGGAGCCCTGCTGTCAGCCTTGTGCCCCACTGCCAGCCCTTGCGTGCCAGCTCATCAGCCAGGGCCAGTTGCATTTTTCTGTTCCGTGACTCAGCAGTGAGGGGCTCTAGGAAGGCAGAGCGGGGCTCTGGGTCTGTACCCACTGCTCCTGAGGGGGGATGGCAAGGGACTGGTGTTTGTGCAGCCTGCTGATGTTTGTGTCTCTCCCCAGCTGCAGCCGGAGCAGCTGGACTGTGGAGCCGCACACCTTCAGCACCCGCTGGCCATCGTGAACCCTGTCACAGCCACCCCCGTCTTCACCTACAGCGGCCTGACTGCGGTGGCAGTGGCCAGTGTCAACAACTACACAGTCGTGTTCCTGGGCACGGCCAGCGGAGGACTCCTGAAGGCAAGTGGGGCCCAGCAGCACCAGCATGGGGCAGCTGAACTGGGGACAGGGTGGGTGTTGGGGCTCCCCCTTCCAGCACCTCTGGTGTGCCCAGAGGATGACATCTGTTGTCTGCTTGGTTTGGGCACCTGCTTCCTTCAGGCAATGAAGAAGTCATTGGGTACTGCCATAACCTGGACAGTGATACACACTGCCTGATGACTGGTGGCTGTTAATCATTGCTCAGGGCTACCATGTGAGCTGGATGTTTTGATGAACCCTAAGCTGAAAATGCTATTTGTGCAGAATTGAAGTATTAATTAATTTTATTAAACTATTTTATTAATTACATTAATACAATTTTAGAACAATAAAATTATATACACAATATAATATAATTTTAATTACAGTATTTTGTTATTATTTTAATTATTGAAGTTATTGAAATTATTAAAAGCTCTTCTAATAAATTCTCCCTCTGAGATGCTGACTTTTGAAGACTCCGTGTAGACAGGGGAATCACAAAGAGATTCTTCTTCGCAGCTGAGTCCAAAGCAGGTGTGAACCCATGGTGGAGTCTGTTCTAAATAGCATGTCAAAGATGGTGTGGGGTGATGCACTGCCCCAACTCTGCAGCCAGGATACAAGGCCAAGCTCTCAGTAACCTTAGTGCTTGAAGTTTGCCAGAGAAAGTTTTGATTCCAGGCAACCACAGCAGTCTGGTAAACTGCCAGTATCAAAAGCCCATGGAGAAGAGGGGGAAAAGGCCTGGAGCAGAGACAGCTGATACCTGCTTTATCTCTGCCTGGGGGAACTGGTGCATAATGTGGGATACTGGATCAAAACACTTGGATAGAAGAAAACTTACCCAGTCTCTTCCCTTGCATCTAAGTGCTCCTGGCAGAAATGTGGGAACAATCACAAAGGAACTCCCTGCTTTGATTTTTGCCCACAGGGGCAGGTAATTTGGGAGGGTGGGAGGGAGCTGGCATTGGGCCAGGCACAGCAGGCTGAGGGGCACATGCCACACGCAGTGCAGCCTGTTCACACGGCATTAACAGCTCTGCTCCATTATCATCTCAGCCTTATCTGCAGTGTCTCCATTAGGGAGAGGCTCCTGGCTACCCAATGCTGGGATAATTTGCTCAGATAGCTGTAATCTAATTCCACAACACAGCTGCATAACCAGAAGCCCTTCTACCTTTGGGGCTTCTTGCTCTTTGGCACGGGATGCAAGATACTTTGCGTGAGCAAATCATTCAGATCTGTTGCCTGAGAAGAGACAGCAGAGGGGCAGAAACAGTGCTTGCCCAGCTCCTGCCAGCAGCAATTAGGGCTACCGGGGCATGTATGGTGAATTAATGCAATTCTGCAGCTGCAGACGGGCATTTGGTGAGGGTCAGTACCACATCTAGCAGTCATGAGAGGGTCAGCAGTGCTTGGGCAGCATGGCCGGGGCAAGACAGGCTGTGTTGCTCTCAAGGGTAATGCTGGGCAGGAGGGCTCTGTCCTGGTGTGTCCAGATCTGGAAGGCTGCAGACAAGTGCTGTAGTGGGGTTACCCAGGACTGCACTTGCTCAGGTCTCACCAGCACCAGGCCAGTGTGTGTCCTCCAGCCACCCCAGCCTGCTCACCTGCTGCACCAGGACTGGTGGTCACTGCCCCTCTGTGCTGCTGAGGGGGAGGTCTCCTCCAGAGCCTGCAGCCCCCTGGGATCCAGGGAAAGTGCCTGTGTGAAGAGGGTGTAGGGTAAACATGCCCAGGAGGCAGAGGGATCCAGGCACAGGTGTCTGTAAACAGCCACACGTGGAGCACATCTCAGCAGCAAGGGAGAGAGGATGCAGTGGGGAATGTCAGGGCTCAGATCATGGACATCTTGGGTGATCCCAAGGGAAATCATTTAGCTTCTGGCTAGCCAGCTTTTTAAATGGACACAGTGATAGTTCCCTACATTTTCTGCATAGCTCTCAGTGCTTGCATACGATTCTTAGCAGAGAGAAGCCTCTGCTTTGAGCCTGTGCTGTCATACTGGGGTGTATCAGTGCTGCTGTAGTGTAAGAATTAATTAACCTATGTTAATTAATTAACCCACATTTAGAGAGCAGAGGCACACTTGGTCATTACAATTATTGCCTTCCCTTGCTAGTAAGAAGGCAAGAATTTTCCTCACTCCCTTTCTCTTTTAAGCTGAGAATTGACTGTCACGAGAAATTGTGTAGCCCCATTGTTATTTCCTCTCAGCAATGCCACATTTAATTTACTGAATTTTCAAGTCAAATGCCAAGACATTCAGAGAACTGAAAGGCAGGCTGATGCTGTGCAGCCTCCTCCACCACTGCCAGCGCTTGGGCTGGTGATTCATGAGGGAAGGTAGGACTTGGCACTCCTGTGGCAGCTACCGTGGTCTTCTGGAGTCAGCAGGGATAGAAGCTTCTTCTGGCTGGGAGTGACAACGCTTATTTTTCAAATATGCAGGGAGAAGGGGATGCCATGCTGTACAGCCCTGTTGCTGATTTTCACTGTTTTTCATTAAGTTCTGGAAACTCAACGTTGTCTGTACAGAATGTGCGTTTGTATGTGATGAGGTGGGAAGGCTGGTGCCACTTGCATGAGGGTAACACAAATGCTGCTGGGCCTGCTGGATGCAGCTGGGTACAGCCTCCAACCAGGCACCTTTCCAGAGGCAGCCCCTCAGAGGGACCAGGGGCAGTGGGGGTCCTGCATCACTGAGCAAGGCTGGGGCTTTCCAGGCCTTGCTGTGCCTGCCCAGTGACACAGAGCTGGCTTTCTAGGAAAGCTCTGTGTGTACAGCCGGAAAAGTGTGCAGAGATTCACAGCTTGACAACTTGGGGCACCACTGTATACCACTTTGGTTTTTGTTTATAGCCAAGGAGAAATAATCTTCTCCCCTTAGTGTTTGAAAATGGTCTCAGAGAGTGACTTCTTCTCTCTACAGATTAACCTGGACAGTACAATGAAGGTTATTAGCCGGAGATCCATTTCAGTGGCTTACGGAGAGCCTGTCCATCCCATCATGCAGTTTGACCCTTCTGATTCCACCTACCTCTACCTGATGACCTCTTACCAGGTGAGATCTTCAGTCCTCAACAGAGCAGTTCTTGGAGCACAGCACGCATTTGATTTAGCTCAGAGCTGGGAGCAGAAAGGGACAGTAAGATTTTCTTTAAGATTAATGGTGACAGCCAAGATATTCAGAGCTTTGGCTGTCACCAGGCTTTCTGGGGAGGTGCCTGTCCATTGTCCTGTGCTGGGTGATAACACCATGCGGCCCAGCTTATCAGGTCTTTGTGGTGGTCAGGTAAAAAGGAGAGTGAAAGATATGAAATCGATTGCACTTGTGGGAGTGCAGAAATAAGCAAAGGTTGTTCCTGTACAGAAACTCCAAAATGACAGTACATGGTCTTTAGAAAGGCTTTCATGAGTTCCTACAGACAAAAAGTCTGCCTGTCAGAAGTGGTCCCTGGGGAGGTTTCTGCTCAGCCCTTCGCAGGAGGGCTCTGCAAAGACCTGGAGAGCCGCAGCAGGTACAGACAGGCGCTCCCATCTCCATCAAGCTAACAGAATAGGAAGATGAGAGCTGAGCGCTCCAGGCACTGATGGTTTGTCCTGAATTATATTTTAATCTGTCAAAACAGATGCACAACCACAAATGTTACATGTTACATTTGTATTTTCCAAGCTCTAATTTCCTGCAGATTGGTCATTATCATTTCACAGACCCCTCCCAGGACGCCTCTTTAGCTGATGGCTTCAACTGTCTCATCTCAGCCTCTGGCTGGGCTGTGCCCTCTGCTCGGGCTGATCAAACAACTGGGATGGTGCCTCCTCTGACTGCTTCTTTTTCAATAAATCTGATGAGTTCATTTTTCTTTGATGGAGTTAGCATCCTGGGAAGCTCCCCAGGAGCTTGACAGGGTTGGGGTGGGGTTGCTGAGCCCCACAGGGCTGGAGAACAGCGAGGTGCTGTGAGTGAAGTGGGGCTCTGGCCAAGGAACCCACAGCCTGGAGTGTGCTCACCTGGTGGGAGCTCAGGGCTCTTGGCACCTCACATTTTCAGTCCCCACTGTTCCAAACCACTCAGGTTTCCTTCCCAAATGTTTAGAGGTCAGAGGAGGAGAGAGCAGAAACCAACAAATGCTTTCCCTTCCAACTGCTCCTGCCAAGTAAGTCCCCAGAGTTACTTTGATTTTTTTACAAATCAAGGTTTCTAGAGTGGTGCTGCTTTCTGATCTTTGTGTAAACAGTCAGAGAGTGCTGGGCTCTATCTGGAGAGGAGCTTTCTGCAGGTGTGGGTGAGAGCTTTTCACAGAGAGGGACAAGCTGTGAGGCTATCTCCATCTGACACCTCTGAAAGGTGCAGAGTCACACTCTGTAACTGGTAATCACATGGCTCCTGCCATGGCACCAGCTGAAAAGGAGCAGCTCAGCCCAGCCTAGCTCAGCTCAGCTCAGCTGGCTGCAAACCCTGTGGTTGCCCAAGCCCTTGGGCATCCTTCCCGTCTTGGGGCTCTTGGCCCCTGGCTTGGACAGGCTCCAGGGGCCCTCAGTAGGCAGCAGGTGGATTCTTGAGCTCGTCCCCATGCCGGGTGGCCGTGGCACAGCTCCAGCTTCCCAGCCGTGCCAGAGTCTGTTCCTGTGGCCTGCTGGGTGAGTTTGCTCCCGGGTAAGGGTGTTGCAGCCCGAGGTGCTGGTGTCTTGTGTCCAGCTACACGTGGCCGTGCCAGTGCGTCCCGGCTGGGCGGGTGTTGCTGTGGGGCTGTGATACGTTTGGAAGCAGCTGTGCTGTTGTTGTGCAGATGACACGGGTGAAGGTGGCTGCCTGCAGCCAGTACTCGACGTGCATGGAGTGCCTGGCCGCTGCTGATGCCTACTGCGGGTGGTGCACGATGGAGACCAGGTAGGACCAGCTGCATCCTGGTGCGCTTCTGGCCCTCGAGCCTGGGCAAGAATATCTGCGGCCTTTTGTATTTCCCCAGTCACACTACCAACAGTCTTTTTCCATTCCTTACAAAATATGTGCTATTAGAAGGATCTGCATCTGGCCCAAAGGGTCGGGATGTTCTTCAGAGCCAAGATTTCACCACAGCTGCATTGCCATGCAGCAGGCAGCTGCCAGTGCAAAGAATCTCTTGCAGGTGTCAAACCATGGGACTGGGAGAACCCACACCCTGTGAAAGTCCATCTTTTGCCCCTGCAGATCTCATGTATCGTTAGAAGAAAATCACATGCCAAAGAGGATATTCAAAATTAGATTCCACATTTGCAAACTGAAGGTGTTGGACAAAATGCCATCTTCTCCTCCTCAGTTTGTGTTCAGCCTGGCCTCCTGCTTTCCTCAGTCCTGCTGCTCTGCTGGTGCTGTGGAAGTGCATGCTTTTATCATGGCAAGCAGACACTTTAAACATAGCAGCAAACATTAAGGCTTAGCTGCATGGATGAAGAAGAAAGATACAGACACAAGATTTTCTCAGGAGCTTGCCTCACAAGGAATTCAGCATTTTTATCACCTGTTTTAAAACTCATCAGCCACGAGCTGTTCCTCTGTTCGTTGCAGGTGTTCTCTGCAGCACGAGTGCACCAACTTCACCGGGGCCAACTTCTGGGCGAGTGTGAGTGAAGGAGTGCAGCAGTGCCCCTCCATGACCATCCTGGAGCCTGAGATCAATATTGACAAAGAGAACCCGGTGCGTTTGATGCCAATTCCAAATCAATCCCCTGCAGTGTCCGTAGAGACACTGCTGCTCCCAGGGTGGGTAGCCATCTATGCTCCTCCCACGGAGCAGCACGGCTCCTCATGGCTTGGATGTGGGTCAGGGGGATGCTGAGCTCTGCTGCTTGCTGCTGCATCAGGCCAAGGCTCTCGGGGAGCTGGGGCTGACCTGCTGCACCCCGGAGCCTGAGCCAGCTGGATGCCAAGTCTGTAGGCAAACAGGACCTAGAGCTGAGCCTACAGGCAAAAAACACAAATACAATCAGCTGCTGACAGCTGAGTCAACTCATTTCCTGGTTTTGTATTGTTGCTATTTTGAAGTATTTTAATTATATCTTAAACGTTTTCATCAAAATATTATTTGTTTCAAGACAGACCCTGTCTGTGGGCTTGTTTTTGAGTTGCCTGCCTCTGAAAAGCTTCTAAAATGTTGACAATTTCTAAATATAATTTTCTGTGATAATAGCTGACTTTTTTGTCTAATATAGGTCCTGATAATACAAATAAATGGAACTATCCCAAACCTGAATGGAACAAATATTTCATGTGACTATGGAAACAACATCCACACAGTAGCCAGAGTTGCTGGGGATTATGTAAACCAATTTATTTATTGCAGTTTGCTTCCACATGAGAAATATCCAGCATTTCCTGATGACCAAGGTGTGTAGAAGTAAACAAGCTGCATTGCTTCTAATCACTTTTGTGGGCATAGTTTTTAATAGGCTTTATTTTTTTTTTCATTTGTATGTGCACTTAACGCATACAGGGAAGAAAAGCCCGAAGCTCCTTCTGTTTTACGGGGCATATGACTCTGAAGCGCAGGAGTTCCACCATCTTTACATGAATTGATAGTATTTCAAATCTATCAATTTTTGTTTTAAACATCAGAATTTAAATACCAGTTCATGTACTTATTTTTATCTAGTTTGAGCCTCTGCTTTAGATTTAGTATGTACTAAGCCAAAAACATTTGAGCCCTGGGCAAATAATGTAGTTTTTTATATTGATATTTTCAATTGCTTTGTTTAGTTTCCCTCCCAAACACACGCTGCCTTTCAGAAGTTCTGGAGGGAGAGCGAGTGGGTACCTAAAGGAGCTCAGGAACTCTTAGCCCCCATTTTGCAATCAAAAGCCAGACAGGTGTGCAGTGTCCCCTGTTTTCCTTGCTGCCAAAGGGGATGCCTGTCTCGAGGTTCCATGGAGCTGCCTCCAGAGGAGATGAGTGCCTGTGGATGAGGCTGAAGTCACTGAGCTGCTGGCTGAGCTGACCAGATCTGAGCTGGCCACTTAGAGATGGAGTCAGCCCCTCTCAGTGCCCTTGGAGAAGTTTGATGCTTCAGTCCAGACTTGAGTGCTTGTTAAATTTTCATCCTTCAAGGAGTGAATGTGCTGTTGAAGATGGCTGACTTCAGTAGGGGGAGAATTAGCTAGTCCTTTTGAAAATTCCACTTTTCCTAGGCCCATTTGTAAAGCTGCATTGCTTTTCTCCCAAACTATCCAAAGAATGGGAAATCATTAACTGCTCTGTATTGTTGGTTACAGCAATGTCCAAATGAATTTCTGGAATCCAGTGCACTGATTTATTGTCTGTATTCTGAAAGAGGCATTGTTTCTTCTGGTGCCCTGCTGCTTATATGGCAAAATTGCAAAGAAGAAGAAAATTAGGCAATTTTGAGGGGAGGGAAGGTAGTATGGTGTGTTGAGCAGCCAGAAAAGGGATTTCCACTCTCTGCAAGTTTGTTGGCTTAGGGAAAGTGAGAGGGATTTTAAAACATGATAACTAATGTGTTTAAATTACCACATTTAAAAAATTATATGTATATGTATTTACTATATGTAAAGACAATAATTAAATCTGCTAATTAACACTTGCATAACATGCTGGAATTTTGTGCTGAAAGTCACAATGTTCTTTTCTGTGAGAGTAATGTAAAGTGCTGATTTAGGAGGGAAGAGCTGAAGGTCAGAGGACAAGGGATGACTGGTCCAAGTTCTGAAATGCAGCTCAGAGGAAGCCCTAGAGAAAAAAAGATCAGATTTAGCCCTTATTTTCCCAAGGGTCTCTCTTGTCTACTGAGTGTGAGTGTGAGCAAGGGGCTGTTGCAACCCAATATTCTTTGGCTTGATTTTCTCAGACCACGTGGTCGTCGAAACTTCTCTCCGGGTCAACAACAAAAACATTATCCGGGCCAATTTCACCATCTATGATTGCAAAAGGATTGGAAACATTTTCCCAAAGAGAGCGTAAGTGACCCCAGTGTGCGGGCAGCAGAGCCACTGCGGGCAGGTGGTGGCAGGGCACAGGTGGCACTGGGGTGACAAAGGTGGGGTGGTTTGAAGCTGTGAAGGTGCCAGCACAAAGCTGGACATGGGTCCTCCTGTGTGCGGTTAATGGGGGAGCACAGCTCCTGCGAGTAGGCAGATGGGGGCCTGGGCAGGATTTGGCAGGACTGTGGGAGATATGATGCCAGAGGAGGGTCCTCAAGCCATATGGACATGCTGGGTTTCTTTTAAACATGAAAAATATTTTTATATAAAGCTTGTTCTGTTAACCCTTCAGCAGCAGAGGTGGTCTTCCCAGCAATCTGTGGGGCATGGGGAAGGGAAGGTCATTCTCTCTTGCTCCTTCCAGCCCGAGGCTTCACAGAACCTGTCAGCGCTCCCATGTCTGTGTAAACAGCAGGAAGAGTCTTCGTCAGGTCCAACATACCAGGCTCCTCAGAGAGACACAGGAGGGAAAAGAGCATTTTTTTTGGGAAAAATATTTTTTGCTAAGCAGGGGAGGGTGGCTCCCAGTCTGCTGTGGCCTGAGGGCAGGCAAGGATACCTGGGGGTGATGGGCTGTGGCCACATCCCCTGCCAGCTCCCAGGGAGAGGAGAGGGAAATGCAACAGCGTGGGTTTTTCTAGGCACTATTGAAGGCTGAACAGTGTGAAGATAGACTGCAGGGCTGAGGTGTGGCCCCTCTGAGCAACCTCTACTCTGCTTTTCTCATCTCGCCTTTGCCATTTCAGGTGCACCAGCTGCCTCTCGGCCAGGTGGAAGTGTCACTGGTGCCCCTCTGCCTACAGCTGTGTCTCCAACCACTCACAGTGTAAGGACGTGCTGCGGATGGAGGTGAGGCTCCCTGGCTGCTGCTGGGGCTCCAGGCCTCCTCCAGCAGTGGCTGGCACTCGCTGGCCGTGGTTTGTGCCCTGCTGGAGCTGGGGCTCCCCCCTCAGCTAGTGTTCAGGAGGGGGATGTGTGCAGGTGGGTAAGCTGCAGCTGCACTGTGCCCCACCTCGCTGTGCCGTGGGGAGGCTGGCAGCTGCTTCAAGGATTCAACTTTCTGTGGTGCCTCCTGTGGGCTCCATCTCTTGGCTCTCCATCACTTCTCATACCTGGAGCAATGCTGCTCTTTCTCCACATGCTGGGCCACCTGGGTTTGAGTACAAGGAGAAACAGCCGTACTCCACCACTCACTTTGCTTTGACTCGAGGTTGCTGGGTGTTAATAATGTGCTGGAGCACCACTGGGGTGCTCATCCAGAGCAGAAAATCCCCCCTTTCCAAACTGCAGCTTTAATACCCAGAGGCTCAGAGTGTTCCTGCTACTGAAATTTAAATTGAAGTTAATTTAAATAAAATGGGCCTTTTAGCAATCAATCTGCTCTAGATCCAAGCCAAGCTTTTACACTGTAAATTGAATATCCCTTTTGCACCGGTGCTCTGCTCTTAACTCAGGTCTCCAGTGTTCCCCATGCTCAGCATCGAGAGGAGTTTGCCTCATGTCAGATGTCCCACCCTCACTCTCAGGCTGAGCCCAGGACCAGCCCTGGCATCCACTCTCCTCCAGTGGGGAGGAGGTGGGTGACTCTGAGTGCAGGGCATGGGGGTGGAGCTGGAGCCACCACCTTGCAGCTCCACGAGGATCCTGTGAATCCCTGGGAAACGGGAATGGAAAAGTCCCTGCCAAGTGGCAGCTCCCAGCAACACGGGGCAGTGTGATGGGATCAGCTGTGCGTGCCTGTGCATGCCCAGGTGTTTAGGGGAAGCAGCCTCTGCTTTGTCCACTTCACAGGTTTCAGTGGCTGGCATTTTCTCTGGCTGTCTGGATGGGTGCTGGGAAGTTGAAATCCATCCTGGTGGTTGCTCCTGTTGGGTGTCTGTCCTGTGCCAGGGCCTGGGGAGCCCTGCAGGGGTGTGGCAGATGCTGGCTGTTAGGGCAGTGGGTGCTCATGCTGTGTGTGCTGCTCGTGCCAGGGACTTGGGGGTGCAAGTCTCAGCAGTGACACTGAGTGACATCAGGGCTGTGGGGTCACCCGGGGACTGCCCTGGGTTAGTCCTTAGTTAGCAAAGGACTAACCTCATCTCCTCAGATCTCCTGCTCCAGAGGTACAGTTGGGCTGGATGCTGACCTGCTTGGGCACGTTTGTTTTCTCTCTGTGCCTCCTGCTGATCTTGTGAGCAGCTGCAGAAGAGGTGCTTTGTAGCCCTGGAAACACGGTGCTTTCACCGTGCATTTGGAGCTTTTGGTAAACAAACCATTGCTGGCACAGCTGCACCTGAGCAGGGCTCTGCAGGGAAAGCTGCACCGTACCAGCTCCATCCATAGCACCTCAGACGTTCTGCCCCTTTCCTCTGATCCTGATGTGAAGGATAATAGTCAGCTGGGAGTTCTATTTCTGGTGGCTGGTGAACAGTAGGAGAAAGGGCTGCAAGATGACAAGTTAATCAATCCTCTAAAGTGTATTTCTCTGGGAAGCTGTGCCAGCTCTGGTGACATGCAGGAACTCATCAGGCCAGGGGAGGTTTTGCTTGAAATTGTAGCCACACTGGTTTTGTTTTAACTCTTTTTATTCCATTGTAAGAGGCTTGGGACTGAAATCTCTCCCCAGTCGTTTGCTTTGCTGTTTTGCTTCCCTTATCACGTTCATTCCTGTTATTTAATCTCCTTGTTTAGGGAGCACCAGCTGTGCTTGGTTAGATGAGTGTTCTGACGGAGGTGAAACATTTTTTCCAGAGTCAAACAAGCACTTCCAGGTAGTTCCCTGACCCCTATCTAGGTCTCGGGAGGGCGGGAGAGAAATCTCCCCCTCACTGCATGTCCAGTCCCAGGGATGTGTCCAGCTGCAAGGATGTGTCTGAAGAGGCATCCCAGCACTGGGAGGGCAGGCTTGACCTCTCCTTGGAACACCAGCAGCACTGGCATCATGGAGCCACAGCAGGATAACCTTTAATGCAAGTGAGAGGAAATCTTGCCTGCTGCAAATGATTCTGCATAATGGACCAAGTATTTTGTTGTCTTTTACCCCAATGGCTCCACTGTCACAGGCATTACTCTGGATGTACCCTGGGGCCATGCAGAATCTGGCTCCATTTTTGCTGTAGTTTCGCAGTGTGATTTACATCTCATGAGAGAACAGGACGGGTTTGTCACATAGACTGGAATTCTGAGTCAGCTCCAGTGTCTAAGACATCAATTTAAAACAAGAACAAAAGTAGGGAGACAGATGACCTTTTAAAGTCATTTTTCAGCTTCATTTAAGCCTTTCACTGCAGCTGCCCTACTACTGCAGCCCTCTCACAGAAGCCCCTGTGGCTCCTCATACCCTCTCTCCATGCACACACAGCCTGTGCACTCTGCAGTGCTGCTGTGCAGGATGGAGACCCTGGAACAGACCCTGCAGGTGCTGGCAGGAGTGAGCAGTGCAGTGGGTGGGACACGGCTTACAGGGGGTGGGAGAGGGTCACACTGGCAGATCTGCCGTTGGAGGTGGCAGTGCCTCCTTTCAGAGTCATTCTGACCCTGTCACTGCCACAGTGGCAGTTGAGGTGCAGGTACACGGTCACTGTGCACCTGGCAGTACCCATTTCCCAGTGAAATTAATCTTATCAAGGACCTTGATGGTTCCTCTTCCATTGTTGCTGAGGATGCTCAGCAAGCACCCAACTAACCTCTTTTTTTCCTTATTTTTGTACCTAGCAGAAGAAAATTGACTGTCCTCAAATAGTACCTGCCCCTTTGGAGCCGATGCCCATAGGCATATCTCGAAACATCATGATCTCACTGGCCCATGCAACTTTCTCTAAGGTAAATGAGTTGCTAAAGGTGTTGGGAAGGTTTGGAGAGGTGTTTGGGGGACATAAAACTCCCTGTTCCTCTGTGGGTGTTTGCTCCACCACGGAACATGCCGGTGTCGTGCTCTCCCAACCCCACACGCCAGCCTGGCCCCAGTGCCCACCCTGAGGAATGAAGGACACAGCTCTGAGTGGTGGACAGGGAGCCCTGTCCAAGCCACAGTGTTTGAGTACAGCATGGAAGCATTGTTTAAGTTCAGGTTGTCACTGCACAGCTCATTTGGTGTGAAAAAGTCCTTTTTGTGAAATTTTCTGACTCTCTAACAGTGAAAAGCAGGAGTAGACATCAAATGGTGCCTTCAGAGATGTGCTGCATGCCCAAAAGAACTAGAGGAATTTGGGACAAAGAGGCTGAGCACTGAGAAAGTGCTTGAGTAAGCTCTGGTAGAAAGCTGCCCTGAGTAATTTTGGCTCAGATCAACAGGGCTCGTGGGGCCAGGTTTGCCTTGCCCCTGCTGATGATTCCAGCATGCTGGGTAGCCAAGTGACTCCTCGTTCTTCAGGAGAGGAGAGTTTTGGAAGTGCTGGTGGAGCTGTTCTGGCATGCTGGAGGGTGCTGCTGGAGGCTTTGGAGGCATCACTCCAACCACATCTCCTTGCCCTCTGCACAGGGGCAGAGCAGACCCTCGTGCCTGGATGGGGTGGCCTTTTCCTGCACAACTCCAGCCTCCAGGAAGGAGGCTGTGGCCTCTGCTATCAGCAAAACAGGGTGAGAAATCCTTGTTCCTGTCTGGAGGCTGGAGGTGGCTGAGGAGGAAGCAATAGAGCATGGAACCCACAGGAAATGGAGTCAGCAGGAAAGGGGCAGCAGGAGAGGCTCTGGCAGTCTGGCTTCCTTCCGCCACCTTCTGCTCACTGTCCCAGGGTGCCGGGTAGGATTTCTTCTCCTTCCCTCTCTGGAGGAACTCATGAGTGCTGCTGAAGCTGGGAACCTCAGGGACAGATGCCCTGATCCCTTTGCTGCAGCAGGACCACTGCACGGGCAGGGACGTCAGGCCAGGAGTGTGGGCAGCCTGCAGAGCCAGAGCTGCCTGGGTGCAGGTGATGCACTGGGCAAGATTCTGCCTGTGTGTTTGCTGAGCCAGCAGCTGCCTGACAGGAGCCTGGTGCTTCCTTCCGTGTCTTTTATCAGATCTGCCAGTTTTCAAAGGATAGTTAGACCTCAGTAGTGGTGGAGCATCAACTGCTTGGAGATAGGATTTTTTCCTGCAGATGCAGGCAGAGCAATGATTTGGTGCAGGATATCATCCTTGTGTTGTCAGGAAAACAGCACAGAAGTCTATCTTTGAACATGTTCTTGGCTGGGTCCTTGTTTGCATTAGAGATTTGCTCTGTGTAGCTGTTGGGAGGAGGAGGAGGAAGGTGACTTTGAGCCCAAATCACAGACTGGTTTGGGCTGGTTTGGACAGGGTGGCCTGGGACAATGTTGGCTCTCAGTCTGCACGCAGCATGAGTTCCACACACCCTGGGCCAGAGGAGCTGTTGCGGTTAAAAGAGCCCAGCCAGGCACAGCTCCTGGTCTGTGTGTGCTGTGGGCCAGGCACAGCTCCTGTTCTGCACCTTTAGTGTCTGCTACTGATCTCCTGTTTGACTTGGACAGAGTTCAGGTGCCAGTGGCAGAATCAAGGTGGACACGGACCCTGCTGATCGACTGACAGACAGAGAACTGCACAAAACAGTTGTTACGGCCATTCTGCCTTTGTCTTCCCTCTCCTAGGAGACAGCTCTGGAGTGCCATTTTGGGACAGACAGGACATTTGAAGCCCGGTGGGTGAACTCCTCTGCCGTGGAGTGTGTACATGTGCTGGTGAGTTGAGGGGTGAGGCTGCCAGCCCTGCTTCCCCCAGGCTGAGGATCAGGTCCAAGGGCAGGCAGGATCTCACCCCCAACCTCCCACCTGGCAGTGGGACACCACTTGCTCTCTTCCCTCCGTCTCTCACTCCGGCATTTTCCCCTCTGGCAAGAGGCTCTCTGCGTGTGCTGATGCTGGCAGGGCACACACATGTCACCGGTGCTGCCTTCCCAGCTCCGTGGGGATCTGCTGTGGCTTTGGCCCCTGCTCCCCTGGGGCTTGGGAAAGAGCTGCTTGTTTACCTTTCTAAACAGGAGGAGTCCGGTTCAGGCAAAAAAATTTGGCCACCTTTCAGGGTTGCTGTTTCTGTAGCTTTTATTTTGAACACGGAATTGGCCTGAGAAAATGCTGTGATGCTCACTGGAAAGCAGTGTGTGGTTTTTGGAGGGCAAACTGCACCTGAAAAATGCAGCAAACATTTGGGCTTTCACCAGTAGGAATATTGCAAGTGGAAGCTGGAGAAGAGCACTTTCCCATCACGTCACCTGTATCACAGCCCCGCACTGAGAATGTGCAGACAGGCCAGGCTGCTCCTTTTCCTGTCCATTTCTGCTAAAAATAGCAGCAACCCAGGGCTCTGTGCTCACCATGATGTGTACTGTGTCCTGGTGCCCTTTACTGGGATTTCAGCAAAATGATTAAAACAAAGCAGCTGTCCCACTTCTTCTGCTAAAGATAAGACCCTCATGTCTGGAGGAGCAGTGGTCAAAGAAGCCTTACAAGAAAGGTCAATCCATGTAGTGTGTGTGTAGCCTCCTATTTTACTAAGTTTCATAAGGATTTTTTTGTTTTTTGTATGCAGCTCCACACATCAGAAAAAAGCCATCACTTCCCAGTGAACCTCCAGCTGAAGGACAAACCAAACAGATTTATCGACAGTCCAGAGATGATGACAGGTCTGAGTTAAAAATATTTTTATGTTCCTCTTATCTGGTTGGCTTGAATGACTCAAACCTGGGCAGAGTTTATGGCTGCAGGAGAGAGAGAGCATGGCTCCAGTGGGCAGAGACAGTTCCTCCTCTCAGGCACATGCAGAAAGCATATTTACCCAGAATGTGAGCCCAGAGCCCAGACTGGCACCCACGACACCCCTGTTACAGCCAGCCAAAGTCAAGCCCTGCCCAGAAGTGCAGGCAGCTCAGGTCTCACCTGGCAGTGGTGCATGGCACAGGTTACCTGGTGCTATCAGTCACTGCAGGGATGTGGCTGGAGAGGAATTCCTCCGGGGGAGAGAAGGGATGGGGCAAGGCTCTTCCCTCAGCTCTCACAGGAGCATGGCATCAAGGTTCCACATGCTGTGAAAATTGAGTCCTTCTTTTTGCTTCCTCTGCTGAGAAGGAATAAAATGTGTAAGCACATTTCACCCCCCTGGCCTGTTCTCTGTCTCTAGGAAGAATGGTTGGATTCCCAAAAAAGCCCTTGCTACATCAGCAAACTGAGGAAGGCAGGCAGTCAGACTCGAAATGAGTCAGACTCAGACAAGGTAGGCAGGCAGGATGAGCCCGGGGCACGGAGCTGGGCTGGCACAGAGCTGTCACACCCAGTGCAGCCGCAGGTCTGGCACTGCCCCTCGCCAAGAGCTCTGGCTGGAGGCAGCATTCCCGAGCTCCTCTGCCTCTCCACAGTGCCAGCAGCTGCAGCAGAAGGGGCTGATTTATCTGAGGTGCAGAAGAGAAGGAGAGCCCAAGGAGAGCTTTCCCTTGGAGGATAACTGTGACAGGGAGACAGACATGAGCACCAACAACCAGCGACCAGGATGGAAAGGTTTCCCCGTGGTAAACCCCCGTGAATGGAGGAGGATTATCTTGCAAAGTGAAAATACCTGGAAATACCATCATGGTCAGGATGAGATCTGGTTTCTCTGCAGAAAGAAGAGGGTGTAATTTTGCAATACAGTGGTGACCCTGGGGAGAGGGGTGGGACATTGGGTTTTGGCTGTGTAGAAGACTCAGTTCTCTGTGTGGGTGGTGCTGGGAGCAGGAACCACAGCAGAAAAAGCGTGGTGGAATTCCCCTCATCCTGCATGGAGAAGGAGCTCATTTACATAGGCCATGTTTGCATCCATCGGAATTGACCAGAATATTTGGAGTTCCCACGGGACTATTAGGCTGCTCTGGCTCCTCCTTGTCTTGCTCAGGCTGCTGTGAGTCACATTAGAGAGACTGCCTTGCATCAGAGATCTGCCAGACAAACATGGGCATCTTTTATAATGTCTTTAATGAAATCACTGATGTTAGTGTTTATTATTTCAATATTTATTAGCTTTTGTTGTACACTCTGTTTTGATAGTCCATTGAAGGAATACAAGCTCTGCTATTGGTTGGAAAACCACCCAGTGTAACTCCCTGTGGAGACTGCAGATGACATGGAATAAGCTTTATTTTTTGTGGAGAATATGAAAGACCCTCAGTGATGTTTCGTTAGCATGGCATAGGCAGAGTGATGGTGCTGATGAAGTTTCATTAGCACAGCACAGTAGAGCATTGAGGTTGAGGGACTCATTAGTTGCTCATGAAGTGCCTCAAGATGCTCCTGTGAGCAGAAGTGCCAAATGTGACTCTTTCTGTGTTTTATGTGCTCCTGCAAAGTCTCCTGTGGGGAAAAGGGTGTGAAAGCCATGTTTCCTGAGCATTTCTGACTGTTACCTCTGTGGATATCCACACTCCAGTGGCAGAAGTCTTGAGACTGGAGAGGAAATGTAACCCAGGGCACCAGCTAATGCAGATGTGAAGGCAGTATAAGAAAAACACACGGAAGCTGAGCTGAGCAGATCTGAAGGGGGAAGTCAATTAAAGGGACCTGTGGTCACAGGGGGAAGGAAAGGAAGTGTAAACACTGTACAAAGCACCCCATTTTTGTCAATGTGGAAGCAATGTGATTGCTTTCCTGGCAGGATGGAGCCAACTTTGCCAAGCAGCTTCCCATGTGGATGCTGAGAGTCGGAAACATGTAGTGTGAATTGACAAAAGGTTCCAAGCTTGGGTGTTGCTTGTTTTTCAAGGGGGAGAAAAATGAAAAGAAAGTGCTAAACTATATTGTAGTGTGAACAAACCCCCAGGTCTTCTGGGAAATCTGCAGGATGGTAGCCAAGTGCTGCCTCATCTCACTATCTGTGCAGACTGCTCTGCTCATCCACTGGGTTTCAGATTTTACTGGGATTAACGTAGCTGACAGGTGCTGGGAGCAGGGGGCCATGTGTGTTTGATTGCCTTAGGCTAAGCAAAGCTGGAGAGCCTCAGGCCTGGATCTCACATTGTCTCTTGTCTCTGCTGGATCAGTGGAGGTGTACAACTGTGCGATCGGCAGTGCTGACTGCTCCCAGTGCTTGGGGAGGGAGGACCTGGGGCACCGCTGCCTCTGGAGCGAGAGCAGCTCCAGCTGCAAGCTGCAAACCGAGCCCCTGCAGGTCTCTGAAGTCTGCCCACCTCCTGAGATTCGGAAGGTAAGACCCGAAGGCAGCATGGAGGGTGCTCAAGGCGTGGCGTGGAGGGTGGTGCCAAGGGCTGGGGCCGGCTGTACTGTCCTGCCTGGAGCAGAGGAGGATCTGCACATTGTCTCTGGCACAGGATGGGGTCAAGACCAGCACTGAATTATTCACTTACTTTCTATGCTGTCGAGTCACCTGGTGCCAAGGACATCTTGCTAGTGACAGGATCCAATCTTTATCATGTTAGTGGGAGAAACAACAACAGCACAATCACGGCCAGTGCCCTGTCCTCTCACAGCGCTGGGATGTTGTCACAACCAGTACTCTGTCCCCTCACTGTGCTGGGGGCAGCAGCTGTCAGGTGAATCCAGTGGTGTAAGAGATGGATTCAAAGCTGGTGTGTGGAAGAAAGCATGATTCTTCCCAGATGTGTTTGCAGCTGGAGTGATCCTTGACCAAACCCCACTGCCCAACACAGCAGAGAAGTGTGATGGTTTCTCCTCTGCCAAGCCAGAGCAAGGAGACTGTGGTGCTGGGTGCACTGGGCAAGCAGGAATGTGAGGAGTGATTCTATCTGCTTCACAGGGCTCAAGTGATGCTTGGGCACTGGGATTGGCTCAGGGATGAAGGCCAGAAGCTCCTGGTTCTCCCCTGACCTGGTCTGGTGGAAGGTGTCTCTGCCAATGGCATGGGCATTGGGACTAGACGATCTTTGAGGTCTCTTCCAACCCAAACCATTCTGGGATCCTGTGATGCTTTGACTTTTTGACCTGCCCCTTGGTGCTGCAGATCGAGCCTCTGCGTGGGCCTCTGGAGGGGGGGACGCTGCTGACCATCCGTGGGAGGAACCTGGGCCGCCGCTTCAGCGACATCCTGGGCGCCGTCCGTGTGGGCAGCGTGCACTGCGCCCCGCTGCCCCACAGATACGTCGTCTCTGAGACGTGAGCTGGGGGAGCTGGGGAGAGGGACTGGGACCCCTGCATGTCCCCTGCCCGTGCCTGTCCCTCCCTGATCCTGTGGCCAGGCAGAGGCCAGCTGCTGCTGCCCTTCGCCGCTGGCACTGCTGCCACCTGCCTCATCCACCCACAGAGTCGTGTGCCAGACCGGAGAGGCTCAGGAGGCGTTCTCGGACGTGGTGACAGTGAACGTGAGCCGGGAGGGGAGGTCCAGGGAACGATACTCCTATGTGGTGAGTGGCTGTCTCCTGAGTGTTCATTTGGTGATTCCTGCGCCCCTGAAAGTGAGTCTGCAGCTCCCCACACCTTCCCCAGCTGGCTGAGAAACAGGATCTACAGCTACATGCTGGGGTCCTCAAGAAGCTCCTGAGGTGTCACCTCACCTGTGGTTGTTACCTGTGGGGGCTGTGGCAGGACCACAGCAGGATGTTGGCAGCACAGCTATGCTCCTGCGGGGGTGTATCTCATCCCAGCTTTATTGACAATTCTCCTGCTATAAAAAAGACCTCAGTTTGCTTCTACTGCTTTTACCAAAGTGCTGTTACAACCTGTGAGATTTTTTGAGGCTTGTGAAGTTTTGAGGCTTGAAGAACATTGTGTTGTGTAAGTTATATTCCATGAACTCACGTTATTTAGAACTGATACTTTTGCTGCAGAGGTTGTTAGTTTTTGCATGAAATAATGTGCAGGAATTAGACTGAAGCTAACCCCATGTCACTGTGCAATGAAAAACCCTTTACAACTTTATGCTGTGCTGTCTCACAAAGATTGCTTTCATCTCTATAAACCTGAGAGAAATCCATGCATATTTCTCTTCCCTACATGAGCCTCATTTTTGGCTGGATGGTATTCATGGACAGCCATGCTGGGTGGGTGCTGAGGAGACGTGGAGTGCTTGGAGCCTTTGTGCTTCCACTGCAGCTTCAGCTGGGGCAGGACAGCCCGTGCTGCAAGCTGCTGGCCTGGGAGGAGATTTGCAGTCCCAGGAAACACTTTGATTCCTGGTGGCCATTGTGAGGAATGTGGGGCAGATCACGGAGTGTGATTTTCCCACCCTATAGCCAAGGGCAGGCTGGGTGTTCAGTTCAGGGAGCGTACACAGCATGCAGCCAACACAGGCGTGGCACACCCAGCACCCAGCAGAGCCAGGCCTGACATGGCACGGAGAGAGGCTGGTGAGGTGATGGCACTGCCAGGCCAGTCTCAGCAGAAGTTCCTGGATGCTATTCCCACAGTTTCCAGGTGTCCAGGTTCACATCCCAACGGCCCCTGATCCAGCAGCTGGGAGTGGATTAAGGTGCCAGTAGCAGCTATGACCCTTGGTTTGGGGATTCTCAGGATGTGTGTGCTGAGCCCGGAGAGTGAACAGGGCTGGGCAGCTCCTTCACCAGCTCTCAACATGCGAGGAAAAACCTCTCAGGAAACACCAGTGGAAGCACCAATACTGAACAAAGCCAGTCCCTGACCTCAGCCTGGTCTATGGCAGCTCCTGGGCAAGCTTAGGGAGCAGGCCCCTCCCTGGAGTGGGAGAGGAGCCATTCCTGCTTGGGTGGCACAGTAGAAAGCTGCTATCTCTCTGTCTCTGTTTGTCTGTCTTGTTTGTCTTAGCAAAGCTTGGAGCAGATGTGAGGGAGTGCCCTGCCTTGTGCACGTGTGTTGGGGAGGGACACTGCATGATGGAGTGTGTCACACTGAAAGTAGCTTTCACACCATTTGCACACCAAGCAACACTTGTTTTCTTGGTTCTCCTCTCACATCTGATGGCATGAAAATGGAGTAGGCTACACCATGCAAGGCTGGTCTTGGTGAGACCTGAGCTTGGGCACTGATACGCTTTGCCTGGAAAAGTTTAAAAGACTTTCAGAACCGCCCTTCCAAAGAAGGTACTTTGTGAAATACCAGATATTGTTTGTGTGCTACATCTTTCAAAGTCCCCATTATACACATCTAGAAGAGGCAGAATTCAGCTATAATTGTGCTGAGAAGGGAGAGGCTTCTTCAGGACATTATAGCAGGCTATGGATTATCTGGATTTGCCAAAGCTGCGATAGAGGTGATTGGTGCTGGCAATGCACCAAGAGCTCTGGCTAAGGGGAAGGGCTTTGGGGAACAAGAATAATCCTCTCTGCTGATGCTGTAGCTGCACTTACAAATATGTGGGTTAGGGGCCAAGGGCAGGAGATAGCTGCCTGCAGACACCCAGAGAAATACGGATTAGCAAAACAGATCTGGTGGAAATGGGTGATGATCAGAACCAAGAGAGGAAATGGCTGTAGAGGAGTGAAGCCATCTGAGTGTAGGAGAAGAGTAGATGTTAATATGTGGGTTTGTGTGGCAGAGACTGCCAGGCAAGGCATTAACAGCAGGCTCAGCCTGTGTTCCACTGCCTGCCTGCGAGGGTCTGCTCTGCATGAGCAGCCCCCCGTGGGTCTTCTGCCTCAGGGCGTGTGCTGTCTGACAGGGAGTCACCAGTGCCCTATGGAAGGGTCTCGAGATGATGGTCTGCTCTGCCCTGGCTGTCCTGCTCAAATGGAGCAGGGACATTCCCAGCAGCGTCTCCTGGGGTAGACAAGAGGGCTCAGCGCCATGTGAGTTATCGAAGCCTCCAGCTCATGAATCTCAGGAATATTTCCAGGGGATGCAAACACAGATAACACACACTTTAATTTCTGCTGCAAATGGCAAGAGGCAAAGTAACTTCCCCCTCAGTTCCTGTTGCCTCAAGAGATACAGATTTGAAGCTTCCTTAGCAAGGGTCTGATATTCAATTATCCAAACCCAAGTGGCCATTTTACTGATCTCGAGGCAATCATCCAGTGGGGCTTTAACATTATCCTTGCATTTAGGAGGACATGGATCTGGAAGGGCTGAGATGGTGAGGGAGGGAATGAGTGAGTAATTTCCTTTTATTGATGGACCTTGCACTGCTGCTGGCTCTGGACCTCCTGCTGGAAATCTGAAGGGAATGGTGGGATCCCGGGCTTCCGTTTGGCCCCATATTTCATTTACAGCCAGTATTTAGGACCACTGAGAGTCACAGAGATTTTATGTTATCTCACTCCTTAGTGTTTGTACCATTTCTCTTGCTCTGAAAACTTGCCAGCAAAAGCTTTTGCTGTGCTGCTATTCGAGCCTCACAGTGCTGGACACTTACATGTTCTGAATCAATTCCCATGTACAGTGTGAAATATCCAGCTGCAGATTTACCAGGCTAGAAAACAGATTTCCCCTTTGTTTTTAGCTTCCTGTGGTACAGTCCATAGCTCCTCCAAATGGCCCGAAGGCAGGAGGAACAAGAGTGACCATCAGAGGCAGCAGGCTGGATGTTGGCTCAGAGCTCCGTGTCCTCATCAACTCCTCCAAGCAATGCACCGACCTCAGGTGGGAGCAGGGCTGGGGGCTGGCACTGGAATAGTGATGAGAGCCAAAGCATTAGGAAGGTTGATATTGTCCCCCAAGAAGTCAGGCAGAGTGAGGGTTTTGGTGGGGGGCACCACAGCACGCTGGCACAGCATCCCCCTGCCTGCCCTTCCCCTCTGTCTGCACGGGCAGTCGGCCCAGCAGCCAGGATGGTGTGAGCTGGGAACAGCCTGTGAGCAGGCCTGGAGTAACAGGTAGTTGGCATGTGACTCCTCGTCCTCTGTGGCTGTCACCTGCCCGTCAGGGGTGCTGAGGCTAGGCTCCAGACTCTGGCTCCCTGCAGCTCACCCCTCCTGTCCCCCTGCAGCCGCACCGACAGCACCATCACCTGCACCATGCCTGCTGCAGAGCTCACCGCGCCTGTGCCAGTCTGCGTGCAGTTTGAGAACAAGTCTTGTGCCGGCCACAACATCACTTTCAAGTATGAGAAGAACCCGGTTATATCAGACATCAACCCCAAGAAGAGCCAGATCAGGTGAGATCCTGCGCTAGCCCATGCAGAGAGGGTCAGTCCCAGGTGGGAGAGGCTGGGTAGAGGGTCCTGCCAGGAGAAAGGGACTTCTCAACTCTGGGCTGGATGGGTATAGAGGGCACCTCAGCTTGCTCTTGGGGTGCTCCAAGGTAGCCCCAGCACAGGAGTAGAAGAGGTCTCACGCACCAGGACTGTCCATGGCTGCTTGTGATGCTTTTAGGAGTGGAAAAATGTCAGCCTATGGGTAACTATACTGTGCACACCTGGTGAGTGCTTTTGGGAGACCCACATGGGGGCTTTGTGAGACTCTGAGGATTTTTCTTGGCAGTAAAACTGCTGGAGGATAAGATGAGATTTGTAATTTTGGATTTCAACCTTCCCCGAAGTCACAGTATTTAAATTTTAAAGTGTGTTGCTTTTAGTTTCACATCTCTGTGGAGTTCTCAGGCTTCTGTTCCTTTGGATACCGTGGTGAAATACCATCCTCCTCACCTGTGAAGCCTGAAAAACCCAGGGCTGACTAGGAAATCTGGGAGGCCAGTGGCTGTGCCGGCAGGACATCACTGAAAGCAGTGCACCCAGGGGTGAGCATGAGCAGACTCTGGTGGTCTGATCCCCTTGGAACAAAGCTGCCTCTCTGTTCCCAAGCACAATGCCAAGGCTGCAGGCTGTGGGAATGTTAGGGGAAAGGCAGAGCCATGATTCAGCCAGGCACAGCCCCTCGCAGGCTTCCAACAGCTGAGTGGCGAGAACAGTGTCTAAAAAGAGACAAGGGAAGAATATCCTGCCTGTACTCACAAAGGAAACCACTGGGGTATTTCTCAGTCACCTTAGTCTGCTTCCTTGGTACTTAGAGCAGTTCCCAAGTTTCAGAGAACAGGGACAGTAACTGCAGGCTCTCTCCAGCCTCTGGTGTGCTTGTGCAGTCCGACTGCTTCAGCACATTGCTGGGCTGTTGAAGTGCCAATAACTTGTGTAAAAATTTAACTGGATCTGATTTCTCTTACCACATTGATAAAATAGTACGTTTAACCAAAATCTAAACCAATGCAAAGGTTGCACACTAGTCTGCAGATATATCAGGCTGCTAGTTAGAAACTTGGATCATAACTTCCTGATGATACCCCGAGGCTTCAGAGAGCCCTGGGGCCTCGTGCCCAAAGTCACTGTGCCTGGAGTGCTCTTCACATAGTAGGATATGTGAGTCTTGCCTGTTCCCTGGCAAACACTCCAAACAAGTCAAATGTGATACAGGGAAAGGGGAAGGTAGATCTAGGGTGCAGATGAGTGGGGATGGTTCTCCAGCCATTGCTTTGCCTTGTGCACATTGCTTGTTATTCTTGTTAGTTGACTGCAAAGTGAGAGGCCCATGTCTTGCATTCCCCTCCAAGCAGATTCAAAGCACAGCAACTTTCACATTTTGATGTAAATCAGAAGTTCCTGAAAGATGCAGGATGAGGGACATTTCCCTCTCTGAGTCTCACAGTTCTCTGTGGGTTGCTGCAGAGCAGGGGCAGAGACGGGAATAGGGACAGGGGTAGAGGCAAGGGCGGCGGATGTCTCCTGGCCATAGCTTTGCAAGCCACTTACATGGCCAGTGGCCAGAATGCCTGCTGCACACCCTGGCATGCAGAGGCTGCTCTTCTGGGCGGTGGGAGTAAGGGGGACAGCTCACTGCTGCTGGAAGGGGCTCCCCCCTTCCCACCACAGCATCTCCTCCTTCTTTCCTTCCTTCCCCGATATTGTGGTAGCTGTGTGGATCTCTGCTGTAAGTAGGAAGAAGACTTTGGCCCTTGGGTCACATTTTCTGCTCAGGCAGAAACATCTCTGAGAAAACGACAGGAGGAAGATGCAGCCATCACATCCCACTGCTGCACTGTCCTCTGCAGTCACCCTCTCTTTCTTCCCTTCTCAAAGCGGGGGCAGGATCATCACCCTGGAAGGAAGAGGTTTTGGGCTGGTCCAGAACGTGTCCATGGCAGTCCGTGGCATCGGCAGAGAGCACACGGTGGGTGTCTTGGCCAGGTATGGCCCGGTGATAGAGCAGGGCTGCGTGCCTGCTGCCAGAGGGTGGCTGGGGTGGGAAGTTGGGGCCTTGGCCCGTGCCTCAAGGTGGGCTGGGAGAGCTCGTGGTGCTGGGTTCTGACATGCTCACACTCCTGCTTTCAGCGCTGTAAGGTTCACACTGACACCGCCATCACCTGCCCCTCTCCAGCTGCCTCCAACACCACTGTTGGGAGCAAACCAGCCCCTGTGGATTTCTACCTCAATGGGCACCTCTACACAGATGAGCGCTCGGCTCTGGATGAGGAGATGTACCCTGAGGAGGCCCTGCACATCAGCAAATTCAGCCTGGGGTACTACGCTGACCCCCAGTTCTCCACAGCCAAGAAGGAGAAGTGGATCAAGCACCATCCTGGCGAGCCCTTAACTCTGGTCATACACGTAAGAGGGTGGTTGTTACAGCTCTGCTTCTCTCCAGGTGCTGCCATCTCCACCCTGGGCAGCTCCTCGGTCCTAAGTACCAGCGCAGGGACTCTCCACAGACACAGGACAGAGAAGGGGGTGGATAGGAGCTGGAGAGGCAGGAGCAGGTGATTTTGGCTCAGCCTGCAGCTTCTGCACCTCTCTGCCCCAGGAGATGCAGCCTGGGCTGGGGATGCCTTCTGAGGCATGATGCCAGACAGCTGCCCAGGGAGGGTGTTGTAGCAAGGGGCTAAATGAAATACTGGAGAGGTGGAAAAGAACCACAATGACCCTGGCCTGAAACCAGGCAGGTGCTGCAGAAGGGCCTGACAATAGGTGTTTATTCCTGCAGAAACAGATCATTCATTCTTCTCTTTTGGCTACTGAATTCAGCTCAGCTCACAAGGAAGTTGGGTTGTGGAAGCTGAGTGGCTTGGGCAATGAGCAATAGTGATTCAAAGGCCATTGTTTGCTGCAGGATATCCTAATTGTTTGCAACGTGCTCCAGAAATGTGCTCCCCCTTTCTCAGGCTTTGCAGACGCATCCCCTGGCTGTCCCCTCCATTGTACATCCTTCCCCCTTCCCAAGTGGGCACTTACATCCTTATCATCCATGCACAGCAGGCCAGATCAAAAGCAGATTTTTCCAGGTTCCATGAGGGTCTTGTTCATCCTATGCCCCATGCTGAGTGAAGAATGGGAAATAGGAAAATTGGGAATGGCCCAGTTTTGGCTTTCCTGTGGAGTGCTGGAAAAATGTCCTTGGTGAGGGAGAATCTTCCCAGGTCTGCAAAACAGCAGGGAATATGGAAAGTAAAGCAGGAAGATCGATTGCAATCCTAACTGCTATGCTGAAGCCTGACATCCTGATTTCATTTCTGTCTTTAGAAAGAGCCTGACAGCCTGGGCCTGGAGAGCAATGAGTACCAGGTGAAGATTGGGTTGATCTCGTGTGAGATCCAGATTGTTTCAGACAAAGTCATCCACTGCTCCATCAATGAGTCGCTGAGCTCCTCGGAAAGGCAGCTACCCGTGACGGTGAGTCCAGGGCTGAGGGGTCCCACTGCGAACCCTGTGTGCCAAGGACCTGCCCAGCTCACTCCCTGGTGACCCTGCACGGGGGAAGGGTGGACAAAGCACGCCGTGCTGGCAGCTGTCACAGGGCAGCTGGTCAGCAGGATGCAGGGGATGGGGATGGAGGCTGCCCTGAGCTGTGGTGAGGGTCGTGGGGTACCAGCAACTGCCTGCTGAGTTCTGCACCATGCCTAGGGGAGGCTGGGCAGTTCTGTAAGGCACAGTGAGGTCTCAAGCATGTGAGGCTTTGTCACCTGCAGTGATTTTCTGCTCCTCATGAGATATGTTTGGGGATTTCCTTACAGCTTTAAGCCATTGGCTCTGCTCCCACCAGCAGAAGGGCTACAAGTGGCCATGAGAGCCCAGCCTTCACCAAGCTGGGTCCATGCTGGGTCCCTGCGGTGTGACCAGCAGGGTGAGAGCAGTACTCAGGGCTTCCAAAGGCTGCTGCTTTCTTGCTGCGAGGAGTTCAGCGTTCAGGGCTGCGGCTTCTCTTTGTATCTGCAAATGCACCACACTTCGTTACTGTCCTGTTTTCCAGAGGACTAGACTGAACTGCTGTGCTTGCCTCAGTTTCCCTCATGTCATACACAGCCCATGGCCATGCAGGGATGTGACCATGGCTCTTTTTATCTGGAGAGAAAATGCCTCCACCTCCGTGGGAGACCCCTCTGCCCCCTCCCAGTCTGTGTGTTGGCAGGGGATGGATGGGAGCCTGAGGCTTGGGCAGGGAGGGGAAGGAGAGCTGCAGGGAACTGGGGAGCTGTGGAGTTGGGCTGCCCAGGAGAAAGGCACAGGAGTGCACTACCAATTCACTGACGGGGTTGTCCAGTTACTGGCAACAATCTGAGGTATATGCAATTCTGTTGCGAACTGGAAACATGGAAATACAGAAGTAGCAGAATTTCTTGAGTCATCTTGACAGGAATTTTAAACAGGGTAATTTTTAAATTTTTTTTTTTTTTTGGTAAGAACTGAGAAATAGGGGAATCCCTTTGTGGAAGAAAAGGAATTTTTGGGTTTGCTAGTCTTGGTCTGACATAAACCAATCAGGGCAAGTCCCCAGGAAGCAGGAGAGTGATACCCAGCCCTAAATATCACAAGGCTGTCCAGAGTGCACCAGCAATGAAAGTGCAGCTAATTAATCTGCCTATATTCATACCTGTGCACCCTTACTAAACCTACAGACTTGGCTGGGGCCCTTGCCTGCTGGCCATTCCACAAGTGGCCACTGTCTGATTATACACAAGAGGTGGCTTTGGTGACACAGGGCAGGCATGTGCAGGGCCTTGCCTGGGTCGCACTGAGTCTTGAGGAGAGCTGTCAGGCTACACAGGAGAGACTGGTCAAGATCTTCAAGCCCATCTTTTTTCATGGCCAAACAGTTTAAACATTGAATTAAAAAGCAGCCATGGGATTTTTTTTTCTGTGAACAATGCAAAAGGCTGAGCTGGTGGGGGAAAAAAGACTGAAAACACATTGAGGAGCTGTCTCATTGAAGCATTTTAAGGGAAAAAGTGGAGCTCCTGAGGCTGGACATGTGGCTGTGAGGCTGCTGAGTGAACCTGCCCAGGTGCTCTTGCAGTGCTGTGGCTCCTGTCCCTGTGCAGCACCATGGCTCTTGGACAATGTGCCAAAGCTCCCAGTGCCTGGAGCCTTGCACTGGCAGCAGCCATCCCTCACCAGTGCTCCTAGAGCTAGGGCTGGATTTCCCTCAGGATGGAGCTGTGTCTCTGGTGGTGGAGGTGGTGGGAAGATCCTGTTTGTGGGATGGCTTTGGTCCAGTGGCTGAGAGCTGCTGGAATTTCACCCCAGTGGGCACTTTTCCCAGAGGTGTTCCATGACACAGGAAATTAAAGATTAATTTTGATTAATCAAAAGATTAATCAAAATCATAAGATAATTGGAGCTCTTTTCTACCTCATCTCAAGTTTTTTTTTTCTCGAGTTTCTCTCACTTCTTGTTCCTTGGGAGAAGTGAAACGCACATTTCCAGAAGCGAAAGCCTTGTGTGGTCATGAGTTTTCCTTATCAGATGATGTGGAATCCTTTCATCCCTTGGGCCCAAAGAGCTGTTTGTAAACGGCACCCAGTAACTTGCCAGCCTGTGATGTGTGCTGGCTTCTTCCCTTCTGGAGATCAGGAGACCCAAGGACTGAGCTCCAGTGGTTTGTGCTTGTTGTCACAAGAAGTACAGGCTGGGAGCAGAGCCAGCACCTTCTGACATCCCTTTCATTGCTTTAGCCACAAGATCATTACTTGTCTATGGTCTCATTTATTTTTATTCCCTTAGTTTGTTTGTATTTCAAGGACTCCTTCTTCTGTGTGGCAGCATTTCTGATTTTGGAGGAGAAAGGCGAGTGCAGTAGGGCTCCAAAGGCTGTTCAGAGCCATGAAGAAGCTGATGATTAGTGGAAGTGATTTTCTAGTAAAAGCAGCACAGGCAGCCTTGTACAGTGCCAAGGGCTCTCTAGGAAAGGGCTGTCTCTTCTGGGGCAGGGACAGTGGGGCCATGGGGCCTGCAGTTCTGCCACCAAAGCCCTATGGTGGCCCTGGGATGGGCACCACTGCAGCATCTCAGCCTGCTGGGTGTGGCCTTGGCATCCCCCGAGCACAGGAAGGGAATTGGGCTCCCTCGAGGCACACGGAGTGCCCAGGGTCTGGCAGGGAAAGGCACAGCCCGGCCTCGCTCCCATGGAGCCCGGGAGGCTGTGCCAGCACAGTGGAGCTCTGCTGAGTGCTGCCCTGGGTCCCTCCCTGCTCCCAGCCTCCTGGCAACATGCTGCTCAGCTCCTGCTTTTCCTCCCTCCTTCTCCTTCCTCAGATCCAAGTTGGAAAATTTAACTACACAATTGCCATGCTGCACCTTGGGGGAGGAGAAACCGCGATCATTGTCTCCATCGTTATCTGCAGCATCCTGCTGGTCCTCTCTGTTGTGGGTAAGGGAAAGAACCATGTGTTTCCAGGCTGTGCCAAGGTTTTTCTCACTGCATGTGGAGGTGTGAAGGTGACTCTGAGTGCTGCAGCTGTGCAGTACCTGAAGCTGCTCTGGGTGCAGCAGGCGTGGCACACAGCTAGTACCAGGACCACACTCCCTGCAGCACAGAGCTTTTCTGGCTGAATCCACAGCTCATTTCTGTTACTTGAATCTGTGATAAACTTACCCTTTTCCCCCAAATATTTAGTAGTTGCTATAATACAAAATAAAGAAGGATGTGAGAAACTTACCTTGGTCATAGGCATGACTGTCCCAGACCATTCCAAAGGTGCTCTTAGGCGAAGATCCTGTCATCAGGAACAAGCAGTGACAGTTGCCTCTCTGAGTAGGAAGAGCAGAGCCAGCATCCTTAGCTGCAAATCTGAAGCAGGAACATTGGTGTGTGTACCTGTCTGGAAGCTGTGCTGCACACCTTTGTCCTCAGGCTAGGGTCCCTGCTCATCACATGGCCAGAATGACTGTGCAGCAAGAAACCTGCCAGTTCACAGCAAATGAGGGCTTTATACTAAGAATTTATTTTTAATAAAGGCTGTAATGCACCCTATTTACTAGATGCACCACCCATCATTAGAAACATTTCTGGAGGCATGGGAAGACTGTCAGATATGAACACTGTAATACAGGTGGTAAATGTCCTCAATTCTGTATTCATTAATCAGCCGGAACACATTAATATACAGTTAAGCTGAATACAGACGGCCCAGACCTAAATTGAAGATGACAGTTACAGCACAATCATTAAATTCCAGTTGGTTTTACTTATTTACAGATAATCGACAACTGCCTGAGCAGATAGCAGTCTGGTGGTAGGTGTGAAACCAACTCTGAGTTTAGCTTTCTGCACTCATGTCAGAGAGAACTGCTCTGATCCCAGCTGCAGCTGCTCCTAAGCCCGGCTTATTCCCTTCCTCTTTTCCAGCTCTCTTTGTGTTCTGCACAAAGAGCCGCAGAGCCGAGCGCTACTGGCAGAAAACCCTGCTCCAGATGGAGGAGATGGAGTCACAGATCCGGGAGGAAATACGCAAAGGTAAGTCACTGTCTGGGTGCTGAGGAACCGTGGTTGGAGGGGGATGTCAGGTTAGCAGGCTTGAAGCAATTCACCTTGTGCTGTGTAGAAGTTTACAGAATTATTGGTAGGAGAATTTCTGTGATTGCCTGTGAGCTTTGGCAGGGTATGGGAATGAAGCTCAGTGGCTGCAAGTGTGGCCCTGCTGCTGTCCTGCTGCCTGACTTGGGCAAGCCACTGATCTCCAGTGCCACCAGCTTCTCTGCCCTGGGGTTAATGGCCCATGGCTGTGTGTCAGAGGGTTACTTGAGGGTCACACCAGCCTTCAGTGGGCTTTGCTCTTGGGTGCAACAGAAACTGCAGCATGCTCCTCGTAGAACAACGGGAGAAGTATTCCAGGTGTTGGTACCCACCATCCCACGGTCCATGATCCTGCCACATCAGCTGATGTCCTGTCCTGAGGGGACTGGGGCTGCTGGGGCAGAGAATGTTCTGTCAGTGCTTGGGGCAAGGTGTACAGTCTGATGGTTAAACCCTGATGGGAATATGCTGCTCAGAGAAAACACAGCTTCAGCCCCTGTGAGGGAACGGCACGAGGGGCAGAGATGAGATGTGCTGCGCTCTCCAGGGCCAGCCTGTCTTGGCTGGGGGAGAACTGGGCTCTCACCATCTGCGGGTCTCTTTGTGCCAGGTTTTGCAGAGCTACAGACAGACATGACAGACCTGACCAAGGAGCTAAACCGCAGCCAGGGGATCCCCTTCCTGGAGTACAAGCACTTTGTCACCAGGACATTCTTCCCCAAAGTAAGGAGACAGCACGTGTCACGGGCACCTCATTGCTCCCAGATACATCCCAACCAGTTTAGGGCTCTGCTAAAGGGCTTTAACAGTGTCACAAAATCATTCCACTGTTATATATTTACTTGTCACATGTTTCAGCCTTAATTATCATCAAAAGTGGAGCTGCACCTCCTGGGGTGTCATACAAGATCGGGCTTGCTCGTACATGACAGAGGCTGGTGGCAACTGTCCCAGCTCTGGCTTGCCTGTTTGGGGCCATTGCACACCTCTTCTGAAAGAGCTCTCACACGAGCAGAGTGCTGGGGTCTCCTCCTCAAGGGCTCCAGTGTCACCCCACTCCACTCAGCAGAGGTTGAAGGGTGGCTGAAGGGCAATCAGGGAGAGGGGCTTTTTGTCCCGTGCAGGGTGTCCCCAAGCATTCCCAGCAGCTCAGCCAGTCCTCAGGAGCTCTTTGAATGTCTCTGTCTCTCCCTGCCTCCCTACCCAAGGCTGGGTGCATGGTGCTCCCAGTAAGATGTCCCGGGCAGCCAGTCCCAGCCTGTCTGCCCGGAGTCCTTTAGCAGAGCTGCACCAGACGTGCTGGTGCCGTCATTCCTGTCACCGGCTGCTCCGCTGCGTGGCTGAGCGCCCTTCACTGCGGCTGTATTTCACCCCCGAGGCACTTGTGTGTCACTGCTGGGGACCGAGATGATGATTTATGACTGCAGAGTGTTTCATTAGTAGCTATTACTCAGGTCTTTCAGTTACACAGTCTCCATATCTCTGCACACTAGAGGCTTTAAGATTCAGGCTGGTATATGAATGCTAGAGATTTAAACATTTTTCCCATCTGTTTTAAAAGTTACATATGTTGAAACACCCAGAACTCCTCTATTTTGATTTAGTTTTCTGTAAAGCTTTCTCTTTTGGGAGTTTTATAGCTGTCACATTACTCTATTTGTAGTCTCCCTGCCCTAACAGCCTTGTGTCTGTGCAGACGTCTGCCTCCCCCCATCCTTGTGGTGTTTGCTCATTCAGGAGGCTCTTGCAAAGTGTTTCAAGGCTCCATAGGGCAGCCCCATGCATGTCTTTGGAATGGGTGGCTTTAGTCCCAATGACATGCCTCCCCATCTTACTCCCCTGAGGTACACAGCACACAGGTGCCCTCCTCTAACACTGTGCTTGGTTCCAGTGTTCCTCTCTCTACGAGGAGTGCTACATCCTGCCGTCCCAGCAGCTCAGCTCACAGGGGGGCTCGCAGGTCCAGGAAACACATCCACTCCTGGTGGGGGAGTGGAAGGTGAGTAATCCACTAACAGAATACACGCTTTGGGGTGTTGCTAAGCATTCAGACAGACCAGCACTGGATCAGCTTTGGTTGGCTGAAGAAGGCAGATCTGTGAATCTGCTCTTGCATGAAGCGTCGGCCTGGGATCCTTCCTGGCTCTGTAACCCTGAGGCTGCAGTACAGTCTGCCTCTAGAACTTCTGAAAGCTGACCAAACCCAGCCCTCTTCACCTCTCCTTCTACACCCACTAATTGTTTTGTCAGCCCCCAGCTGTACTTGCCCATCTGTCTCATAGTGTGGAGCCCCAAACTGACCACAGTGCTCCAGGTATCCTCAGGAGTGCTGAACAGAATGGAATGGCCTCTGGCCCTGGCCTAGCTGTGTGTTCCTTGCCAGAAAAGCTGCTGGCTCTTCCGCTTAGTATCTCTGTGCTCAGCAGGGGCATCCCTGCCATCAAGAGGGATAAAATGTGGAGGAGAACAACAAGCAGGGTTTTCTTAGTCTGCTTTCTAAACTTTTCTTCAGATCCCTGAGAACTGCAGACCCAACATGGAAGAAGGAATTTCTCTGTTTTCCACCTTACTCAACAACAAGCACTTCCTCATCGTGTTTGTCCACGCTCTTGAGCAACAGAAGGACTTTGCTGTCAGAGACAGGTATGAGCTCCAGAACCGAAGAATTGGCAGCTGGAGGAGACCAATTTATTTCTAACCCAAAGCAATCCAGCCAGTGTCTGGGGCTGTGTGTTGCAGTGGACGGTTGAGTTACACTTGCCTACACATTTCTGTTAGAAATGGATGGCCATAAACCCTGAAGAGCACTCACTCATTTGGCTCACCAGTAAGAGGGTGCAAGCTGACCTGAGGTCCTGCAGCACTGACTGAGGGTTGGAACTTCTAACACCATTAAGAAGGGTCATGAAAATTGTCTGAAAGACTGCCTTTGTGTGTTGGATTTTTTAGTGCCAGTCAGCTGTTCAGTCTCGTGGGATTGGTGCTTGAGTCCTGTACCATTCTGTGTTTCAGGTGTAACCTGGCCTCCCTGCTTACTATTGCATTGCATGGGAAACTGGAGTATTACACCAGCATCATGAAGGACCTCTTGGTGGATCTAATAGATGCTTCAGCTTCCAAAAACCCCAAACTGATGCTGAGGAGGACAGAATCTGTGGTGGAGAAGATGCTCACCAACTGGATGTCCATCTGCATGTACAGCTATCTCAGAGTAAGAGAACCAGTCCCTGCTGCGGTGGGTGCAGGGTCACCTCTGTGTGCAGCAGGGATGAGGGGTGTGGGCGACAGCCAAGGACCTGACACTTGCTAGCAGTGCCACTCAATGGTCACTAACACTTGGCAAAGTGATGTATTGAATGATTCAGCTGTAGGAAAGCATCCTGAAGGTCAGTTCCTTCTCCACTTCTGCCCAGGGCTTTGGTGAGCACAGTCTTCATGGCAGGCCAGAGCACGGATCAGTGGTTTCATTATGCTTGAGAGAGAATGGCAGGAGATTTTGGGAACTGCTTGGTTATGTGTGTTTGTGTGACCAGGTGGCACAGCCGTGCTGACCAGTCAGTGTGTCTGTCTGGGGAGCCACGATGCTGAGGAGGGCCGAGGGCACCAGGGCAGGGGCTGCTCTCTGTCGGTGTCCATTGGTGTGAGGGGCCTCTCATGCAGAGGCATCCCCACGGTTCTGCACAAATCAGAGCAGGAGAGGTGGGGTGTCTGTCCCAGAAGGCTGACAGTAATGAGCAGGAATATGTTTGGCATCTCAGAGCCATCAGCAGTCCATCTGCTCAGTGCTTTATCTCCAACATTTGCCAGTTCTGTTTGGAATTCCCCAGAAGAATTGAGCAATAACTTAATTGATTCCACAGCAGTTAATTGGAGGATACCCCATTATACCCACAGGGAAGAGCCTTGAAAAAGCCTTTGAAAAAATCTCTTTTCCCAAAGTGTTTTCTACATCCACAGAAGCCATTCTCCATTGTCTTCATACATACTGTGATGTCTTCTGATCCCAGATGATCACTTTTTGTCCTAAAGCCAGTGGTTTTGTAGTTCATAATCTTTCATTTTAGCCAACACAGTTAGCCAGTCTAATAAACGAAGAGTTACTGGAGTGGATGAGGATGACTGTGCCCAGCTATCCGGCCTGTAAGGAGAGAAAAGAGGAAATTAGTAAAATCTTTTTAATCTTCAGATTTTGTGCCTGTAGTTTAACTGTTGGAGGAAAAAAAAGTGCTGATTTTCCTTTTTGTGGGGGGGAGACCACATGTGAGGGATCTGATCCAGCTCCAGCTTGTGCTAAAAATGGACATTGTGCAAGAAGGCTTTCTCAGGGAAAAAAGAAAAAGAGGAAAGTGGAGTCTTATCACATGGGCCTGAAGGTTTGAGCACATTACATGGCTCACTGATGGCAAGTGAGGAGCAAGGAGCTGCACACGCGGCACTGGCTGGGAGTTGCCCATTCCCACAGGCTGGTCTGGGGCTGGGGGGGCTGTGGCCATCCCCGGGGGTCTGTGGCCATCCCCAGGGCCAGGCAGCGCTGCTGTGAGCTGTGAGCTGGCTTCCTCCTGCTCATGACTCACAGAGGGAGGATGAGAATAGGGTATGGTGGGAGCAGGACTGTGAGGTGACTGGGTCCTTTGCAGAGGTGTTGGGCCACTGCCTGAATGTGCATTTTCATCCACCTGCAGCAGATTCTTGGCAGGGGCTAAGGCTGCACACTGGGTTTGCAGTCCCCTCCAGGCCCCCCATGCCCAGCCTGAAGCCATGGCAGCGCAGAGCATCGCCGCAGCCACTTTCCCATCTGTAAAAGCAAAAGGTTTCCAAACTAAAGCGCAATGAAGTTGATTTCCAGGAGACTCTGATGTCTCACATGCTATGCAGTGAGGGTGGGATCAGAGGAGACACTGAGCTGCTCCTGAAGTACTAAGAGGGAAAAGAATTGGTCAGACAGGAGTGTCTGGACAGGAAATTTGTCCCAGGTGGCACAAGCCCAGCTGTGCAAAGGCACAGGAGCTTGATCCAGGTCAGCAGAGCTGGCATCTTCCCCATCAAACAAATGAGAATGGAGCCCCTGTGGTGGAACAGACAGCACCTCCTTCCACACGGCTGGTGTCAGCTCAGGACTGTGATTTAAATAGTAGTGATAGTCAAAGGCCTCCCATGTGCCTTGCATTCCTCAGGATCAAACTCTGCTGCCTTTGGAGAGGCATTTCTTGGTTAAAAAGAAGGCTTGCCCGCCTGCCTGTAGCACTGCTCTGTCAGACATGTGATGATGGGCCTGGTTTTCATTCCTGAATTATCCCCATTAATCACAATGTCTATTTGAAACAGCTGCTGCAAAAGTCCCTGCCGTTGTGCAGTGGAAAAATTCCAAGTGCTTGTATTTTCCCTTGTAAGTCAATGCTACATGCTCAAAACATTTGTTTCGCATTAATGCTCTGCCTAACAGCCCGTCCATTTGTGTTTTGGGGGAAAATGATTTGAAGGAGCTGTCTTCAGCTGGGAAGGAGCTGCCGGCCACAGGCATTCGTGGTCTGCACATGTGGAGGGCACCTGAAGGCGATAGACTCCGCTGGCAGGGGCTGGCTCAGGGTGTGAGGGGTTGGGAGGAGCTGGTAGGGGCTTGCTGCGAGGGACGGGGGCTCAGAGGTAACTTGCAGCATTTGCACAATCCATGCAGAACTGAGTGAGAATCGTAGATGAAATGGTCCACATCTCTACTGTGTGCTGTAGTTTTGGTGGAAAAAGCTTTACTAGAAAGCCTTCTCCATGAGCTGCCATGGTACCATTGTGCATGGCTCCTAACAGGATTGGGGAGTTAAGGGAAAAGTAGGGTTCTGCAATTCAGCTTTTATGTCTGGGTCCAAGCTTACCCAAGTTTTGCATGTGGGATGGAGGTTTGGTTCTTCACAGAATGCAAACAGATGATTGTCCCAAAATTAGCAGGCACGTGGGATAAGCAGCTGTTTTCTGTGCTTTTCCCACCCTAGCCTCACCAAAATATTTTGGAAATGGCTGTAGTGTCTTCCTGGGAGGACATCTATAACAACTTGTCAGAGTTGTGTTAATAGGGCAGCAACATGTGAATCCAGTCTGTGCTCTGAACCTTTTTGTTTTCCCAAGCATATAAAAACGAAGCCCTCCCACGCTCCTCGTGCGTGGAACAGTTCAAGTCCTGCCAGGCTGAACTGTGCTTTCCATTACTGCAGTTATTTCAGTGCCCTGGGTAGCTTTAAGAGCCCATAACAGTTCAGTCAAAAATGAAAATGAAGTCTCATTAAAATACATTCACAATAGGAGGAAAAAAAGGCCCCAGACTGTGTTTTTTTAAGTACTTTTTTGTCCTGAATCAGCACTGATCTCTTCTGGTTAAACTTCCTTTCTCTTAACTAGCCAAGTCCAAAGACAGTTTTGATTCCTTTCCAGATGAGTTTTCCGAACAATGCTGGAGGTTTCACAAGTTTGCCATTTTATCTCTAGTCCCTGCCTGCCAGCCCTTCTTTCCCCGCTTTGAAATTCGCTGTCTGATTAGCACTTTTGCAGATTTCCATAACATCCCACGGTTGCTGAGCCTGAAAGCCAAAATGCCAAACAGAAATAGCATCTTGCCAGTGGAGCTCTGTCGCTGTGTCCCCCGTGGGCTGGCCCAGGACGAATCCTGCCCGTGCACCCTGCAGAGGGTCTGCAGTGACCTCGCCACGCCCGCTCCACTGAGTCCAGGGCAGCCTTGTGTGAGCAGGAAGGTGCAGCAGAACCGGTCCCGACCCGTGCAGCCTATGCTCATTTCAACCCATAAGGGCCCCCACATCAGTAGGACTCGCCCTTTCTTAATGTTTTTGGAGGCACTGCAGGCCCCCTGGGCTGGAGCTGCCCACGGCAGGGATGGGCAGGCTCCTGAGCTGTGCCCTGAGTTTAGCCTCAGGTTTGTCCCTGCTCACATGTGGCACACACAGGGTTCCTGTTGGTAGCATGGCCAGTGTCAGAGACTGATGACCCCGTGTGCAGGGCCAGCCAGTGGTGTCTCATGCTTTGCAGGATGAGGGCAGTGGTACTGCAGCCCAAGGAGGTCTCTGTGTCAGTGTTGGCCCCTTGTTATAACTTGCTTCTGCCTTTCTCTCCAAAATTAACTCTTTTTGTCTTCTGCACATTCTCCACTCTTTGCAATCCTTAGCTTCTCCACGTCCTGACTCCACACCTTCGTCTACATTCTGGAAGCCATGACTTCCTGCATTCCAGCACCCGCAGCCCTACTCTGAGCCCATTTTGTGCTGCCTGCTCACAGGAGCATTGCAGGAATCATTAAACCCCTGCAGCAGACCCAGGGAGCTTCCCTGTGTTCATGAAGTTACCCTTGAACAGGAAGTGAGTGCCCTGCTGGCACAGACAGCGTGTGCCCACTGACAGCCCTTCTGTATCACCCTATCATCAACCGCACCAAATGCAGTGCATCCAAGTTGACATCGAACTAATTGCTTTAGCAATTATAGGGCAATTAGAATAAAAGAATCACCAAGTTTTAATTAAGAAGCAGATTGAACAGGATTTAGCAGCTCCTAGCTGAGAAATATCAAAACCATTGGGTATCTGTTGTCTTGAGCAGGCTCTCAGATGGCAGGCCTGTGTGTGCAGGGGGGAGGCTCAGAATACAGAAATGTGCAGAATTTGCACTTGCCTCATTGGGAGGAAATTGAACGTGAACATTAGGGAGAATGGGATGTACTTGAACACTGAAGAGCTCCTTAAGAAAATAGCTTATGTTTCCCTTGCACATCAGTGCAGCAGGCAGAAGTGGATCAGAAATTTGGCATTAAACTGCACAGCTGAATCACATCACAGATAGATGCTCCCTGTTATATTCTTCGTTCTTGCTACAGCAGTGCCACAGTTCACCTCTCTCCCATGAACGTATGTTTGATGAATGTAAGGAGTTAAATGGTGTGTTTGCTTGCTGTCACATGGGAACAGCTTGTTGACCCTGATCCTCTGTTTTGCTGTGATGAGGGCTCTGCTGTGGTATGAGAAGTATGAACGCTGGTTCCCAGAGCCACAGGCCCAGGCTGTGGGCTCACTTCCATGGGGTTCAGTGGCAAATCAGGCAGTGCAAAGAGGGGTTCAGCTGACACATCCATGAGAAAGCTGGGTGCCCAAATATCTCTATTCTTGGATTTTTGTGCGCTTCAGCCCTTTCTTGTCCTGCTGAGTGCAGCATGTCGTACAGTCTGCACCCTGTCAGATTGCAGGAAGCATCTCTGTAGCACAGTATGCTAGATTCTCCTTGTTCCTGTGTAATTCACGTGTAAATTAATGCACATTTGCGTTTTGTCGAGCATGATGTGTGCACGTCCCTGCTCAGCACAGCCATGCATGTGCTCCTGCCTTCTGAGCAGCACCCCAGCTCTGCCCCTGAGACAGCCCAGGCTGGCACAGCCTGTCAGTGGCATTCTACAGCTCCAGTGCTTGCTGCAGAGCTTGGATGGGGTGTGTTGATGCTGACACTTACAGCATCCCCAAAAACGGCCTGCGGCTGTTGTTGGCTGTTGTGTCCTCTTCCCCATCTGCGCTGTCATGTCTGAAAACTTCTGAGCAGCCTCAGAGAGAGGCAAGTGGGAGCTGGGAGGTGATGCCCCCCACCAGGTGTTTGCAGCATCTGGGGTGGACCAGTCCTGCCCCGTGGTGTGCAGATGCACCTTCACTGTCCACACAGAGCC
Source organism: Picathartes gymnocephalus (assembly GCA_013390045.1). Lineage (NCBI taxonomy): Eukaryota > Metazoa > Chordata > Aves > Passeriformes > Picathartidae > Picathartes > Picathartes gymnocephalus. The sequence continues at coordinate 630,494 of WEKY01028451.1, read as the reverse complement.
TGTCCCTGCCGCTGACCTCATGGACCTGTCACCACCAGGTCCAGTATACTGACTTGGTCTTCTTTCCTTTCCCCAGGAGACAGTTGGAGAGCCCTTCTTCCTGCTGATCTGTGCCATCAAACAGCAGATTAACAAGGGTTCCATTGACGCTATTACGGGGAAGGCCAGGTACACCCTCAACGAAGAGTGGCTGCTGAGGGAGAACATAGAGGCAAAGCCGAGGGTGAGTACCCATGTGCTGGGGCTTCCCCAGAGCTGGGGTGAGAGGGAGATGCCATGCTCATAGCACAGCTAGTGAGAGGAGGAGGCACCCAGACAAAAAGAGGAGAGGTTTCTAATGGAAAGAGTTGCTCTCCTTGCCCTGCAGATTTGGCTGCAACTGAGGCAGTAGCTGTGCCTCCCTGCTCTCCGAATGGTGTCTGTGGCAGCTTGTAGGCCCTCACAGCTGCCTGTCCCGCTGTTCAGGAGTTCTCAAGGGCTCCAGGCACTGCAGCAGAGCCATCCTGCAGCAGGCTTAGAGCTGGTTTAAGCAGTGGAGCCTGGCCTGCTGCATCAAGCAGAGGCTGAGCAATGAGCTTTGGGGGTCCCATTAGTCACCAGTCGGAGCCAAGCAACTGAGGACACGGCTGGTAATGGGCGCTGGCCCTTCCTCCTGCCTAATGGTGGTCAAGCCCCATTAGCAAGACAACATGAGAGGGGGCTGCTGTGTTGCTCCCTGTGTTCTCTCAGCTTGGTCAACAGAGCTCTCAGCCCCTGGGGCTGTAAATCAGTGCTTCTCATGCTGTAAAGCATCGATGACCACATTAGCTCAGCCTGATTTCCATCAGCACCAGCCAGAGCTGTGCAGGCACCGCAGCTTCCAAGCATTCTTGGGAGCCAGCAGAACCAGGCAGGTCATCCCTAACACAGCTTCTGCCTGCAGAACCTCAACGTCTCCTTCCAAGGCTGTGGGATGGACTCCCTGAGTGTCAGAGCCATGGACACGGACACACTCAGTCAAGTGAAGGAGAAAATTCTGGAGGCCTTCTGCAAGAACGTGCCCTACTCCCAGTGGCCAAGGGTGGAAGACGTCGACCTCGGTAAGGACCAGGTGCATGGGACCAGCCAGTCCATAAAAACAGGTGAAGCACTTGAAGCTGTGCAGCAGCTGTTGGTGCCTGTCAGAGCAGTGGGTGAAGCAGCAGAGACAGGGCAGCTATTCAGTCCCAGACCCCTGGCCCCTGCCTCTCTCGGGCTGGGATCTCACTTTTCCTCTCTCTGTGTTCAGAGTGGTTCGCCACCAGCACTGACAGCTACATCCTGCGGGACCTCGATGACACCTCGGTGGTGGAGGATGGCAGGAAAAAACTCAACACGTTAGCGCATTACAAGGTAAAGCTGCCGACACCTCAGGGGAGTCCTCGGAGCCTGCCTGGCCTCCAGGGTGAGCTGCAGTTCCCCTCCAAAAACGGGATCATCAGGAACAAGCAGAGAGGTTGCCATAGCTCCGTGAGAGCTTCCAGGGAATAGACATCTGCCCTGGCGAACATCTCGTTAATATTGCAACACAGAGAAACTAATTAACACTCTTCATGCAAAACAAGTTATTACTGACAACAGAAAGAGGAGGGGAAAAAACTCTTATTCCCAAGGGCCACCAGCCTGGCTGATTAGTATCACTGTGCTCTTGATCCACTCTCCTGCTGAAATCGCAGCTACAACTGTCAGTGCCTGCTCTGAGAGCAGGGGCTGGGGATACCATCGAGGAAGTGAGGCCAAAAATATGAGGAAACATGGTGAATTAGATTGTTTCCTTGACTGTTTTTCTGTTTAAAATTAAATGAAACCAGGAATACTTAACGATTTTCATATTCCCTGGTATGCCTGTAAGCATAATCCTCAGTGGTCTGTAGCTGCGCACAGAAAACAGAAGTGGAGCTGAGTGCTAATTGCCATGGTTATCGGGGTAACAGCCGTGCCGCGGAGCCGCGCTGGCACCGTGCCCTGCAGCGGAGAGGCTGCGCCAGCCCCACAGCTCCGGCTGCCACCACTCCCTTCTCCCGTTTGGAGAATGGCAAACCAGCACCTGCACAGCCCAACTCTCCGTCCTTTTCAAATTACGTGGTGTCAACATCCAGAATTGTATCTTAGATACATGTATTTGCCCAATTCCCATCGGGTTTGAGAACCTCGCTATCTTGTAATTGTATTGAAAATTCCCTTTCCACATAGCAGGGGGCAGGGGCGGGGCAGAACCACGACTGCACCAGCATCCCCCAGCTCCTGAGATCTCCGCAGGACCAGGGAGGCACTGGCAAGGCCCCCATCATGAATGCGTGTTCTCCCTCCACAGATCCCTGAAGGGGCATCCCTGGCCATGAGTTTGACAGACAAGAAGGACACCACGCTGAGCAGAGGTAACATCTCACTCCTCTTCCCTGCTGCTGCTGACCAGGCAGGAATGCTTGCATTGGCAGAGGGTTGTCTCTGGCTGGGGATGCTCGAAGACACTGCCAGCCCCCGTTCCTGGGTGCTGTGGATGCGGTGGCTCTAAACAGCTGCTATCCAGTCTCCTCCTTCTGCCTCGTGCAGGGGGCTCTCCCAGCCCTCAAGGTGTTTGCACCTTCCATCTCACACCCTCACTGGGAGCTGGCATCCAATCTGCGCTGACAGAGTGAGAGAAAGGAAGAATCTGAAACCGCTTGCTTGAAAAAGTCCTCTTCCTCCCAGTTACATAAATTCAGTCCCTTGCCAGTGCATTTCTAGGTTTCAGGCTGTGCAGAGTAAAAACAGGCCAAAGGAGACAAAAATGCACATTAAACAAGGAATTTCAAACCCTGTTTCCAGGCTGTCTCCAGAGAGCCTGGCTCTCCAGGAGTCCTTTGCCTGCTATGGTGAGGAGCTGCTTGGGACTGAGCTGCCCTGATGATGAGGCTCGGAATAATCCTGGGAGCGTGGGGCATAGCAGGGCACAGCAGGGTGTCAGGGTGCAGGAATGCCACTGTGCTCATCCTGCTCTCATGCCCTCTTGAGTCTCTCCTAAAACGTCCTTTGGGAGACCTCAGGTCCCCCTTCAAGTACCTCCTGGGGTACTTACCACATGCCCCATAATGCAATAAACAACCCCAAACCAAGGAGAAACGCTGAGATCACTTGTGGTTGAGAAGGCCAGCTTGGTGTTGGGGTTCTTGGGGTTCAGATGCCTCTTGACATGGAGATCACCAGTGGAGGTGGATTTTCAGTTTGGGCCCCCCTGACTGAGCCATTGTGTCTCTCTTCTTCTTCACAGTGAAGGATTTGGACACTGAAAAGTACTTCCACTTGGTAAGTATCCCTCTCCTGGCTGCAGGGAGGATGGCTGCATGTGGGGGCTGCTGATATTAACTTAAATTATGTCTGTGAGCTGTAGTGCCAGATGTGATGAGCAAGCTGCATCAGGGCTCATTAGTTCTCTTCAGCAGGGTTCAGAGAAGCGCAGAAAGGTGATCTGTAGATAAGCTTTATCTGTAGATAAACTGAGGGACATGATAAAGAATTACCGGGATGGCAGAGAAATTTCTGTGTCGATCGAGCAGCTGGCAGCCACAGAGAGCTCAGGGGCGTGGTCAGAGCGTGGCGTGGCGAAGTGTCAGTGGTGGCATGCGGTGACACCTCGGCTGAGTCACCTGCTGGGAGCTCCTGGCATTCTGCCTGTTTCCCGGGCCGAGCAGATCCATGGGTCCCTGCTGCTGCACCATGCTGGAAGCGCCAAGTGCTAAATGCTGCTAAAAGCTGTCATGAAAAAAAGGTGTTACGGACAACAACAATATTTTATAGCCTGGTTTGAGGGTTTTTTTCTCTCCAAGCGTTTCCATGCTCAAGTAGAAGCACACATGCACACACACACACATGCAGAACAAGGAGGGTAAAGGGATGGGAAACCAACTGTTCACATGTGAAACAATGCCAGAATGGATGTCAGTTGCTTGCTTTGTCATTATAGAGAGTAATTCACTGACCTGACCAGTGGAATATTCATTTTTGTTTTAAAAAAGCCAGTATTCCAACATACTGTGCTTTTTTGAAATCCAAGCAAAGCTGGTCTCTGCAGAAGTCACATGCATTGCTGCTGGGAGCCTGAGGTGCAGCCCAGACAGGGGTGTGAGAGCCCAGGTGGGCAAGCAGGCCAGTGTGCAAAGGGAGCTGGATGGGTTTATTTCCTTCATCTAGGGTGAGAGAGGCAATAAAGAGCACATGAGAAACAAATTCCAGAAAAACTGAGTATTATGAATCACTTTTTAAAAGCCATGTAAGGGTGTGTTTATGAAGCAGTAACTGCTTTTTAATTGAATTTTATAAGTGGTTGAAATTCTCTGCTGAAAGGAAAATTTAGCGTGACACTTCCAGGGAAGAGTGCTCTGACCATGTGCTTCATCTGGGACCAGGTTCTCCCAACTGATGAATCAGTGGAACATAAGAAGTCCCACAGACAGAGCCATAGGAAGAAGGTCCTTCCAGAGATCTACCTGACACGGCTACTCTCTACCAAGGTAGGAGCTGGGTTGCCCTGTTCTTAGCAGGTGGGATTGTTTGTGGTCTGTATGGAGAAGCCTGCTCCAGGGAAGGAGTGCTGCAGGGCTGCTTGCTCCCTGAAGGCAGTGGGACACGTTTAGTGAGGCTGTCAAGCTCCTCAGGGTCCCTCCATTTTCCCAGCTCATCATTCCTGCTGTGTGATGCCCCATGTGATCTCCCCAGGATGGACTGGGGTCTGTGCAGACAAAAGGGATCCTGGCTGCCTCAGGGCTTGAGATGCATAGCTGAGACCTATCTCCCCAGAAAGAGATGCTGCTGGGAGATGGAGATGCTCAGCTGCGGGAGCAAGAGAAATGTCTGTGTGATCTGAGGTCAGATCTGGCCCATCTTTAATCCCAGCATGGTGCCTCACTGAAGCAAAGATCACAGGGATGGCCAGCAATCTCTGGTCTTCTTTGTCTGTGGTGTACAGAACAAGCACAGATGTGAGATCCCAGCAGTAAGAAAGAAAATCTCGATGCCAAAAGAAATTAACCCCAAACGCAAGTTTATTATATCACCATCCACAAACTGTTCCCTCCCTGCTTTGGCATCCCCTCTCTCTTCTGACTTATCCAACTGGCAGCAGAGGTTTTCCCCTAGTGTGCAACAGTCACAGCCCCTCTGCTGTTCTCCTGGGCTTGGGTGCTGCTGCTCTCCCCAGGTTCCACTGTGTCCTTGTCCTGCAGGGCACACTCCAGAAGTTCCTGGATGACTTGTTCAAAGCCATTCTCAGTATCCGAGACGATAAACCGCCGGTGGCTGTGAAGTATTTCTTTGACTTCCTAGAGGAGCAGGCAGAGAAGAGAGGGATCACAGACCCTGACACTCTGCACATATGGAAGACCAACAGGTTTGAAAAAGGAAATCCTTTTCTTCCTTCCAGCAGCAGCTGCAAAACCCTGGTGTCCTGGACTAATCATTAGGTTGCTAAAAGTAGAAGAGGGACTTGGAAAACAGGGAGGGTGGCAGAGAGGGCTGTGGAAGATGAAGCCAAACACAGGATTGGAGAATTTTGAACAAATATGAAGCTCAGGGGACAGTGAGGTGAAAGAGGAGGCATGGGCAGACAAAGGGCAGAAAGAACTGACACACACAAATAATGAAAGGAGAAATAGGATGATGGGAGATAGCAATGGTGTTAGCTGCAAGCACTGGAGATCTGAGACAGAGTCCAGAACCATGTCAGGTCTTGAAGCATCATGGACATTTTAAAACCAGCATATTTGGATCCTTTTCATTTGCTTTCTGCCTTTGCAGCCCTTCAGTGGCACTTTTCCTGGCTTATGTCTGTAACCAAGCTGAGTCTCCAGGGTATTCAGGGGACTCTGGAGCAGGTGCTGTGACAGTGACCTGCTGTGAGCACTACAACAGTGGGACCAGATGAGTGGTGCTGAGGGACATGAGCAGCAGGAATGGGGTGGAGGACCCAAAGTGAAGGGGAAATAGTGCAAGAAAGAAACCAGAAGATTTAAATGGAGAGAGCAGGGAGCTTGGAGAGAGTGTCAAGGAGAGGCTCTGGACTTTGAAGACTGTGGAGACTGGAACTATTTCCAGCCCAATGTGTGAAAATTAAAACCAAATTTTACTGGGAGAGCAGGCATGTAGATACAACCACCGGGCAACAGGTCTGCCTACTAGAAACACCTTCACTGGCCTGTAGAGCAAAGACTTACACTTTCACTTCTCAGCTGCTGTGAAGGCTAGGAAGGGTAAGCAATAGACTGAAGCTGTGTTGTGGCCAAATCAGCAGTGAAATAACTGAAAGAGAAAATGATGAGAGAACAGAAAAAAAGACAGATGAAATGCATTTTGTGGGGCGAGGCTTGCTATCAGAACCAGATGACAGTTAGTGTCAGGAAAGAGGGAGAAGGAGGTGACGCCATTGCTCCCCACAGCAGCAAGTGGGGAAGCCTGACTCAACAGACCCATACAGGCAAAGCTGCTGGTGCGTCTCTGGGCCTGCAGCTGCTGGAAGCTGCTGAAGGAGTAGGGGCATGGGTGTGCCTAGAGAAGACTATATGTACCACAACCTCCAGCCTGAAAAAATGTCTTCAGGGTGAAGGTGTCCCCCTGCCCCCTCTATCAAGGCAGGAGTCTGTACCAGGTGTGATTAAATAGCTGAACCATCTCCTCAACTTTCCTCTCTATTACTCCCTTTCTATCATCGTCTTTCCTGCATTTCCACCTCTCTTCCTCTGGTACACAAAAATTCATCTTGTGTGTGTCCCTGGATCCTTCCCTTTGCAGCCTACCACTGAGGTTTTGGGTCAACATCCTGAAAAACCCCCAGTTCGTCTTCGACATTGACAAGACAGACCACATCGACGCCTGTCTGTCTGTGATCGCCCAGGCCTTCATCGATGCCTGCTCGCTCTCTGACCTGCAGCTGGGCAAGGTACACCCAGTGAGGGCACCCACTCCTGCTCAGGCAGCCAGAGGCATGGGCCAGTCTGGCTGGGCAGGGCCTGGCAGAGGTCACCAGCCCGGCTGGAGCCATTGCTTGGGCTCATGCAGCTGACTTTTGGTTGTCTCCAGGGTTGCATTTTCCCCTTCCTTCCCCACCCCTTTGTTCGGGCTTGAGCTTGAAACTTGCAGCTCCTCTGTCACCAACAGGAGCCAGGGAGCAGGGACACACAGTCACAGGCAGAAGGGACACAAGGAAGGGCCCCCAGCCCGGGGGGCTCTGAGGGTGGGGGACACCCACCACGGGGCTGTGTGCTCAGGGTTACCCATCAGCTCCATGAGCTGTCCTGCAGCCACGGGAGAGCGCCTGCTGACTCAGCACCGTGTCTGAGACGCTTCCTGGCCCAGCTGAGCTGGTGCTGGAGCAGGCGAATATTTTCTGCTGTGGTCTCAGGCAGGGGCATAACATGGAACACTGAGCACAGGTGGGGGCCAGTTCTGCTCAGGGCACCAGTGTGGGGCATGGACAGACCCCACAGCAGAGCCCAGCTCCTCCAGTCAGGACTGGTTTAGGGGACACCATTGGCATAATGATCCCATAAAGTAGCTGAGGAACAATGTAAACTCCCAGTGACAGGATGGAAAATGATGTAGCTCCAGGTGAAGCTTCAGTCATTGCTCTCGATGATTTCTGCACAACGTCTTACCTAGGAGAGAAGCCCAGGAGGTGAGCTGATCCTCTGAGAACACAGGCTGTGCCTGTCCAGGGATCACAGACCAGGCCTGGCCCGCCTCGAGGTGTGAGGCTGTCCAGGGCCATCCCAGTGACAGCCTCCATCAGCATGTGGAAGGGACTTGGCAAGCATTGTGCAGCGTGTCCATGGGCCCGTGGCCGTGTCCAGCGTGGGGGTGGAGGCCGGTGGGCTCAGGTGAGGGAGCGGAGCCTGCTCCGAGCAAACGCTGCTCAGCCAGGTCCCATCTCCCACCCTCAGGCCCCACACAGCCCCGCAGGGCTGGCCCGCAGGAAGACATCCCGTGTGCGCGTTCTCTTTTCTCCCGCTGCCTTGGCTGAGCACAATGCTGACATTCGAAACTTCCTGACATAAATAAGTTTTATTAAGAAATGCTGTAAATCACTTCCACTGCCCCCCCACACCAGAGGCTGGTGGTGACAGTGTGTGACTTGGGGGACATCCTGCAGTGAGGGGGTGGACCCTCCACCCCCAGCCCCAGAGCTGCAGGAAGCCTTTGTTGGGAGAGGTTAATGCTGGAGGAAGATCTAATGAGTGCTTGATTTTTTGTTTGTTTGGGTTTTGGTCTTTCTGTTTGCATGTGTTACGAAACACCTACAATTTGTCCTTGTCAAGTGGCAGATGAAGGGAAGAGGGGTCAGCTGGAGTCAGACAGCAGATGGAAACACTTTTCTGGAATACAATAGTATAAGTCAATGGATTGTTGAGTAATGTGGGAAGAATAAATCCTCAGCATAAAAATCAGCTTGCATGTACACACAGTGTATCACTGAGCGTTTTCCAGGCTGGATTCTTCCCTTGGTTTCAGCACGTTGCTCTCGACACTGCAAGTGTGAGAGCAGACTCAGTCCACACATCTACAGTGGTACAAGCAGTTAAAAAACCAGTGCCCATCTCTTCATAATAGAGACAAATCAGACACAAATTAAAAAATAACTTGGAAAAGAGGCAGCATGGTTGTCCTTTGTGTTTCCAAGGGAAAAAAAATAGTGCTATGAGCAGGCTCTCTGTAAGTTGGCCATATTCTCATAATGCCTTGTCACTGGGTTTGAAAATAAACTGCTGTGGGATCTGGTGCCTGTTTCCTGTTTCCCCTGCAGCATTAGCCAAGCTACAGATTGCAGCAGCAGATTGGAGTCACCCCGGGCTCCCCTATTCCTGCCTGACACAGCCAAGTATGCTGCCCGTGGGCAGAACCCACCACTGCCTCCCATCAGCAGGTCCCCTCCCCTCTCCACCTGTCAGAGCACTGGGGAGCAGCCCCGCACTCTGGTGTTGGTGTTGGGGTGGCAGGACATGGTGATCTCACTCCCTTTGGTGTCCCCAAGCCTGGGGCCGTCCCCCTTGGGGATGCAACACCAGGTTCATTCCTAGGGTAATGATATCAGGAGGGCAGGATTGCCTTGAGGTTAAAATTATTCATGCTGTGTTTGCAAGGAGGGCAGCAGGGTTGTGCCTCCACTGGTACAACCCAATTGTGTGGCTGGGAGGTTAAGGCTGCTGTGTCCAAGCTGACATTAATCAAGAGAATTCAGTATTCTCTGTTAATTACTTTACGTGCACTCAATTTAGGCCAGGCAGGCTGGATTAGCCAATGCAAAATAAATCAAAGCTGGAAACATGAAAAATCCAAAAGCAACATTTCAACTGACAAAGTTCAACTTGTAAGACAGCTTTGCTCTTTAGCTTAATTCAATATGGCTGCTCAAGAAACCCCAGCAAATACGTGCAGAAGCCCTTCCCTTGTTGCCAATTTCCACACACAGCACCACAGAGCCCTTGTGTTTGTTCTGGCAGAGGTGTGCTACCTCACCTGCAGAGCATCACCTGGCAGCAAGCCACCCCGCCTGACCCTGGGTGTGCTTTTATCCTGCACTTGCTGCGAATTAAAACAGACACCCATCACCTGCTTCTCCAGCAGTGAGCTGATGGATGTTCAGCCGTGCAAGGGCAGTGCGATGGTGCTGCAGCTCCACAGGCACGTGGTGCCCATCTGCAGATCCTCGATGTGTCTCAGCCCTTCTGCCATGAGCTGTTCCATGCCTCGGGGTTGTCCTGCACTGCTCTCCTCTCTGATGACAGCTGGGACCAAGGGCAAAGCTGTTCCCTGCGCCTGAGGTCCCTATCTGATGTCAGTGCTTTGGTCAGGCAAACAGGATAACCTTTGCAGCCAGAAAAAACCCAGCGCCTGATTTTGGTGTCTCGCCCTCGCTCTAGGACTCCCCAACCAACAAATTGCTGTATGCCAAGGAGATCCCCGAGTACCGGAAGATAGTGCAGAGGTACTACAAGCAAATCCACGACATGCCCCCTCTGAGTGAGCAGGAGATGAACGCCCACCTCGCCGAGGAGTCGCGGGTAGGTGGGTGGAGGGGATGGGGTTGAGTCTGCAGGCCCAGTGTCCTGCCAGAGCCTGGCAACAGCAGGGAATGCACATAGGCTGCAATCAGCTACTGCTTAGGTGCTGGAAGGAGCACATAAGAAAGGATATTTTGCCTGTAACTTCTACACACAAACTTCATCTGACCTAATTCCAAGCATCTTCAATTACTGCCGGAGGTGCAGTAAACACCCATGAGTTTGCTTGAGCCTAACTACCTCTGGCACCACTGGGAGTTGAGAGAGAAATTCAGTGCCAAAAAGCCAGGAAGTTTGGACAAGGATTTCTGCAGTCCTGCAGCCACCCAGCCAGCTCGCTTCCAGGCACAACTGCCAGGGACAGTCCTGGGTCCCAGGCAGCCACTGGCAGCCAGCCCTGGTACCAGCCGCAGGAGCTGGCAGCCACACTCCAGATCACAGTCCTGCCAGCGAGGCACCGCAAGTTCCTCAAAATCAAACCTTGTCCCTGGGGTGCTTTAGCTTTGGGCACCAAGCAGGATTTTTCTGTCGATATTCTATGGCACAGCTGGTGTGCTGCTCCTTCCAGTGAAATGGCTTTGGGCACAGAGGGATACACAGTGCTGCCCAGCGTGGGTATCTACAGCTGGCTTTAAAAAGACCAAGACCCATCCTGATGCACACTAATGCACCTTCCTTAAAAATCCAGCTGTACCAATGTGACAGTAAAGTCAGGCACAACCTGCTTTTGCTGTAGTCAGTGCCTGCTGGCTGGGCTGGAACTCACATGCTGCATCCTGCTAATATTCTCCCCTCTCTTTTCTGTCTTTATAAAGAAATACCGAAATGAGTTCAACACCAATGTCGCCATGGCTGAGATATACAAATACGCCAAGAGATACCGCTCCCAGGTGAGTGGGTTTTACAGCACATGGGCTCTGGCCTGCCTGGGAAGGGAGGAACCATCGCTGCAGTAACCCCACAGGCAGACCCCCGCATCCAGTCCCACAGAGCAGGGATTATCAGGGTGTGCATAATTGCAGTACAAATGTAATAGATGCACATGCAGATGCACCTACTCTCTGTCCCTTGGCTGGCAACTTCTTGGAAGAGAAGTCTGGCTATTCCCAGCTGGTCTTAATGGCATTTGGCTGGGCAGAAGTAGGGCTGCCATATGTTTAGACCCTTTCCGGAGAGCAAAACATGCAGATAAGGTCCACACCCAAAATAACTCGCACCCGCTGTCCCCGCCTCACCAAGGCCACAGCCCTGGCTGGTTCCTGCCCCACTGCAATCTGTGAGCTGGCGCTGTGCCCTCAACTCTATTATAGCAGTGCATTTTTGTCATATACCACTCCACTACTAACCCTGACCAGGGACCCTGGGAGAGCAAGGGTGCTGTGGGGCAGGGTGGGCTCTCCCCTTTGGAGCTCTGGCTGGGATTTGGGTTCCATAGATCTGGTGGGGGGAGCTGGGCTGGCAGGTGGGCACCCCACACTGCCTGTGTCTCCCATAGATCGTTGCTGCCCTGGATGCAAATCCCACGACGAAGCGCACCCAGCTCCAGCACAAATTTGAGCAAGTGATTGCACTCATGGAGGACAACATCTATGAGTCCTGCAGTGAAGCCTAGGCCGGCTGCAGCCCTGGAAGTGACCTTTCTTGCAGCACAGTACCACAAGGGAACCTGCCTTCCGCCACAGGCATACCTTGGTCATAACTCAAACCAGCCTTGTGGAGGGAGTGGGCCTGGCCATGGCTAAAAATTTGCCTCACCTCACAAGAAGCCACAAGACGCCTTTCTGAGCAGCTAAAACTCCTCTGGTCTGCACTGTGGCACCCATAATTTATTAGCTGTTGCCAGCCAGAAATGGAGGCATGACCCTTGTGACAAGCTGAGTTCACCACTTTCCCTTGGTCAGCACTCAAGCAGTCAGTTCTCCGTGCATCCCTGTGCGTGGTTCCTTGGGACGGGGCTGCAGAGGCTGGAAAAACAGACACAAAGCAGAAGGGTCACCTCAGGGAGTAATGACCACAGACAGCAAAGACTATCATAGCCTGAGCTCCCACTCCATCCCTCCAACATCCTTGTTTTTCCAACACCAGGGACTCTTATCAGCTGTTCACTATCTGCTGCATTCTGTGTATTTTTGTGCCTTTTAATTTTTGTACTGTATGTGTAAACATAACCACTCCTCCATCTCAGACTTGGGCAGCACAGGGAACTCGGGGCTGAGACAAAGCAGTTGCTTCCCAAGCAGCTAAGGCATGGTGAAAGCACTTTATCCCTAATGGAGACAGCTGTTTGGGACTGCAGGGAGCAGAGTCTGTGTTGGCATGAGAAGAGCTGCTCTGCCTTGCTGGGGCTCTGGTGTCCTGTGCATGGCGAGCTGGAGCACCGTGAGGAGGTGAGCATTCCACCACCCCCCAGCCTGTCACAGGCACAGCCCCAGACCAGGTGCAGCAGGTGGGGGAAGGACCGTGCCCCTCGCTCTGCCCCACCACGCTGGCTCCACACGTGCCCACGGCACTGCCCCACCTCAGCCCCAGCAACACCAACAGGGCAGCACCTGCTGGCAGCCCTCGGACAGTGGCCTCCAGCCACACACAGGGCAAACACCAGAGAGCACTGTCCCTGCCTCTCCCTGTGACCCTCACCAAACACGTGGCCAGTGCTGCAGAGGTGTCTCCTAAAGCAGCTTGTTCTGCTTGCTTTGGGCCCAGCCCTGCGGCTGCTACCTGAGAGCAGCTGAGAGAATGGGGCTTGGCTGCATGGCCGGCCTGTTTTCAGCCCCTAAAGGCACAGAGACTGGACTAACTGCTGTCAGCCCCGCAGTGACACCGGCCAGCAGAGCACGTCCAGGACCCAGAGCTGCAAACTAAGGCAGAGAGAGTCCCAGCTCAGCCTGGGGGCACTGAGATGGTCCCAGTGGCAGAGAAATGGAGCTTGCCCGCGACTAGACACCTCAGTGCCACCCTGCCAGCCCAGCTCGGTGGCCTGTTCTCCCTCCTGCAGCCTGGGCAGCTTTGACCGCTCTGGTGTCCTGTCACACATCCCCCCCTGTAGGGGCTGGATGCAGCCAAGGCCATGTGTTCAAAGCCAGCATTTCTGCACAGGCAGAGGTTCCTCCCCACAGGGCTGAGCCACCACAGCTTGAACTGCCACATAGGAAAGAGACACAGTTACTACCTCACTGCAGGAGGGTGTAAGGGAAGCCTTGGTTAGTAATCCAGCCGGCTAGGATGCAGTCTGGCACTGGATGACTTTGTTCACCAAAACTCCTGGGTGATTCACTGCCATGGACAGGTGGTCTCCATTCCATCATTACCAGTTATGCCACATTTTGTCAGAAACCAGAACATCAGAGTTGTGTATGTGTACATAGATATCTATTTTAAAACAAACAATAGACTTTATCCAGTATGTTAAAAGGTGGGGAGGGAGGGGAGGGAAAGGGGAAGAACAGAGGTTTTTTTTTTTTAAAGAGAACTACAGAACAAGTACTTACGCTGTGGAGGTCTCAATGTCTTTGGTGAGGATGTGGCTTCAGAATAGAAACTCTAAGAATGTAGCTGGGCTACATTGTATTTTGAAAGTGATTTCACAAAAAATTCTTGATGTTTTTGTCTTTTAGAAACTGTGAATAGCTGCCAGAGATGTAGGCAGGCCCAGCTCAGGAAAGGCCAGGGCAAGAAGGACCAAGGTAGCAGAGAATGTTGAGCTTGACTGGAGGCAGGGAAAGGGCCACGGAGCTGTAGCCCCATGTTGTGTTACAGGGAAAGGATGCAGGTGAGCCAAGAGTTAAGTAGAGTTTGCCTCCAGGTGCTGTGGCTGGGCCATGTATTGGGGCTATTGTTTTATTATTTAATTTTTCTTCAAAGCCAAAAAAAAAAAAAAAGAAAAAAAGAAAAAAGAAAAAGTAGTTGCTACAACCATTTAAAGGAACAACTTTAGCAGAGGGTTTGTATCATTGCCTTGAACCTCCGAGCCCTTTGTAAGATGTTTTTAAACTTTGACATGTGTTGTGGGTTTAGTGCCCTTACCTGCTGTGTAGTGGAAGTGGCAGACTCCTGGCAAAGCCTATCTTTGTAATAAAACAAGGTGCTGAACCTGTGGAGTGCAGTTCCTGCCAAGCGCACGGGGAGGACACACGTGGAAGACACCTGTACAGACAAGCTTTGCAGATGCAGGACACACCGTGTGTGGGGTCAGCAGCCCAGTGAGAACAGGTTTGTACCCCCTGGGGCTCTCCACACCCCACAGCCAGTGCCACAGTTCCTTCCCAGACCAGGCACGGGAGGGGAAATTGGCATGAGGACAAGAGCACCTGAACTGACCAATGCTGTGCACATGAGATCAGTAACCCCACAGGAGCAGCTGAGGCACCCTCACCTCTGTCAGGTGCCTCCCTGCACTGCCAGACTCCAGTCTGCAGCTTCATCCCAACACCAGCTGTGGCCCAGGGCCCTTAATAACCATGGCATTGCTAAATCTTCCTCCTCCCCTAGTAGAAGCTGTGCTCTGCAGACACCAGAGGGATTTTCTTCTTCCACTAGGAAGCTAATTCTTTGCAAAGCTAAATCCAGCCATTAAATTATTTGGCCTCTCTCAAAGCAAGAGAACTTTGCATTTCACACCTGCTGGCTGGTGAGAGGGAGGACACAGCCCCTGCCTGGCACTGTTGGGGAAATTGTCACACATGTGAGTGGTGCTCTGTGAGGCCACTCTCATCTGAGAATCTGGTGAACTCTGCTCAGATACTGCTGCCACATTCCCCACCCTGTCCCCAGGGAGACACGAGTTCCAGCTCCATTAAAGATGGATCAGCACGGTCAAGGCTGAAGTTTAAGAGAAGTTAGTGTGCTCAGCTCTTGCTTAAGCCCCAGAGTGAGGCCAGGAGCCTTGGAGGGCAATGGCAAGGCCAGTTGCAGATTAACAAAATCCTCTTTCTAAAGAGTTTTACTTCCACTTATTTCATCCCACCCAGGAGGACTGTAACCCTTTACATGATCAGCGTGACCTTCAGCAGGGCTCTGCTCTGGGCAGAGCAAGAGAAATTCAGGCAATTGAAGCTATTAAATGGAGTGTAGAGCCACAGGAGCTCACAAGACAAGTTTGTAGGTGGGAACTGTGCCATAGACTGGTAATAAGAGCACAAGCTGTGCTGGAGGCTACAGTAACACCCCAAACTTGCTTTTTGAGCCCTAAGACACCTCTATCTTCCTCTAGTTAAAACACAGGCTCTTCACCTCTGCTGGGCGACACTTGCCCGTGGCACACGCACAGACCTGCTGCCCTGGTGCTCCTGTAATCCCAGCTCAGCCAGGCATTAGCACAAGGGCAGCCAGGAGGACAGAGGGCTGGACACCTCACACAGGCTGCGGGCACCATGGTTCCACAACAGCACTGGCCAAGCCTGAGCCTCACTCTTCCTGGGGGTGTCACCATGCTGTGTCCCACAGCTCTCAGGGTCCCTGCCCATCACCTGGCACAGGGGCTCACTGTCAGCCTGCACACACACAGCCCCTGAACCCAGTAGGCCCTTGGCACCACAGCTGGGGACACATGGGGACAGAGCACCTCTCCATGAGGGCAGGCATCAAGGCACCTGCCCGCAGCATCAGCTCACCACCACGCCATGCAGGCTGAGGACGGGGTAAGGGATTTTGGCACTGAGAGACAGAAGCACAGGCACAGGGACCCACAACGGTCATGCCATTCCATGAGACACGTAAAGAAGCTTTATTAGGAAGAGGTGAACACAGAATTAAAACCTGTCATAGGGACTGAAACCAGCCCAGACCCCAAGGGCCAAGCTCCCTATGGAGCCTTTCTGCCTGCTGCCACGGGGGCTGCCTTCTTCAACCTGGCCTTCCCCTGTCCAGCTCCTGGAGTCACCCGGGGCTTCTTTGCCTTGTCTTGACCTCCCTGTGCCTTGGGGGCATCCTGCTGTGCCCCCTTGGGCACCTTCTTCTTGCTCTTTCCCCTGGGGGCCTTTTGGGGTCCCTTCACACCAGCACTTCCAGAACTGTCACTATCGCTCCCTCCTGAATTCTCAGCAGCCAGAGCTGTGCTGGGTCCTGAGTGTCCTTTTCGGGGGGCCTGGCAGTGGCCGGCAGCTCTCAGGGGCCCTGAAGACCCTGTGCCATGAGCCCGGGGCTGGTCAGCAGTTTGGGGACGCTTTGCTCTGTTGCTCCTGGGCTTCTCTGCTCCTTGTGGCTGGGCCTGGAGGGAAGGGAAGAGAGCATCTCAGGGTGTTGCCTTGCCATGAGCCACCCAGCCACACTGCTGGCCCCAACTCACGTTCACAGGCTTCTCCTTGGGCTGCTTAGGGGCTGTTGGCTGCTGCTTTGTGGCACCTGTGGAAGAAGGGCAGCAGATGAGTCCAGGTGGGGCCAGGCAGCGTGAGCTGGTTCACAGCACCAGCAGCCCTTTACCTCGCTGTCGTGCTCCTGCCACGGTTGCCTGGAGGGCCTTGGTGGTCCCTTTCTGTCCTGACTTTGAAGCCTGTCCCCTGTCAGGATCTGCCTGGCCCAGCTGCTGCTTGTGCCGTGGTTTCTCGCGTGCTAGCTGGAGGTGAGAGAGGGGTGTCAACAGGGCCAGGCTGCACCTCACTCCCCAGCCCTGTGGCTCCAGCAGCCCTTGCTCACCTTGAAGGTGCCCGTGGCCCCCACAGCAGAGGAGCTGTGGGGCCGCACCAGGTCCCCGCAGCTCAGCCCCTTGCTCAGCGCCTGCTTCAGCAGGTACTTGAGGCGGATGGGGTCCACCGTGGGGTACTTGGCCAGGATGAAACGCTTGATGGCAACAACAGAGGCACCCTTCTTCTCATCATGAGCCCGCAGTGCCTCCTTGACCATCTGCAGTGTTGGAGGGTGCTGGGCTATGCCAGCAGCTTTGGCTGCTGGAAGAGGAACCACTTGGGACTGGAGTCCAGTCCTAAGACATTCACACCCCCAGTGGCTGCAAGGCCCCCAAAAGCCAAACAGCAACAACCGTGCTCATCCCCACAGCCTTCCAGGGACCACAGCCATCACAGTCCAAAGCCTGAGCCAAGCCCCAGCTCTGAGGGACCCCACAGCACCTGCAGAGCCCTTACCCAGCTGAGGCTCCATGGCAGCACACAGATCACAGGCACCTCCACCTACAGCACCACAACCCCTACTGCCATACCTAGCTCACCTCCATCCAATTTATCTGCTGAGCAGCCTGGCTGCAGGTGCTGGCTGTCAGCTGCTAATTGCTGTGGGCGAAGCCCTGGTGGAAGTCGGGCTCTGGAAGTTGAAGGCCCTTTGCCAAAGCTTTGTGAGGGGCTGGAGGGAGAAGGGGCACACCCAAGCAGAGGGTTTGGAGAAGGATAAGAGACAGGGGGTTTGCAGGGTGGTTGCCCTGAACAGGGAGATGAAAGTTGTCTACCTGCTGCTAGGTGGGTGTTGGGGTGCTGTGATTGCTGCTTGCTGACAATGCTTGCTGTGGGGTGCACAGGGAACCAGCCCAGAGCATGGGGCCCACACAGACCCACGGCCAGTGTGAAGGTGGGGTGTGCTGTCTGCCTTACCAAGCATGGCCTCACTGGGAAATGGGACTGATAATGGTGTTGGGGAGGAAGATTCCACAAGTGAGAGGAGGAAAATGAAGAGCTGCTTAGTTAGCCAGCAGAGGCAGGAGGAGTAACTCTCACCCAGTACCCCCCAGGTGTCACAAGCAGGACAACAATTCGCCCCTGCCCACTGAATCCCACCATGTTCAAGGGAGAGCATTCCCAGCCTTGCACATGGGCAGCCATGTCACTTCCATGACCCCTCCGTGGGGCACCTGTGCTTGTGAGGAGAACCTGAGGAAATCGCCAGTGGCTCTTCGGTGTAGAAACAGTGCAAGTGTCCCCACTGTGGGGCCTGCCCTCCTCACCCACAGGGCTTTTGTGTGCATTGTCTGTTGGAAACGGGACGAAGCTCTGAAGTGGGATTACGTGATGGCAGGACTGGCTCGTGGCCATCTCAGCAGACCACAGCAATGGACCTGCAAAGCACTGCCCACCTCTTGAGCCCAGGGGCCAGATCCTGGCGGAGGAGCCAGTAGGAGCCAGGTCTGGAGCAAGGAGCTCGGAGATAGACCCGTTGCCTGGAGCACCACATGCCCTCCTCCCCCTCAGACCAGCCTGCTTATTGCTCCATTTCTGATCCACGTCTGAATTCCCCAGGAAGGGAACCGCTGGGGCACAGGAGGGCTGCTGGGGCTGGCACCACAGAAGGTTTGGGTGCATTTCCTCATCCTGGATCCATCCATCACCTCTCTGGTAGCTCTGTGATGCCTCTGGCACCTGGCGGAGCTGGCAGGAGGGTCTCAAACCCTTGTTTGCCCCTAGCACCACCAGCAGCAGCTGAGTGGCACGGTGTCGGACAGCCTGTGGGCTCCAGGCCAGGCCTTGTGCCAGGGCCAGTCCTCCACGGGTGGGAGAACCACAGTGCCAGGCATCACCACACTCCTGTGGAGCACAGCCCCACGAACAGCAAATAAACACTGAATCCCTCCTCCTCTTCCCTCCAAAACCACCTCCCAGATTTGAAGTACATGAATCAGACATTAGCCTAAACACTGAATTATTCATAAAACTCTAATCTTTAGGTATCACTGAATATGCAGAAGTATCGATAAAAAAAAATAATGAGAGAATTGTACTTGCAAATTGCTCTTTATTAAGGGTTTAACTCGCATGGGCTCTATATATCCCCTATTAGTCCTTGCAAAGCTGCATAGGATTAGAAATCAGAGAGGATAATAATGTACAAAAATAGTTTCAAATGTTGATAACACTGAACAGTGAGAAAAACATCTTATTTGTATAACTGAACTAAAAATAAAAATGAAGAACACTGCTACAATTGCAATATGCCATCTTGTAGTGCTTTGAACATATGTTGGCATCGCTGAGCCATATGCTGCTGGGTCCTGCCTGCTGCGGCGTGGGGGGACATCAGCCCTGCACCCAGCAAGCCTCAACAGCACCAGAGCTGCCCAAAACCTCCTGCTGGGCCTAGGCCAAACTGACCACAGCCAAAATGGGGAGGGGCACGGGCAAGCTTGTTGGGCTTGGCCCTAGGGGTCCAAAGAAGCCTAAGGAAGAGAGATGGGACTGCAGGGAAGGAGTGCTGGGGGCCATGGAGCAGAGCTGCTGCTGCTGTACCTGTGCTGCTGCACCAGTGCTGGAGGACTGAGCACAGAGCTGTCCCGGAGCACTGAGGCCACACAGGGCCGTGCTGTGCTGGCAGGGCCCTCTGTGCCACCTGCCTGCCAGGCAGGACCCGTGCACCGGTATGTGTCCCATCCCCCTAGAGGAATCACAGTGTCTCCCAGGACTTCTGGCAGATGGGACAGGGCTGGAGCATGGAGCATCTGGCAGGGCCAGGGCACTTTGCAGCAGCCAAACCAGAGAGAGCATGATGGGGCTGAGCCACTGGGCAGCACTGGCTAGGATCCATCTCTGGCAAAAGAGCCAGAAAGTTGCCCCAGCTCTGGCCCTGGCAGCTGCAGAGGCAGAACATGCCCTGGCTGGGGTGTCAGGGTGGGCTGAGGGAGGCAAGGACAGCTCTGACATAGCCCAGGCATGGCAGAGCTCTCCGACCCAGACTGCGCTCACAGAAGGGGCATGAGATCTCAGCAAGTCAACAGAAGTGCATGGATTTATGCCAGAGGAGCTAAGCCTTTGCATTTTAATTACAAAACATGTGTACACATTTTCAGCCTTGTTCCCAGGATTCCTAGTGCCAGGAGCGAGGAGCCCATCCCACAGGGCCTCAGCCATGGTGAAGCAGGGGCAGGTGGTGGTGGCGGTGGGGCTAAGTTTGTGCTCCCAGGGCAGCACCCCAGGGACTGGCTGCTCCCATGGGGCCTATGCAGGAGAGACCTGGCTGGTGGAGACGGAGGAGGTCTCTGTCTTGCCAGCAGATGTGTCGTCGTCACCCAGTGGGTTCTTGCCACAGCAGAGAGTTGTGATCATGCAGTTACGGAACTGGGAGAGAGGGAAGCCCATGATGAGGCAGCTAGACACCATGCAGCTCTGGCTGCAGAGCCATCTCTAAGCCCAGCAGAGCTGCTTGGAAGCCCCCAGAACTGTGGTGCAGGAGGAACTATGCCTATGTAGTGTCCTCCCCGCTCTCTGCTGCCCATCCCATCTACTGCCAGTCCTGCCTGCTCCAGTCCTGGCTCCTCCATCAACCCAGCACCTGTATTATTTGAGGTGGACTGGCCTTGCATTTGTGAGATTTATGCAACACCAAGGATGAGCTGCACCGTCAGTTTCCCGTGTGCCAGGACTAGATCTTCTGGAAACAATCCCCAATCCAGACCACTGGCAACTTGAGATGCTGTAACTGTCTACCAGCTGTTATAAAGAGAAACACAAAAGAGGAGTTGCCTGGCACCCTGCCCGTTACCTGTTTGTTCATGACGATGTAGATCACAGGGTTGTAGATGGCGGAGCTCTTGGCAAAGAATGCCGGGATGGTCATGAAGATGGGCCCGAAGTCTGATCCCTGGTTGGTGAAGATGTAGAACGCGACGCTGGCATAGGGGACCCAGCAGATCAGGAAGGAGATGACCATGATGATGACCATACGAGTCACTTCTTTCTCTGCCTTCTGTGTGGTGGCAGACTCCTGCTGCTGGGCGGCAGCCTACGGGCAGAAGGGAACAGAAACCCGATAGAGCCAGGGGGTGCTGCACCGGTAGGGACACAGGGTCAGGGCTCACAGTGGTCAAGCTGCACATCTGAAGTTTGTTACTTCCCTCTTCATGGATGGCCAGGCTGGCCCCTGGAGGGCCCTCCCTGTCACCATTCTTGAGCCTGGTGTGGGCCCCTTTCCAGCACCGGGGACAGGGGTAGCCCTACTGGCCACTGCATGCGGCGGGTACCCACCTCCTTGACAGTGCAAACCAGGTTCCCATAGCAGAAGAAAATGATCGACAGTGGGATCATGAAGTGAACCACAAACATGTAGATGACAAAAGATTCATTGTTGACCTCTGGTTTCAGAGTGTAATAGTCGATCCCGCACGAGCATTGCATGCCCTCAGGGATGTACCTGCAAGGTGAGCCCAGCAGGTCAGCACCCAGCAGAGGAGACTGACTGGAAGCTACAGCTGAGCCACCAGCCAGGCTCCCACACCCCTCACACTGGGTCCAGTGCCTTCCCTACCTGGACCAGCCGAAAAGTGGGGGAGCTGCACACGCCAAGGCCATGATCCAGGAGAAGGCAACACCCATAATGGCATGGTTCTCCCCGAAGCGGAAGTTGCTCATGGGCTTGCAGACCACTACGTATCTTTCGATAGCCAGGACCACCAGTGACCAGAGAGCAATTTCACCTGCACCAGGGAGAGGGACAGAAAGGAACACAGGGACTTTGAGCAACAGGAAAAGAAAAACACCCTGATGGCAGCATGAGGCCTCCTCAGACTGATGTTTCTGAGGACAACCCCTGGCAGCAGCTTAACCTCCACCAAGGGTTCAGAAAGATAAATGAAGAATGGTCAAGGGCAGATGTGGTAGGACAGTGTGAGAAGACCCCTTCTCACTCTACTGCTGACCCACAGGAAACACTTTGCTGCAATGTTTTGAGATTCATGGCTGATCCCACCATTCATCCCAGAAAACACCTGCACCTGCAAGCCTGTGGTCACACTGATATGCAGCAAGTGCCCATCATCCCAGCTCTTCCCCTCACTACCCACAGCTTCCCAGGGAACTTGTGCCACAAGGACCAAACCAGTAAAACAGTAGCTGTGGCTGAAGGCTGCCTGAATGGAGGAGGGCATTTTTAGACACACAATTTCTGTTTAACATCTGTTTGGTTCCATACCAGGCTGGCACAGAGAGGAGAGCCAGCTCTGTTTGCCCGTACTGCCCTGCACCACACCAGAGCCAATGGCAGATTCCGCCCTGCAAAATGGGACGAACAAAACTGTCATTTCTCGAGTCAGAAAGTGAGCCAAGGAGAGGTGCAAATTCAACAACTGCAAAATCTGATATTGGCTGCTTTTCACTGCTGCACTGTGGTTCTCAGGATACCGAGCAGGTGGCTCCCAAAATAAATTTTTATAAAGTGTCACTTGTCACTTTCTTCAGCTCCCACCCAGAAACATGGCAAGTGGCCTCAGTCTACATCAGCAGCAGGTCAAGGATGTTACAGGTACCATGTTTTTCCAAGATCATCTGTGTGTTTTCCCTCCCACTCCTAAAATCCGGGGAAATTCCTGACAGAAGACATTTGAATATTTGGAAAACTTACCGCCCAATGTGGCAAAGAAGCCTTCGATGTAGCACCCTGTTACTCCAAAGACAAAGTACCCATTCATGGAGGTGTACATTGTAGTTGTGAAGCCTCCAAACACCATGAAGAGGTCGGCAACTGCCAGGTTCAGAAGGATGTAGTTTAGAGGCGTCCGGAGCTTCTTGTGCTGGATGGTGACATAGAGCGTGAGGAAGTTGATGGGGAAGCCGAGCAGAATCAACATGAACATGTAGGCAGCCAGCGCCGAGAACTTCCAAGGCTCCGCCAGGTAATACTGGGGGTACTCAAAGGGGCTCCGCACCACCCCGGTCTTGTTGGACATGGGCACGTAGAAGTCTTGGCCTTCTGTCCCGTTCATGGTTGCAGTTTGTGAGGCGCTTTTTGCTCTTACTTTGGGAGTTCTTTTGTGCAAGGGGGAAGTTGCCCCTAAATGGAGCTCCTGCCACCTCTCAGCCGTCACTGTCACCCCAAGGAGAACCAGTTACACTCCTCCACAGGGCACCTCTTATAAAGTGCCCCCAGGATAAGCTCCAGGCACTGGTGTCAGCACGATTAGGATTTAGAGAATTATTAATCATAATCATCCCGAGATAATTTGCTTTCCTGGGAAGGTGTTAAGGTGACACCAGTTTCTGGCCAGCATTGTCATTGTATGTGACCATGGCTCATGGTCATATATATAAAGAGGTAGCTCTGCACCACACCATTCATTTGGAGGGGGTCAAACCAGGCAGCAGCTCCACTTGCACAGCCTCACTCTTCCTTTCCCTTCCGGGCTAACAGGAGGGACATACGTGGTTCAAACCCTAGGACTGTGGGTTTGGGGGCTGCAATTGGTGGCCAGGCTGGGCAGGTGTGGTGTGGTCCCTCAGTGACAGAGGGGTGTCCCAGCCCCATTCTCACAAGGGAAATGTGAGACCAGCCAGTCCCCACTGGAGAGCTCTCCCCACATACTGCCAGTCCCTGTGGGAGGCTGCAGAAGGCAGCATGACCAAACCTTCTTCCTCATGCTCCAGCCACCTCTCTACTCAGGAGTTGTGGAGGTTTGACCACCACTATGAAACACTGGCTCCACTGGCAGGTGACCAGTTGTGCCATCTCCTCTGTGCCTTTGTATCTGATTTGGGTCATGCCAACTATATTGGTAACACCTAATAAATGACTTAGTCCACCTCTCCTGGACTGGAATCATTCTGCAATAGTGCTGAGAAGGCTGCTGGATCAGGGCACAAATGGGAGGTTCAGAGATGAAGCCAGCACTCAGCATCATATGCTAGTTGACAGACAACCTCAGTCTCCTCAAACCTGGCACAATCATCAAACTCCACAGCGACCTTGTTGTTAGAGCCTTCTGTGCCCTCTGTGTCTCTCTGACTCACCACTCAATGCACTCAGTTGTGCTTAAACGTTCCTTGTGCCACCCAGCAGCTGAGTTACACATTATCTTTTCTTAATTTTTCAGAGGCAGTGGGACAAAACCTACAGGAGGTGAGCACAAGGAGAGACTTTGCTCTGCCCCTTTGAAGGTGACAGAGGCTGGAAGGGAGCTGAGCATCCATCACCCCTTGCTGTTTTGGCTGCACTGAGGGCTGAGCTGAGCGCTCCTCACAGCCAGGAGCACGGTCTCATCCAGCAAGGGTCTCATCCAGCACAGGATGTACCAGAGCTGCTGGAGCTCATGGGTGCAAGGTGGGCAAGAAGTTCATGTCCTCCTGGCCTTAATAAACTTCCTCCAGTCCTGGCCTA
Organism: Picathartes gymnocephalus; assembly: GCA_013390045.1. Lineage (NCBI taxonomy): Eukaryota > Metazoa > Chordata > Aves > Passeriformes > Picathartidae > Picathartes > Picathartes gymnocephalus. The sequence continues at coordinate 606,435 of WEKY01028451.1, read as the reverse complement.
GTTTTCACCAGTGCTCCCTGTATGTTAGTTTAGCAGTAAGTTTAATGGAAAAAAGCACAAAGCGCTGTACTCTCCTTAGAGCAGAGACCAAGCTGGGAAACCTGTGCTTTAAGTGGGGAAGGTGGAAGGAGCTGAAGTGCTGGCACCAGGCTGGCAGCCCAGTGCAGGCCACAGGCTCTGGATAGTCCCAAAGGTCTTCACCTTAACATGAAAACACCAGGTCCTCACACACACTCTGCTCACCCTAAGTCCCTCTCAATCAATTTCTCACACTTGCTGCCAAGGCCAGAGCAGTGCCACTTTCTAACTGCAAATACAGCTCTTTACACTTGTACCTGGGCATGCAGGGATTAAAGGTTTATTTCCTAAAACATTTTAAGCTGATGCAATAAGCCATTGCTGAGGTAGCAGCTGCTGTGCAGAGCTTAGGGCTGGCGTGCGTCACCACTGGACGCAGCAGTGGGACAGGCAGGCAGGTGTGAGAGAAAGGAACGGGGCAACAGGTCTCGACAGCTTCCAACCAAAGTGCTGTGGTGGGACCTCCTGTACCTCCAGGGACTCCTTAGCATGAAGCTGGCTGGTGGGCTCCATGGCACAGGGCAGTCTGGACTAGAACACCATCACGTGTGAGATATGCAGAATGTTTCTGCCCAGAAAAGCCCAAAATGCTTTTCAAAGCTCAACTATATTCACAGAGTTGTTTAAAAAAAAATTGGTCCATTTTTTCTTGGCTCATTTTGTCTCTGTGTCACTGCAAACCCTTTCTCTTCATTTTTATAATTTTTCATTCCCACTGGTTCTGCACAGCCAGCTCAGTTCCAGAAGAAGCTGAATTCCACCCTGGCTCCCATCTCAAACAGCATTGTTTATCCATGTCAATAGCAGAGTCTTCACTGCAAACAGTGACAGCTGAGTCAGAAAGCAGACGAGCTGTAATTAGAACAGAATGTTTTTAAAGTGGTAAATCAAGCAAACTTGGTCAGGAACCACTGAGGGACTTGGAAACCCGGCAGTGTGATTGCAGGGTCTCCTTTTCCAGAGGAACTCGAGCAGACAGACATCCCGTTTCACGTGCAAAGTGCTGCTCCCGTGGGAGCTGACCCGCCAGCACCAACCACCTCAGCTCATGTCCTTTCCCACTCAGGGTAAAAGCAGGCTGCAACAGACAGGCTGCCATCACAACAGAACTCATAGCAACACGGGCACAGTTTATACTGGATTAAAGTCAAGAGACAAATCACTTCCCAGCTCCAGCCGAGCCAGTTACCTACATGAATCTTCTCACTGCTGGGAATGACCCTGTGGCCATCCTTGTGAGAGTCCCCTGCCCGAGGGTATGGTGGTGTCACTGGCACAGAGTTCACTTCCCTCACAGCAGCGTGGGGTGCCATGAGCTGGTGTCTAAACCAGCACAGGGAATACACTGGTGCTGCAGCTGGGGCTGAGCACTGGGGTCTCCATTCTCCCTGTTCTGTTCCCCTCAGCAATAGGCCAGAGCAGGGCTGGGAACAGAGGGACAGAGCTGGGACAGCTTGCCAAAGGGGTGTGCCACTCCAGATGACGCTGTGCTCCAAAATAAAAGCTCAGGGAAAGGGGGGAGAAGGGAGGATGTTGTGTTCATGGTGTTTGCCTTCCCAAGTGAGTTACTCATGCCGAGCCCTGCTCTCCAGGAAGCAGGGAATAACTTCCTTCTTGGTTTGCTTTGCTTGCACACAGAGCTCTGCTCCAGCTTAGTAAACTGTCTTTATCTCAACAGAGGAGTTTCTTGACTTTTGTGCTTCTATTTCCTGCCCAGTCCTGTAGGGAGAGTGAGCCAGCATGGGGGCTCAGGTGCTGCCTGGGACTGATGCCCCCCGTGTCTTGTGCCTCCACAAGAGGCTGAAACAGAGAGCAGCTCAGGGTCTGTCTCCCCTCACCTGCACACAGAGCTTGTCCTCAGCTCAGGACTGACAGGATGCTGGGGACACCCTGCTCAGCAGCACTCCCTTGGCACAGCACGGAGCTCAGGTGTGCACAGCCTGACATCCTGCACTTTAACCAGGTGAATTCCACACAGATTCAGCCACCACCTGTCCCATGGTAGCTGTGAGATCCCCCAGCACCAAAAGCAGTGGAACTCTTCAGATTGTATGTGAAGGGCTCCAAACGCTAAATGCTGTTCTTCCCTAAATGGAATAGAAGGGAAAAAGAAATTCAAGATCAGAAGTATCAGTATTATAGCAAATTCTGAGACAATGAATAGTGAAAAATAGTCCAATTTATTTGAAGATCTGTCAATAACTGGTGTGTGTTAAGGAACACAATCTGGAGTAAAAACAATTACTTAAAGGCTGAACTGGATCCTAGAAACATTCCTGTAAAATTCTGTGGCACTTCAGCTGCTTGCCTGGAAAATGCAGAGCACATTCACAAAAACCAGATTTAAAAAAATAGTTACTATTCTTCAACTTGATTCCACTCTTACATACAAAAGGAGGCAAGATAACATAACTAAGTTGTTAGGAAAGCTCTAGAGATCTAAGAAGTGTTTTGCCAAACCAACAGGGGAGTCTGTTGTTGAGGTAAAAGACTGGTTTTCTTCATTGGTTTGATTCATCTATTCTCCGCCGACAGAAGGGACAACAATTGTGCTGCAGTATGAGGAGCTCATAGTCTTCTGTGTGAAACATCTGTTAATTAGGAACAGATTTAAGACAAGTTAGCCTGTACTCTGCTCAAAGAAAACACAAACTGAGCTCAGTGGCTGCTCAATAGCACAGATACTCTGGAACTACCATCACAGAGAATTGGTCCTCTTGGTTTCAATCACCTGAGATGCTACAGACTGGGAGAGAGCAGCAAGCACTTCACAGACCTCTGCCAGAGCTGCTGAGAAGGCATAAACCTATTAACTACTTTTGCAAAAGGATGGACAATTAGGCAGTTGTGTAAGCAAACACAACTGAATTCCAAAAAATTTCTAAAAGTCATTTCTGAGTGAGGCAGGAGCAGGACTGAACCACAAGATAACACTCACTGACTGGTTTTCCTTGCTAGACCAGGCTGCAAGTCAGAGAGACAGTGCAAAAGGAAATAAATACAAATCAGCTTCTGTTGGTCAGCCAAGGTTTGTTCAAGAGACTCTGACTTGCTGTCAGTGCAACTTCTCAAATTCAGCTATGGCCAAGTCTTCCAAGGCAGCTGTTCCTCTGTCTATCACAAAGCCCAGAGTTGGGGTTTCACTGCTCTGTCACTACCTCATTCAGGAATTTGCTGGGTCCATTTTAGAGCATGAGGTTTCAATGATTAGCACTGTTTCACCCATCAGGTTCTGGACAGGGCTGTTTATTTTTTAAAGCACCTACCTGGAAGCAGGAGGGACACATGGTGACGGAGGCGTCGGGCAGCAGGGAGCGGTAGAACTGCCAGCGCAGCGGCCGCGGCCAGCGCTTGACCAGCACGTCCCGGCGGCTCATGGAGCGCAGCACAGCACGGCTCACCACCACGGGCACGAACTCCGAGCCTCCCTGCTGCACACAGCAGGCGTGCAAAGAATCCCGTTACCAACTGCAAGGCCCTTTGGGATTTGTAACTTGTCTTAAGAAGCAAAGCTAAATTCAGCAGAGGAAACTAATGCAGAACTGGCACAAGCCTTGCCCCACCAAACTCCCTGCCAGTTTCATCAAAACCTTTAGCAACAGCAGGATTCAGCCACATCTCCTTCCAGTGAGTTTCCCTTATCTCTTTAACACAATTCCTTGCAAATAACAGCCAGGCTCACGGTCTCTATGCAACCCTCACAGCAAGGCCTGCTCTGTAGGTGCGTTGCTCTGGTACCAGGGCATGGTGAGAAAACAAAATTCCAGGAGTGTTTGGTTTAAAAACTTTGTTGCTTTGTGAGGTTTTTGTTTGTTTGTTTGGGGGATTTTTGTGTATGTTTTGCTGGTTTGTTTGTTTCTTTTTGAGGGGTTTTGTTCGTGTTCTTAAGTGAGCAGTTAACTGGTTAGTCCATTTCCCTCTCAAATGCCATCCCTCTCCCAGCCCCTTGCTATGCAGCTCTCTTTGTACTACTTACACACCAGAAAAACAGCTTTGTAAAGTAACATTTTCTATTAATTTCTGTTGATAGACACAGGTACAGTTCTTACCTCAAAGCTCAGTTTTGCTGTAAAGGGATCATCATCCTCAATAATATCTGTACTGTCATCAAGCTTCAAACTCTGAGCATCTGGATGCATGTCTTAAGGAAGGACAAGAATTCCTGTAAAAGTGGCTCTGCTTACCGTAGCCAGCACTGATGGAATCAGTATGAGAGCAGCCCAGCAGGATGAGTACCCTCGCTGCTTCAGAGTATCTCGAACTGTGACAGTGCCCAGGTCATTACAAAAAGTACCAAGAAGGCCTTGCTGGGATTTCCAGTGGCTGGGGAAGTTTATCACTGCAGCTGCTGTAGAACAGCAAACGTGACCACAGCCAGGCATGACATCAGCTCTTACTCTTCCACAGATGACAGAGCAAAGGAAGCAATCCATTGAAGTTACATTTTTGGGCAGCTTTAGTCAGAGTTTGTGTGTTCTTGTGCCTTACTCTACATCTCATATTCTATAACCCCCACAGCAACTGGGAGCTCTGGATGCCAAAGCATTCCAGACCAGACCTCAACAGCAACAGTTGTGAAATGCTACTTCCCTTGGCTGAGAGAAGGCAGCCTCTAAAGGAAGCTGTTATTGGAAGCAACACACTCCAGATTCCCCCCATCCTTGTCAGAAAGCAGTTCACACAGAATAGGTAAAGCATGACATTCCACTGTTAAAAAGAAACATTGCACAAGATTAGAAATAAACTGTTCTGATGGAAAAGTGTCTTGACAATTTTAGGTTTAGTTAAACCATATTTTGGTTGTTATACTAACATGACAGAGAAACAAGATGCAATCGTACTTACATCAGTCATATGACAAAAAGAAAGGTTTAAATCTATGGGGAAAAAATAAACTCTAAATTGTTTAATTTTTCCCTAAGAAAAGGAAACCAATTCTAATCAAAAGGATACGGTCACTCATCGTCTCTTGCCATTTATTCTCTCTTTTACTCACTCTTGGAGCTTCAAGATCAATGAGAGCTACAGCTTCTTCATCTGTGATGCCATCTTCCAAATAGAACTCAACCAGATGCAGCACCTCTAAAAGGTGGGAAAGGCAGGAAGTGTTTGACCTGCAGGAACTCAGGAAATGCCTCATAGCAGATACTGTGCTCCTTCATGTCAGTGGTGTTCTGCCCACCTTCTCTCATGAAACAAGTTAAACAAAATAAAACTACAGCAAACCAAACCCCCTGAACTTCTGAAAGGATTGTGTTCACCTCCACAGAACACTAGATGCATTTCAGTGTCTGGCAATAAAACAATGCTGTGCTGCTGCTCTGCAGTGAGAGCCAACAATCCCCACTTAGTCAAATTTAACAACAGTAAAGGAACATTTGTTTGGCCAAACAACACTGCAGAGAGAAGAAATTAAGCACTAACCCACTCTGTTAACATTTGCCTACTTGCAAAGCACGGGCAAACGCAACGCACCGTAGGAGGAGGCCGAGAAGACGAAAGGCTGTCTGCAGTTAATGCAGACATTCCCCAGGTTATTCAGCAAAGGGTTGTTGGTGGAGCACCTGTAACACAGGGGCACGAGCTCCTGAAAAGACAGATTGAGAGCATGGTAATCACAGACCAGCACATCCTCAACTCTTTGATTTCTATTAAATACAGGCCCCTTCGGCTGACAACACCAATACAACACCAGCGCCAGTCTGGAGAAGCACTGCTGTGAAATCAGATCCTTCAACATCTGAAAATGCTTTTCCTTTTTAACAAACCAGCAAGTTTTCCCATTAAAAATAGCTGTCTTCACCATTTTAACAACTAAATTTTCACCTTGCCTTTGCAGTAACAGAAGCAGAATTCTGCATCAAATACACAGGGACAAAAGAAGCTGAAGAGAAGTTTACTGGAGCAAAGTTTTTTGCTCTAAGATTTGGTCAAATTTAGGTTCTCCAATTAACTCATCTATTTTCAAGAGCAGAGTTATTTTAGGCAGTTCTTAAAGGGTGTGTTTCTATTATTTCAGGAAGCCAGGTGCATGTTCACTGGTACAATGCAATTTATTTTTAGTGAGTACTCCTTGAGGCATGGCTTTATAGAACACTGCAGAGAGCCAGACTTCAGTGAAAGAAGAAAAGGTGTTAAAATAAGATTTACGGAAGGAAGGTCACTGAAGGGATGGAGGGAGGAGGGAAAGAGTGTTAGGAGTGGGACAAATGAAAGTGACCTCCAGCTGGAGGGAGAGACAAAGACTGTGGAACAATAGCATGTGAACCGGGGAGAAAAGGGCTTGGAAGAATTAATAGGCAGCAAGAAAGGTGACTGCAAGAGAGGAGAGAGAGGATGGACGCTGCCCACAAAGAGAGGGCTGATTTTAATTTGCTCACAGGAGCAGAAGGAAGTCTGACTTGAAGAATTACAATAAAAGGACTGTGTTTCCAGCAGAAATATAATTATATCACAGAGCCATGCATAATATATTTCAGATTGTTTTGTGCACACAGGAACTCATATTCTAGGATTAGGCCACATATTAATGATTAACATGAAACACATTACAGCTTACTTCACTGTCATGGAATGGCTTGGATCGGATTGTCAGGCTGCCCAGCTCAACAGATTTCTGGAACCTGTCTGGGATCTGCAGTCCCTGCAGCTTGTCATAGGCATGACGAGCCAATTTATATGCACCAAGAGCTTTACTCTGCTTTGCCAGGGCCAATAATGTATTGCTATAATTTAATTAAGGAATAAAAATACATACAGCATTTAGGAAGAAATGCAATACTCTGTCTAATCATAGAAGTCATGCAATGAAGCATATCCAACACTGGGACTTCAAACAGGCTTTAAACAGAGAAATCTATTTACAGAACTTCATTTACAAACACGTGTGAAAGGACTATCAAAACATCCTGGGTTTCCCCACTTCTGCCTCACCTCAGTCTCATTGCAACAATACCATCAAGATTCAGAGCCAACATCTTTTTGCAGTGAGTGCTGTCCTAGAACTTGCTCCTCTGACACAGGTGACACACCAGACTGGGCAGGTGTTCAAGGTGGCCTAACAGAATTACATGTTAGTTGATTTGCACAGCTCTCCAAAACTATAACAAACTAGTGCAGCTCAGCACACAATGGTTTGAAGATGCTGATTATTCCTGAGGGACAAAAGTCAGTTCCCATTAATGATAACTAACAGCTGACACTGAAGATTCCCTGCAGGAGATCCCTGCCTTGGACCACCAGCAGTTATTCTTTTCATGTATCACATGATAACTTCTAGATTTTGTACTGTATTGGAAGGATACACTTTTGAGATCCCCAAAGGAGTCTCCTTTGTTAAGCTGTGAAGCAGAAACCTGGAAATATTGAAGAGGGTTTCAGGCAAGTGGAAGCTGAAAGGCTCCTCCTGCGGTATGAAAAACATAGACACACATTTCTAAGCTGGAAAACCAACAACTTAACATCAATAAGCAACACAGCACAAGGCATCTCTAGTACTGTGTTTCTTTCATCCGTTGAGAAAAGAGGTGTTGACAGAACATAACAAGTGTATTTTGCATGTCTTTATCACCAAAGCTCATGTCTGATACACACAGAAAAGAGAGACAGAGAGATCAGTGTAGCTAAGACAGAACCTTTAACAGGTTATTTAAAAATGAGGGCAGTCTGCACAGCCACAGTAAGATCTAAAGTAGTCTGACAGAAAAAAAACTCCACAGCACAGAGTCTTCTTTTGGGCAAGGGCACAGAGCAAGAGTTCTCAAATGTTTTACAACATATATTCGCACCACCAGTGATGGCAACATGACTCTAATTGCTGGAAGTAGTAGGAGCTCCTCACTTGTGACTGCTCATCACTGACACACGTAGCACCCCGTGGAAATCCCCAGGCTAGAATGCCTTCTTCTGTTCAACCCTGTTTTCCTATGACTAAGGGAAAAACTGACCCTGGCCTGTGCAGGAGCAGAGGCTCAGGTACCATGGGACCAAACCAAGGCAACCAGTAAAAAGGGTCATGGGCAGGAGGGAGGTCAGGCACTGGCACAGCCCTGCCCCACCGGCAGCTGTAAGGAGCTGAGCAAGTTCTTGTACAGGACAGCTGAAGACTGTATAATAAAATGAAATAAAGTTAAATGGATAAATAAGTTACTATACACTATCACTGATGTACATTCAATATTTAATTGCCTGAAAAGTCCTAGTTATTTTTGGACTCCCTAAGGAAAAAGGCTCAGGAAGTATAAATACACAATTCTAAGGCGAGTATCTTACAGTGTATCTTTGAATAAAGTGATAGACATGGTAAACTTCTGCCAAATGCTGGAAGTGATGAAACTTCTGCAACATTTCAGCCTGCTGTCCTTCATTCTCTGTGGGAGGCAAAGGCATTGATGTCAAAGAGCAGTCTGTGAGACTCAGCTGGAAGAAAACAACCTGTTATGATTTTAGCACCAGCACTGCCAGAGGAGGTATACACCAGGTCAAGTATGTCCCATCTACCATGCAAATCATATGTTTACAGAGTTGCTCTTCTTCTAAGCAAACTTCTAGCCTGAAACAAGCACAGCAAAACACAGAACAGCTGAAGCAATGGTTTGACACAGCCAGAGGCTACAGCTGAGCTACAGGTAGAAAGCAGCAGGTATGCACCCCTGGAAACCTCTTCCAGAATGCCAGAGTTCACAAGTACAATTAGTTTTGAAAACTTTCACAAATACCAAATACACTACTAAGCCGTTTGGAAAAACGTGCATCTCAAACATCTGAGGAGTGACAGATCAGCTGAACTAAAATCAAAGGTACTCAGAGTACCAGGCAAAAGGCAGTTATTTCCCAACCTTCTGTGTATTCACTATCACTAAACTACACCTAGTAACTATTAACACCTCTCTCCCAGTGACATGCATTTGGGAGAGACGACAGCTACCAAACCATCAGTTTTACCTGTTGGCAGAAATAATTTGTAGCCTCCCTAACCTATGTTCAAACACTTGAGGTAACTTACTCTCCAACATCTTTTATTTACTAGCACATTAACCCTCCAGGCAATGGGTGTGGTGGAAGGTGCAGGAGGATACATGGTCCCAGGAGGCACGATTTTCATCCCAGCCAGACTTCAGAAGGAGCCTTATGCCTGATGATGTCGTTGGTTTGTTTATTTGTTTTAAATTAGCTCATGGGAAAACCAGGGGACTACAAAAATAGCACAAACCCGAGATATGCACAGCATTAAAAACCCCAAACCAAAACAGCCAGCAGTGAAGCAGCTGCAGCAATGCTATCACAAAGCACGAGCTGTTTGTCTTCGTGCACAGTAAGGTAACAAACACACACTTCCTCTCGGGGACTCACCTTGGGCTATGTCTAAGCACTGCATGGAAAGCATCCAGTAGTAATAGGCTGCGTCGTTAAATCGGCTTTCAACCACGGCGTTGTGTGTTAACTGCTCCAGCACCCGCACAGCCTCCCGCTGCCTGCCAGCCTTGTGAAACGCTGCAGAGCCCAAACAAACAGGGGTGTACAGCGTGATTACATCAATTAACGGAAATTAATGATTTGGAATTGAGAGCAGTCTATTCAGCCCATATCAAAACACTTTGTCCAGGGCAGGATAAAAGGGATTATACACTGGTATTTTCCTCCTTGAAAGCAGTGACACTAATGGAACATGAGAAGAATCTGTAGGTATTTTGAAGCTTCTACACTGCCGCAGCAACTCTTGAGCTCAAGGAGTATACACAATAGTAGTTGCTGGGTTTTTTTAAATAGGAAAGAGGGAAGATGCTGTGATGATTAGATCTCTGTACAAACAACAGGGATCTCCAAACACTGCAAATCACAACTTCACTCAAAACTATGATAAATTGTTTGAAGTCAGTGCTCTGGTGTGTATGAATACTTTAAAAGTATTATGCTGAACACTTAAACAGAGTACAGCAAAGACTACACCCTTCTGTCATTTACTAACAGATCTCCTTTTCTGATGCACCAAGTAACACCTTGAATTCTCATTTGGCAAACATGCATTTGGCCAATTGCAGTCTCCATATAAAGGAACAGGGCTGGGAGGGAACCAACCCCAAAAAACCCAACTCCACAGCACTGCTGCCCCCTGAGTGAAGCCAGCTCAGCTTGAACCAGACCTCACGTGAAACCAGAACAGTCCCATGGGGACTCCAGCTCCCCGAGTTCTGGGCACCTACATCTGCTGAGCCCCAGCAGCACAGAGCTTTGTGGGGCAAACGGGGCCATAACCTGCATTCAGAGGGTGCAAACTGCCACCCTGCCCTAAGCCAGCTGCTCAAAGTCTCGGTGCCAAGACACACAAACTCATCTTGTGCACAGACAGATCAGGCCCAGCTTGCTCCCTACCTGGGCCCTTCTAAGCCAAGCAGTGTCAGGCTTGGATCTGAGCTGGCTCAGGGAGCAGCAGGTGCGCCTGTCACATGGAGCTGCCCCTGAGCCAAGGCACTGCACTGAAGCCCCCCTGGCTCCACACAGAGCTCACTTCAACAGCTCCTTGGCTCTGGAATAGTTCGTGGACTGAATTTTGAAGCCTTTCATAGGATGGAAAGTTGACAGTTCTGTTCAAATGTAGTCTTATTAGCCAAACAAACCCCATAAAAACTTTAAAGGAACAGGAAAACTTGACTTGTGCAAATCCAATATTACCTAAATACAAGGAAAAATTATGTTTTTCTCTCAGGTTTATAAGAGGGTGGCCATACTTTGAATTTTTGTGGGATAAAAATAGTAAGACAGTACAGATTATATGCCAAATACCTCTTACATGCCACACTCAGATATAGAACAAGACAGAAAATCTGGATCATATTTGGTTTTGAATACCACTGATAAGATATTCACCAGGGCAGAGTCTGCATATTCTGTAGTGGAGAACTATGGAGTAAATACGAAGCAAGCAGTGATCTGTCAGTGACATTCTCACCTTTTTGGGCTTCTTCAAATCGATCACTCTCTGCCAGCCACTGAGCATAAGGGACATAGACTTTATCTTTGAATTCAGGATGCTTTTCACTCAGAACAAATGCCTGACATAAATTTAAAAATCATTCTTAGAGTATTGCATGGTTTAAACAGTTCAAGGGTTTAAAATATTCCATGGGATCAATCATTCAGTTCTAAGAAAATTCACAATGAAACATATACACAGAATAGAGAGTGTAATCCATATTTTCTCCAGTACGAAACTTACGTGTTTTAAAATAAAAAGCAATCAGCAAAAAAAGAAAAGAAGCTTAGCATAATAACAGACTTACTATTGAAACAAAAAGACTTGAAAGTGATTATCTGTGAAATTTAGTAGATTTCCCAGCAAGAGAGAAAAAATATTTGTATTTTTACTGAATACACCTTCTAAAGAAATTGAAGTAAAACTATAAATGCAGTTTAGATTCACTTTCAGAAAACCACGCCACCACCAAACACATGCTGGCATACACAATTAACTGAAATACTCTGAATCCTTCTGCAGGAGCCTCCCCCTGTCCCCACCTGCCTCTCCCTCACTAAAATGCTGGGGGAGCCAGACATTTGCCTCCCTCTTTTGTTGCAGCCAGTGACAATGAGAAGCAGTGATTTTCAAAACAGAAATCAAGGGCACACTTACTTCTTCCCAGCGATGAGTCTCCACGTGGAGCTGAACCAATGCTTTCAGGTCACCAACCTTCATGTAGGTTTCTGCAGCATAGCCAGGGTTATCAAGTTGCTTAAAATAGAAGGCACATTTGGCCAACGGCTCACGCTCAGCTTTATCCAGTTTTCGAGCAATTTCAATTAACCTAGACTCAGCAGAAAGAAGCCAGATGTTTCAGATTCTGCCTTGGTGCTTTGCCTTTTAATTATTGTCATAACTCCCCCTTAATCAGTTAACATTTAATAAATATCGTAACAGTACTACCCTGCAACACCGTTTAAACAGTTTCAGTAAACATTCCAATAGATTCTTCCTTTTGCAAACTCAAACCCCTTCCTTCCCTTCAGCTCTGTATCTCAGACTCCGTGCAGAGCTGTGCAGATGGAAGGAGGGAACACGTCCTGCATGACTCAGTGGCACAGGACACACTTCCCCAACCCTGACCTGAGCAATAGGCTCCTGAATAAGTATCACCCCCTGTGTCACACAGCAAAACAGAGGCAAGGGCAGCCTCAGGGGCCTGGCCAAATCTTAAGGCAGCTCAGCAAACGACCCAAAGTGCCACCTTGCATTGATGAGAAATGACTAGGGACAGGAGTGGCCACAGAATTTCTGAAGACTCTGTGCTCCAGGTGACTTCTCTATCCTCTAGATGATTATCCTGAACAGCTGAGAACAGCAGCAATGGGCTACCTGGTACAATTACTGCTGTGATGATTACTCTGAAGGCATTCGGCCTATTTTAGACAATCTCATACTGGAGATGAACCCATGCATACTCTTCACTGCTGTAATGCATTTGTTTTTGTAACATATTTATGGCCCTACCCTCTAAACATATGCAACATTTAAAACATTTTTAATCATAGATGTGTTTCAGATACTTAATCTGATATAAAGGCAGATACCAAATACATATGGTCTTATTTTAAAATTACGTTGAATTCATAATATCTCATTCAAGGTTTTATTACATATTATCTCTGAGGTGACCAAAAACCTACATATCCACCCAGCCATGGTCCCCGCTGATTTCGATGGCCTTCATGTGCTCGCCAGCAGACAGATACATCTCCACTGCTGCCTTTGGTTCATTGATATCCTTGGCCCAGTCTGCTTGTTTTTTTATCAGCATCTTTGTGTCTTTGGGATCTCCAGATCCCAGAAATTCCTGCAACAGTGCAATACAAAACTCTGCATTACCTTCTGGTCACAAACGTCATTACAGTCTAAACTCTAAAACAGATAAAGGCTTTGTAATGAGTACCATGATGCCTCCCAAGGACAGAAATACTCCATGGACAGCACCATGGACTGAGCCAGCTTGCAGCAGCTCATCATCCAGGCCCCGTGTCTGGGAGGAAACAATGGGAAATCTCCCAATTAGACAGTTTTCAGTTAAAAAAAAAAGCATGAGATTGTGGCCAGGCCCAGAGAAGGACAATGCAGGTGCCTCAGAGGCAACACTAATGTCCCCTCTTCTCTCTGCTATGCCTGGTTTGGTGGATATGAGTTATGATTCCTGCAAGCTTGTCAGCAACAGGCCTTCCCAAAACAAAATGGTACTAATCTAAAAGCTCTAACAGATCAATTCCAAGTTACAGATTTTCTCTTGGAAGTCAAGCAGGTATGGATTCATTCTCAAAGACAACCCAGTCCCAGCCCACACTCAGTTAACAACAGCACATCCACTTAATCACACACTGGCATCAAGATGCCCCACCACAAATCAACTGAAGGCTAAAACAATTATCAAGTGTCTTTGCAGGAAACAAGATATTTTAAAAATACATATTGATGAAGTTCCTTTATAAGGACAGAACCACAGCTGCTCAAAAGTGAGAGTGCTCTGAAAGACTGCTTGGACTTGCGGAAGGAATGCAAACACCAAGCCTGGACCCTGTGCTGACAACCATTTTGGAAATATTTCTAATAGTTAGTTCACTTTCTTCCGCCAATACTAAAGCTCTGGCACCATACGGTTCACATCTGTTGACATCACGCGCCAGGAAAAAAATATAAAACCCCCCTTCAACACCAGAAGATTGATTAAGGGCAATTTTTTCTGTTAACAGAACAGGCTACTGCCCATTAAGCAGCCGCTATCAAAAGAAAAATCAGAACAGAGGAGAAATGACAGGTGGGAAAAGAGTGGAAAAGTGTGTATCTTCTGTGTTTCTGGCAAATTCTGACTGAGGTTTAAAAAACCAAAACCAAAGCAACAAATGGGCAAAAACCTCTGCAAGGAGCACCCACACACCAGATCTACTTCACCACTGCAATTCAGCAGCTCCCCACCACAGCCGGAACTGCACCCCATCTGTGCCAGCTCTAACTGAGCCCCAGGCCTGCCTCCTGCAGCACAGCCCTGCTCCAGCAGCAGCTACACAGGTATCCCGACAGCCTCCGATTGGGGAAAACTGCATGGAAGAGTGAAGTCAAACAATCTCTTTGGCACGACTTGTTTTCCAGCTTAGGTCACCAAAATAAGCCCAAAATCAAAAGCTAAGCTCAGCTTCTCACAGTATAAAGAGCTTTTGTGTGAGTTGCCAGTAATTAGTGATCTGGTGCTGTGATAACGAGCTTGTGACTAGATATCAAAGGACTCCCCACCTCTGCCTCCAGTCTGGACCCTCCATCCAGCCCGCATCAGCCATGCACAAGAAACCAGGTTCTGTGGGTCCCTTTGAATAATTCTGGCAGCATCAGTGAAAGCAACACCACAAAAACACACCCCTCCCCCATATATCTTTTCTTGGATAAATAACTGGCAAACAAGGGGGTTTCACATGTTCTTCCATGTCCTGTGCACTCCCTGTACAAGAAGCTGCCTTATGAAGTACCTTGAATTCCTCTGCATGGAGTCACTCTGAAGTATAGGAGACATGAGACCTCTTGCTCTCTACTGGTTAAATATAGACATGACTGCAGCCAAGAATTAAAAGATTCTTACAGAGACTTATGGGAACATTTTCCTTTATGAATTACATTTATGTTCAAGAGGAGCCAAAACACTGAAGCTAACAAAGACGCATCAGCCAAAAATAGCGGAAGTAGGGCTTACATCAGCAAAGCCCCCAAATGTTTCTGTTGAGCTCTTGGAAGAAAAAGATCTCTCTGCAGCATGGCTTGGGGAATCTCTGCTAGACAGTTTCTGTGCATGTCATGGTGAATTCTTTGTCCTGGATTGGGCAGAATAGGGCTCTGATGAGTGATGAATGAGACTAAACAGTGCATGCATTCTCGGGAATTTTGATAAGAAAACACCACTGAAGACTTAAAAGCCAAGTAATGCTTCTTATCACCATATAAAAGCATCACTTTTTAGAATTATATTCAATTTATTCCTACATGGAAACAGAGTTTAAAAAAAAGTCAAGACACTGCATCTTTGGAAGAAATTCTGTAGTAAACAAAAATATTCTTGTGTAGCATATTATGCAGTTTTAAAAATGTATTGATATGGAACTGACTTACTCGGACACATAAATAGATTTTTATTATAACATGGGTACTACCTTGTCATCTTTGGAGGACAAACAAATAAAAAGGGAGTCTCGAGTAAGATAATGGAGAAAAAGGAGTCATAAACCCAAAATTTTTAGTTTTGAAAGGAGGAAAATTACTATGGATAATACTGTGTAATCACAAGAGTTGGTGGTATCCACCAAAAGAATTCACTGAAAAGCCCTGAATTTCCACAGCCATATTTGAGACTCTACAAAACACAACCTGCTGCCTTAGTAGCAGCCTCTGAAGGAAAATGCCACTGTTACACCCAGGCCAGAGCCTTTTTTCCCCTTATAAGCCAAATGAACTCCAAACAACTACCTGAGAAAATAAAATTGGAACTCAAAGCCCACACTTCTTCCAAACCTTTTGTAGGATCGTACTTTGGAAACAGTTCCAGGTACATCAGTCTTTCTGCATTTAGATGTCCAGGTGCCAGGTCCTACCTTTGCATGGTCGAACATGCGTAGGTCCGAGTACATCTCCAGGGCCAGGTTTTCGTGGCCACTCCTCTTGTATAGCTTTGCTGCCTCATGGAATTTTCCCTGGTAGGCATAAACATCTGCCAGGAACAGGTCAGTGTTGCTCTCTCCGTGCTTTTTCCGGTCCTGGAAAAACAGAAAAATTGGAGCGATGTAGGAAATATTCTAGATGATCAGCACCTTGGTGAGAAATAGCCTTTGAGGAATTAGATTTTCTGGCTTAGATTTTAACTGTTAGTAATTAAAAACCTGTAACAGGATATCATAATTATGCCTCTCCTACATTTCTGGTGAATTTATAATTAAAGGATTAAATCCCTTCTTAATTACAATTACAAAGAGCAAAATTAAATGTCACTATACAAACGAAAGCGATGAAAAGTCACTGTCTTGATTTCACATAGGAAAATGAACACATACCATCATTATGCCAGTCTATTTTAAAAAAGGCATCTGATGGGCTCCTCATCTTCTCCCTACAAACTCATCAGCATATAATTTGGCTAAATTAACAATATGTGCAGGTGGGATGACAAACAGGAGGATAACTCCCAACAATCAGTAGATTCAGAAAGTGTTAGCCTGCTTCTGCATACAAACCAGTGACACCTCCACTGTCCCCACGTGCAAGAACTCATGGATTTGGGTCAGCACCAGTCCCTTCCAGAGCACCTGTACATGCTCTCCTGCTTGCTCTGACTGCCTGGGAAGGGACCATGAGGACAGCATGACTGCAGAGCCACAGAGAAATCCTTCACATGAATCAAACTGCACCAGTTCCCTGACTGTGAGAGACCCAGGACAGGTCTGCACACACCTGTGTGTGTTTCCATGTGAGTGCCTTATTCTGTGTATTGGACACACACCACTACCCTGCCTGGGATAAAATTACTGCTGCAGTTAGCCCACATCGTTTGGAAACACATAGCTGTGAACTGAATTTAAAGAAAACTGCATGCAAGGGGAAAAAGCATTCCACAAGCATCCAAATTCAATCTGCTGCTGCCAAAGGGGCTCAGCCATCACTCCCTGGTCACAGTTACTACTAGGCTGACACAGAGCTGGTGTTCAAAGGTCCCTTCAAAACCTTAGTTAAATGAGTAATCAGAGGACTTGTTACACCATTTTTTAAGACTCCACAGAATCTTACCAGATAGAGATGGCAACTATGTTTCTTTGTCATCAATTAGGAAAAAAAACGTATCATTACTAAGAGAAAACCATTGCATTACTGGAATATGTGTGCTTAGTTACACCCCTACAAGCCTTAAAATGAATCCAGTCCACTGCAGGCAAGAGTAAGTGGGGATGTAGAACTCACTACTGAAGGCGCATTTTCAGGACGTGTGAAAGTAAGTTTATGCCTATTTATAGGAGGATTCTTTTTTACTAAACAGAATATGACATGACAAATCCAGAATATCCTCAATAAATGCAGATCTGGAGAAGCATATGTGGAAAAGAAAGGTTACTGCTGGTGAGAGAACGCTCTCACCTACCTATACCCTTGAAAAGAAAAAAAAAAGAAAATCAACAGAAAAAGGGGCTCTTAATGCAGACCTTTGTCCTGTGTTAGAGAAAAGTTCACTGCAACCAGCTGGCATTTTGACAGCAGCAGGACAGCTCTGCAGACATGAAGACAAGGAGTGTATCTTTTAAGAGAAGGTGTAAATCTAATTAACACAAGGAAGAGGAATTCCCTTTATGCCATCTCCATGCAGATCTTTAAGCATTATCTTGCCATCTCTGCAGAGGGACAAGGGTGATGAGTGTATTTTCAAGTGCTCATGACGGACAGTTATTGTTGAGTGAAATTCTATCAAGAAGTGTGAAAAGAATAGCAAGGAGTGATTAGAGCACAGTGCAGAAGTATGGGATCCCAAATTCTATTTCCAGTTGTCACAGACTTGTCATGAGATCCTGAGTTTGTCATTTCATTTCTCTGGGCCTGTTTCTGTCTCTGCAAGGAGGAGATAATAGTAATTACCTACCTCCAGGGGGTAGCGAAAGGCTTAATGAACTCATGCTTATGAAGTTTTCTGTACTAAGCTCTGTCAGCACAGTAGTATTCTAACAATTATTAATTGAATATTGAATGTTTTTCCAGTTCTCCTGAAGACAGTTTCAGAAGTTCCCATCCCACACCCACATTCTGGTCCACAAAGTTCCAATCCTATAGTATGAACTTGAGTTACATCTACTAATCAGGATTTTTCACTTCAAACACATCTCCAACAGTCAGAAGCACTATTCAAACAAAAGTCCTTCCAAAAAAGAAAGTATTGATTTTGGCACAGTTGCAAGTTTAAGAAAATACACCATCCTGAACACTGCCTTACCTCTATGCTGCTGATCAGTTCTAAATAACGAAGGTCTCGTACCCTGGTAAATGCCTATTGAAAATAGTAAAAAGAATAAAAAGGCATTAACTTGAAAACCCAGAAAAACCAAAATATTATTCTCCATGAATCAAGCTGTCTTCATGCAAAAAAGGCAGGCAGAACTCTGCGGGGTTTGGGTTTGTGTAGCCCCAAACCCAAAGGGCTCTGACTGTGACTGTGGCCCCTGAGTTGTGACAGGAAAGGAGAAAAGGGACAACCAAAACAGCTCAGCCCTGGCACGAGCAGCACAGCAGGGAATGGGAGCTGGGCTATCAGTCCCCCAACAAATACAAAGTGTCAATTAAAATATTACATGTTTTTATTCTGGCTATTTTATGGCTTCTCCATTTTGATGTGAGGTGTGACACAGACAAGGAAATTCCACGAAACTATTACAAGGAAGGGCACATAACTGATCGCATTGTCAAAGCTTGCTGCATATGCTTCTAGTTTTTAAACCATTCTGAAAATCCAGCATGAAAGGAGCTCAGAGAGAGGAAAGGAAGTAAGAAGACGATAAGATAAAAGTACTCTAAGACAGTGTAATATCTTTGCAAATGGAGATAAATGTGCAACCCCAAGTCTCAAGTGGCAAAGTCACGTGCAAGTTGCAGCAGTTCAGCACTTATTCCTGACATGCATCACAAAACAGAAATTTAACTCTTTGGGCTGCACATTCAAGACTTCCAACCAAACTAATACTTAAGAGGGCATAGACTATTATGCTTACATCAGATTGGACTAGGAACTATGAGAGCCTTTAATGTCAAGAAGCTGCTTTTGTTCAAATTAATCCGCTCTAATTCTAAGAGGGCACTACTTTAAAATTCCAAAGAGGCACTGAAAACTAACTTCTTTTTAAAAGTATCTATTTGCATAAAGCCATCCATGAGACTGGAATTATTCTGAAGCTCCACTTAAAAAAAACGAAGAAAAATAAAGCATTTAAATCTTCTTTTTTTTAAAAAAAAAATCTGTTATTAAAAGATGCCTATCATTACAGACCATTCTCAGCATATTTTTAGAATGTTTTGTCTTTCATACAATATTCATGACATTGAACTCAGTTAGCTCTCTCTTCGTTGAGAAGAAGTGGTGAAAGAAAATAGGGAAGTATTTTATGCCAGAGAAAATTCAGTTCTTCAGTCTATGCCCATTCACAGACCACTCCCCAAAGCAAGGCAGGCCATGCAGAAAAGGACTGAAATGATACTATCCCATCACCACTGCCTTCACACAACGTTAATGGGTAGATAACAAAGAACAGGAAATCACATTTGTACTGAGGTTATATTCAATATTTAGGCGGGGAAAGGGCAAGTTTGAAGCACTAGGGAAGGTGGGGACCAAAGCCAGCTGAGCCTCCTCTGCTGCCACCCGGTGGGCACTGCTGCCACCCAGTTCTGCTCCCTTAAACCCATTAACGCATTTCCCAGCTGAAACCATTTTCTTTCTATCAAACACTTTGATTTAGAACATGGCATTTATCTAGAGAGATACATCCGACTTCAGTACAAAACCTCATCTCAAAGTCCTGAGTTTATAACAAACAATTGGTTCGTTTGTGGAATAAGACACTCTAAGGACAAGCAAGACAGTAATCCACGAACACCACTTGCATTCCAGTCATAAAACATGCATTATACACATACACACACATATAGACAAATATCAAACCCGAGCTTTCTGCTAAACAAGTAAATAAATGCTTTACCTTTTTTGCAGTTTCAAACTCCAGCCCTTCCAAGGCTTCCATGGCCAGCTCTCTCCAGTCAGCATCAGTCACTCCTAAACAGGCAATTTGATAGGCTTCTTTAAACATTTTTCGTTCCAGATATTGATACATGGGTGCAGACTGAGGATTGCCATAGAAAAAAATACGTATCAGAAAGCATAATGCTGAGATATATTAGTGAAATTCTCTACATACATTGGGAAAAAAAAAAAAAAAAATTCTAATCATGACTGTTACAAGCTGCCCAAAGAATAAACATCTCAGTTTTGTACACAGACAGAATCTAGGGTGAACATTATTATATCTTTAGACAAGCTGGGTTAATTACATTCCAAACTCATCCATTTTGAAATCTTCAGTTCCTTGCAATATTAGGAAGTAGTTAAGAACGTGAATTCTTCTGGGAACTGAACATGCTAAATATGACGTACAATGAGCTTTTTTAGTACTACAGAAGCAGAGCAAGGGAGGGGCAGTGTGTTCTCAGGGGCCATGAGCATGAGGAGTGGCACCACTGCCAGGCCTGATGTGTCCCTGGAAACATCCAGACACACAGGGAGGGGTGCCACGGGGAAGTAAAGCAACCCTTCTGCCCCAGCCTCGAGGACAGAGCTGTTCTGCCAAGGCTGTGACCATACGCGCCCAAAAGACACTCAGGCTCTCAAGGACCTGCCCTAAAGGAAATCCCAGCAGGGAACAGCCAGCTGCTGCAGGGTGACACACACAGACAGATGTGGGTCTGAGGGAACAGGGAGCACTGCAGCACCACTGCCTTAACCTGGGTGTGCAACCCCAGCGTGAGGCAGGTCCATTTCTGCACTATTTTTATCAATTTATCTGAAAATTGTACACCCTTTGGTACTCCCTCTCTCTGAAAGCACAGCTTTGGAAAAGCTGCCTCTGTGATACTGCACAATAATTCTGTGGCATCTTGGTGCCTACAGCATGCCAAAGGCAGGCAGGAGTGTTCAAGGCCTCGTGATCCTGTCTGTGGCTGCCAACCACCCTGGACAACCCAGAGCCTCATCAAGGACCTGCCCAGGGCCCAAGGGACAGAGGGTCTGTAACACAGGTGTTACACAGGCAATACAAGCACATTCTGCCTTCTTCACCGACTCTCAGAGGCAAATCCTGCACACACCTGGATGCACAGAGTCACAACCCTTTTACCTTCTTTTTTGGCTTTGTTTTTTTGGACTTCCATTGCATCTCATAACACAGAAAACAGCATTTTATGGAAGGCAATCCCTAAATTTTGAATATGAAGACCACACACGTACTATACATTCAGACTAAAATAACCAGTTTAAATATTGCCTAAGGACATCTAGATGAAGCAACAATAAAACAGCATTTTATGTATTCAAGAAAAATGAAATTACAACGTGGGAAAAGTTACATAGAGAGAACACAATAAAAATACTGCAGAAGGTAAGGCCTACACTATATTAGATTACGTGCATTTGCAAGTAGAAAGGGAGAATCAGAAAAAACAATTACCAACAGCAAAAAGGAAGTTAGCTTAATTAATGCCAAAGAAACAATAATAAAACAGATCACACAATATAACTTAAATAACAACCAAGGAAGTGTGAACTGCAATCATTTTAGTAATGAAATACAAGTAAATCTCAGAAAAGCTTCTTCACTTGTTAAACATTCATGTTTATGAGATATAAAGCAACACTTAATGAGATTAAAGGATTACCTGCGGAACTTCAACTGCTGACATAGAGAAAACATGAAGGCAGAAGATCTTGGAGCCATTGTAACCCACAACAAAGCCTTGCAGTTTTTGCTGGTGGACAGGGAAGTTGCTAGCTTTGATATTGAGGTAACCCCCTCCAGAAAAGCAAAGCATATCTTCACATTGGGTATTCCAGGCCACGCTATTAGCATTGGGTTCCTAATGAGCAAAACATCTCAGGATTACAACTGATGCAATCACATCTTTGCTAAGAAACATGCCTCCTTCATCTGGAGTGTTTGACCCATTACATCCTGGTGTGTAAACACATACAGATTATTCGCATTTCCAACATCCTAATGCCTAGAATATACCTAAACAGATTCATAGGGACATATTTCACAGTTTAATACTCAGCTATAATTCTCTCGCCTTTTATGTGTATTTACTAGCGATCTCTACAATCAAACTGTAGAACATAATACCAAATTCCACAATAATATACTGCTAGTTAGCACATTTAATTGATCATTTCTCAGTCCATAACACAAAGGAAGTTACAGACTCTATCTTTGCAGCACTCCATTCTTGCTATCCAGTGCATTCTGAAAACATTTAATCAACATTTATAAGTGACTGCTAAATTGCCAATGAAGAGAGTATTATCATGATTCCTTTTATAACCTATGAATACACAACGAACAAAGATGTTTAGGCTTTAATTCTGTTCATACTAATGATAAAATTAAAATGCTCATTAACTGTAATGCTTCAGAGGGAACCAGGGCAGAGTTCTAAATTAAACTAAAAGGGTCACATGTCTAAGTGCTCTTTATTCAGCTGTTGCTCACACAGATCTCCTGTCTTCTCATTCCTACTCCACCATCTCTGAGAGGGCAGTTTTGATAAACAGATCACAGTTAAACTCTACAAGATGTGATTAACAGCTCAAATGAGTTACATGAATTTCTGCACGGCAACACTTTTGAGATGTTCTGCGCTCCCTGCCGTCCCACCCCACTTTTTAAAAACCCCCAACAAGTGTTATTTTTACCTGAAACAACAACTCCTTGGTGTGGATGTCGTAGACGAGGCAGGTGTCGTTCTCGTCCACCACGGCCAGCTTGCTGCGGGACGCGCTCATGTCCAGGCAGCGCACGGCCGTGGATTGCTTCAGCAGCACCATGGCCAGGCCATTGTCCACAAAGATCTTCAGGATCTACACAGATGGGAAACAAAGTCACTCCAGACACCTCTCTCCCTAGAACTGGAAACAGCACAGCAGGTAAAAACCTCAGTGCGGTTTAATTAACTGCAATAAAGTTAGGGAAATGCTTCCAGTTTGAAGTCTCTTGAGCAGACCAGCTCTAGGCTGCAAGCCTGTACAGATAAATCAGGTGCCAGGCATCCTGGATTCTCCCCTAGTTACACAATATCATTAATACAGGAATATATAACACAGAAGATACACAGGATCTCAACTTCCTCGATATCAACATCTCTGGGCTCCAGTTTGACATCAGCAGCTGCCACCTGGCGTGTGCAACAGACAGCACCTGCACCTGGAGAACTGCCACACCCTCACAAGTGCTCATCGGGAGACATGCACACACCCCTAAGCCCCACTGAAGGCAAACCTGCTCTCACTTCACCAAGAACTCAATTTTTATCAGGTGGTACTATCAACTTACTTTCAGACACAGTTAAAGATATTTGTATGAATTTTACTGTCAGAGAATGCGAAAGACAAAAGTAATTAATTTTTAATCCCAAGATGAGACTGTCAAATAAAATTCTAGGTTGTAAAAGAGCCTGCTGCTCCTATGGTCTCCCTCTAAGAGCACAGAACACATTTTATTTGCAGTGAAAAGACACATACAAGACATGATATACTACCTGACCATTCTTTAGACCAACCAAGAGGCCTTCTCTTCCTGGAGGTCCTCCAATTACTTTAATGTAACGAATAAGAGATTCCATCAGCCATTCTCGTTCTTTAACACCACTAAATGAGAGGCACTGCAATCTCTTCTCCTAAGGACACAGTAAGATATAAAACACAGCATGGAGGTGAAGACAAAAATCGGTGTCTGATGTGTGATGTTTATACCTATACTAGCAGGTGTGTCTAGTTTCACATTTAAAAATCATAAAGTCAAATACTCAATTTAATGGGTGAATTCTTTAAGATTTTCCAATCCTATGAGCAAACAAAAACAAACACCCCCAATCTTTTTCTAGCAGTTGTCTCCCACGCAAAAGTACCTCAGGATTCTGTGCTAATTTATAAAATTCACTACAGAGCCTGTTTTACTGAACCTGTCAGCTGAGCCATGCCACAGTGGCTGCCAGCAGCATGTCAGCACTGCAGGGCACAGCAGGACTGCCTTGGGAAGAGCTGTAGCAGATCCCACAGGACAGTCATGCCTGCCAGCCACTGACTGGGACAGCTGCCTTGAACACTGAACACACACCAGGACTACTCTGGCTTTTAAGGCACGTACCTGGCACAAAATAATGTGATCTGAGCACACCACCAGCAAGTTACATTCAAATTTCTTTATGATCTTTTCCTTCACCCGATAGTACATATCTGCAGAGTCATCTGAGTACAACTCATAAATCAGGATTTTCTCTGGCATCTGGATGGCTAATCTGTTTTTGTAGATTGCAATTTTCTTCACAAGCTCTCTGCCTTTTATCCTAACTAGAAAGAAAAAACACCAAAATCATACAGTATAAGCTGACACAAAAATAACATACAGAAATCAGAGAACCAATACACTATAATTGAATCTCTCTAGAGCACCTCTAAAATTCAAAGCACATTCCTGCACTGATATGTTTGCTACTCTGCATCTATGTAATCTACTATCCCTGTCACAGTTCACCACCCTCTGTGATTTGTCCACAGCATATTCTGGAGCTGTTCTTCGATTGCTTGCCATAAAAAGCCAGCAGAAACGAAGAAACAAAATAAGCACAAATGCTTGAGGTTACAAGTAAGGAAAATAAAAGCTAAATATAACACATAGTATTTTTATCTCATTTTCAGAGATTAAAACCTTATTTTAAGAGCTCCTGCCCCTCTCAGCATCTTTGCCAATCCTCACATCTTTCATTAAACTTGTCAGTACTGAACTTGCACACTCCAAGTTCGCACTCTCCTTGTGCAAAGTGTGTTCCATGGTTTGACTGCCAAAGTGAAAACAGCCTGGCAGGTACATGCAGCATGTATTCCAGGTGTCCTGGTATTAATTAAAAGCTAAAACAAACTGCATGAAGCTTTGGCCTGCCTGCAAGTGTGGAATTACCTTTTTGTTCCGTGATGAGATGCTGGACAATAACATCGGTCATGTTGTCCCTGTAGGCATAGCGATCTTTATAGAGGCCATGGACAGTGCTGAAAATCAGCTGGTAGAAGGAGATTGTTCCATCCTGACACCCTACTGCCTGAAGACAAGAAGAGAATAATTTTAGTTAATTGGTACATACAGGTGAGAACTGGCAGAGTGTGTGGTGTTCGTATGAACACCATGTCCTGCATAATGAATAGATGGACACCAGTTACAGCTGACTTACATTTAACCATGGTACAAGTGCACTGCAGAATGAGGACTGATCTCCCCACAGACCATAGACACCACAATGCTAGGTGGGGGCCTTGAGTTTATTTGGATGGGTTTTTGGTTAGATGTTTTGTGGAGGGGGTGTGTTTGTTTATTTTTAAATTTGCTTTAATACTCTTCCCACGTGTGCAGGACTCAGAGTGCAGCATTCTGGGCCGACAGTTGCCCTGCAGGCATTTTCTTCCCATCATGGAATTAGATTTGGTCAATTCCAGAAGTTATTAGCTGATATTTTAAATTATTTTTCCCTCATCTTTTTTAATCAAAATGCAGCAAACGTCTTACCACTTGAGAGCAGGTGTTACGCTCCTTACATCCTTCTTACAGCTCAGGTTTTACTTCTGCAGGATATTTGTAATTCCAGTGGCAGTTCTATGACCTCCCTAGACACTGCTTAGGTTCTACTGCCTCGGTAGGAATGTCTGAGCAACTACATTTGAAATGTATGATCTTATTTAGGTGACAAATTCCCTGTGGAAATGTCAGAAAAACATCCCTACTCACCACATAGTTGGAGTCTGGTTTAACTTTGCAGGTCCACACCCAGCTGCTCTGCTCCCCCACAGTGCCCAGGCGTACCCCATCCCTTGTGAAGAGAGAAACCTGTCGATCTGAACCTCCCAGCAAGAGATACTCTCCTTTGGTAAAGTAGCTGATGCAGCATGGGTCAAAATTGAGCATTCTGTCCTTCCCAATCTACAGGCGAAAATAAAAAACCAATCAAAAACATTAACAAAAGGATCATTTCATCTTTCCTGAAGGCAACAAGTGCCACCACTGATACCATTCATCTCTTCCATGCATGACTTTTCAATACCCAGAACCACTGGCTGCATTAAGATTCCCAAAGGCAGTTGTAAAATACATCCATTAATCCCTCCAGTACCAAACCATTCTGCTCAGAGCACAACTCATAAAACCCCTTTAACCAGCTGAAAAAACCCACAAAGATGTTCTCTACAAACCAGTGAACCATGTCACAGGAGTCAGCAGAGTTTTAAGGGCTTTAATGGAAGAACTGCAAGACAGCAGCTGAGCTGCTATGTGAGAAACAACAGCTGAAGGAGTAATGGTTAAAAAAAAGTAGACTCATAAAAGGCTGGGAAAACAGAAGACATTTAATTTAAGACTAATAAAACACCAGTATACAAACACTTTGACTGTGGGACACAAAACAGAACCAAAAGTACCCTGTGACTCTTGAATAAACTCTCTAAGACATACCTGCTTGCCACTCAGATGGTAAAAGGAAAGCCTCTGACCCCAGTCTGCCACAGCTAAAATGTCAATGCGTTCATCTCTGCCAAAAAAAAAAAAAAAAAAAAAATTCTATAGCAGTTTATTAACAAATTTCCTAGAGCAACAGAACCAAATAGAAGAATAGCAGAATTCACTTCATGTTACTCTTTAAAAGTCACAAATTGAAAGGACAGCAGTTTGTACTTTAAACCTGTGGAAAACAGCTTGGAGACAAAATCAAAACCAGTCTCCTCTACAGGAATACCTCAAAGCTTGAGGTGGGGGGTCGGGCTCTGCTCCCAGGGAACAAGGACACAACAAGAGGAAATGGCCTCAAGCTGTGCCAGGGGAGGTTTAGGTTGGGAAAACAGCTGCCCAGGGAGGTGATGGAGTCCCCATCCCTGGAGGGATTTAAGAGCCCTGTGGATGTGGCACTTGGGGACAGGTTTTAGTGGTGGCCTTGGCACTGCTGTGGGAATGGTTGGATTCGATGTCTCAGATGGCTTTTCCAACCTAAACAATCCCATGTCTCCAACATAAAGGTAACTTGTTCCCAGGTTTTCCATCCAGCTGAAGACTGGCAACAAAGCCAAAACCCCTATATATCATCACTTAAAAGAAGGTAACACAAATGGCATTAACGTGTTCCAGCAGCGATAAAAGCCAAGCCTTTCTGGTTGAATGAGCCAAGGATTATCTATTAAGCATGAAAAAAAAAGGAAGGATGAAATTATTTACCTGGAAGGATTCCAACAAATTGACCATATTGGAGAGGAAGAGCCCCCTGGCCGCTCTATTTTCACTTTCTCATCACCATTTTTGTTCCTGATACTGACAATGCCATTGAACATCCCCAAAGCAAGGTACTGGCCATCATTTGTCCAGCTGAGAAAACACATACATACTGAAGAGTAAACTATTACAAACAAGCAGCAGGAAGGCAGGATGGTACACAGCACACTCACACAGGAATGGTAGATTAAAGTATATTTCTAAGACGGAGTTCTGGGTGGTAGCTAGTAATCCTAGTTTGTTTATGCATCTAAACCCACATTTATAGCCACAGCACGCACAACATCAAGAACATTTTATCATATACACAGCAGTAAAATGAGAAATTAAAGCTTGCAATATCTGTAACATGGGCTAAGTCACAGATACATTTTGGGCATGGCAGTCTGTGAGTAGACCAAAATGCTTTAAAAGCCACATTTAGAGCATGATCAGACAGAACTGTATGGTGCAGGACAGAGGCGGCCCAGGGTCTATTCTGGTCTCTTCTTAGTCAGATGAATGACTTCAGTTAATCAATCCTTGCTTCAGGTTCCCTACAATGGTAATACCTCCTTCAACTGAAAACACCAACAGTACAGGGAATAAGCTACAAACAAAAATTGCAATTATTTTTTTCTCTAACTTCACAAGATGAATGAACAGATGGAGAGAGAACCTAAGACACCTGCTCAAGACCAGAAAGCGTCTCTGATGCCTTCATAAGGATTTGGTTATAAACAGGACCAAGCATAACCCAACAGTTTGCTACTGAAAAAGAAAGAGAGAAAAGTCCTTTTTTTAAAAGCTTCCATCTTGCTTGAAATGGTTTGTATTGAAACTAACTTAAATGACACAGATAACCTTTAAAACTTACCTACAGCAAGTGATCTTGGAGCTTGTTTTATGTTTAGAGACTGACTTCTGTTCAGGAGACCACAAGCCTTGATGAAAGAAAACAAAAAGCCAATGACAAATATGTGCCAGCGTTCAGACTGGAAACCAACACTGTCAGAGAACTAAGTGGGGATTTTAGAGGCATCAAAGTCTTGTCCACTGCTAGGACAACATTTAAATACATATTGTTTATTATTAAATGGGAAAAAAAAATCCATCTAAATAACAGAGGGTGTCTCTGCAAAAAATTCCAGTAGCAGAGCAGCACATTTTATCCTGTAACCCCTCACTACACTGTCCCTTCCCACTGAGCTTAAGTGATTTAAATCAGTATCCAACGTCACTGAACTCTAGGTAGTTTTGTGTCCCATCTCTTCTGGGGTTACAGAGCTGTATCTATCTGTGGTTAGCTCAGCTACCCAGCTGTAGAGGAATTCACAGGCTCACTGGAGAAGTTCAAGGGAGAAGACATACCAAAATCCCCAGAGGAGCAGGACGCCAGCTGATGAGTGAGAGGATTGTATGCAACACACTGGATAGAGTCATTATGCCTAGAATGAAGTTACAATCAGATTTCAATGAATCATTCTTAAATGCTCCTTTTCTGACTTTCAGCAAGTGAACTGGAAGCTTTAGCAGATGCCAAAATAATTGGATTGGTTTATGGTACATCAAGTAAATCTGCTATTACTGTAAAGTAAATCAGTAATAAACCTGGTAAAAACAGTCTCCAAGTGGCAGGATTCACTGTATTTCATCAAGATTAGCTAAAGCTGTACAGCAATTTTGTGAAATATGACTGAAGGTTGTATCCAAATTCTAAACCAAGTGTGCTCATACAGGCTCTGTGCAGTGACCAGCTAACACAAACCAACTCCTGATAAATGTGCAGTCAGGAAACAGAACATGAAGTTGTTGCTTCAGAAGGCTGACTGAAAACAGAGCCAGATGATTGAAATATACCAGAAGTGACAAATCCACCTTTAATTTATCTTTGAACCAGAATTATGGTTTATTATAGAAGACTGGTCATATTATGGTTCATTTTATTCTGACCTATTCTGAGTTTCCCTAGTTCTGTCAGCCCTCTAAATTCACAGATTTCTCTGGATTCCCCACCTCCTTTTATGCCTTTAATTGCTTTCCTGCCTCATCCAGATCCTTCAGCTGTTCTTTTCCTCCTCCCTCCCCTATCACCCTTTTCTCTGATCTTACTGAACCTTCTCCCAAATCTAACAGCTCCCTCTCTTTAATTGCAGCAGTGCATAATCAAAATTGGCTTTTGAGGCACAGAACTGAATGGCATCACTTACGTGTACTTCAGAATTCCTTCTAACTTTGAAGTCCAAATTATCACACTTTTATCAGCAGAGCCAGATGCGAAACGCTTCCCTAGGAATTAGAGATAATTTAAATCCCACACATACAAGAATCACTTTCACTCCAAATACTCAATCAAAGAGAGAGCAAGAAGTTCTTGAACTCAACAAGGCTCAAGTAATAAAGGGGCTGACACTGAGTGCCTGGATGTGCTGGTGCTTCCAATGGTACTGCACCATTTCCACGGCATTGCCAGTAACCAGTCCTTCCAGTGCTGTCCAGCCCCAGGCTGGAGACTGATGGGAACAGTGACAAGTTAAACTGGTACATGGCCACAGCAACTCCCATCATCCAAACAGCAGCAGCTGCAGGAAGACCCCCAAGCTCACAGACTCGCACTGAATGAGCACTCACAAATCGGAGATGCACTTTACAAACCAGGCTAACAATGCCCCAAGGTGCTATTTACCATCTTTGGCATAAGCCACGCAGTACACAGTGTCTTTATGTCCTTTCAAAGGCTGAATCAGGGTTCCATCAGAAGTATCATACACCTGTTCAAATGGGGAGAAAAAAAAAATCCAAACATACAAACAGAAGAACTTACACAAAAAAAACCCTTCAGTGAATCACAGAACCACATTTGGGTGGTAAGGGACTTTAAAGCTCACTCAGTTCACGCCTTTGCCCTGGGGCAGTGAGACCTTCCACTGGACCAGGTTGCTCCAAGCCCCAACCAACCTGGCCTAAAACACCTCCAGTGTGAGGGCCGGGATACAAAATTGCTGAAGGCCAACAGATTATGCACTTCCTTTTGTGTCAGCTTTTTCGATTTCATACAGTTCATACAAGACAAAAGGTTTTCTAGCACAGAAACAGCTTTCTGTAACGTGATACTTCTTAGAAAGAAGTGTCAGTACTAGAAAATAACGTGCACAAATGATATTTTTTAACAGCTTGTTTGGCAGCTTGTTTTAAATCTTATTGGGTTTTTATCTTTTATTTTTATATTTTACATCTTGTTGTTAAAACATCTTTCTACGCATTTGATGTTTAAACATAATAAATTACTGCAAAGGAGCATCACTAAATACATGCTTCTGTTAGCCCTGAAAATAACACCTGCTGTCCTGCAGTGCTGAACTCCACCTCTACAATCCATCCATCATCCCTCCATCCCATCTAACCCTTCCTGCAGTTCCTACACCTGCCCCATCTGAAAGCTTTGCAGGACCTGTGAGCAGCTGGTCCTGAGTGAGCTGAATGTTCCCACATCTTTCCCATCACAACAATGCCAGGACAGGGGTCTGAGTTTCTCTCCTTGTCACAGAGATTTTAATGAAACTTGCACCAGCACAGCCCCTGCACTCTGTGCCAGGACTGGGGGCAGGTTCACGGATCTCAAACCCAGGCACGGCACAAGAGGACAGGATGACGCAAATAACTTAAATCTCATTACTCTAGGAAATAGAGCTTAAAACTTGGTAAGAAATATTAAAAAGCTTCAAAACACTTTAGAATTGGCCTGCATTAATATGTATGTTGCTCTGAGGCTGCACTGACAGAGATAAGGGGATTTCGGATATTCATAAGTTAATGCGAAAGACATAATGCTCATACAGCTGTAAAGGAGAGAGGATATGATGGTTTCCCTACCAGCAGCCTGTTTCCAGCAGCAATTATCAGCTGGGTCCCATCCGGCTTGAACGCGAGGTCGTAAATACTGAGGGAAACAATCAAAGCAAGAACCCCGTGTCAGGAGATAGAAACAGATCCCTTGCCCCAGATGTGTTACCTGGCCAGCACTGGTAGCGCACAGTGCGTGTGGGTGTGATTCCCAATAAACTCCCCGAGCAGAAGGAACCGCCGGGACCGACCCCGCGCTGGGAGCCCCTCACGGCCCCGCACGGCCGCTCGGAGCGAAGCGGGCCGGCACTCTGGCCGTGCCCGGGGCCGCTCACCACTGCTCGGCCCTGTCGCGCCAGGTGAGCGCGGCCCGCATCCCCGGGACCCCGCACAGCTCAGCACCGCCCGGCACCGCTCAGCACCGCCCGGCACGGCTGGGCACGGCCGGGC
>WEKY01028451.1:530011-574911 GCA_013390045.1 Picathartes gymnocephalus | reverse complement strand
GGCGCCGGGAGCGGCGGGCGGGTGAGAGCGGAGCGGGGCCGGAGCGTGGGCCTGGGTCCGTGCGGGGGTCCGCCCCGTCGCTCCCCCGGCAGCAGGACTTTACCGAGCTCTTGTTCCCCTGCAGCCCCGGGGGCGGCAGTCGAGGCGCGGCGGCGGAACGTCCCGGTCCCGGCGGCGGGGACCACGGCCCGGCGGTGCCCAGCGCCGTCCCCCACGGGTGGCAGCGGGTGAGCAGCCGCAGGCGGGCGGGCAGGACGGCCGGGAGGATCGACGTGTACTTCATAAGGTGAGGCCGGGGGCTGTCAGTGAGCTGTGCATGGTCTTTCTGGCAGGGCCATAGAAATGTGCCCAGACATCGCCCTGAAAACTGCTTTTGTGCATTGTTTTGGGGATGTTTTTATGTATTACTGAAGACTTTTAAGCAAAGAGTGGGAGAACGAGAAAGTGATTACTAATTTATTTTCTTTTTTTACCACAGCCCTGAAGGGAAGACGTTGAGGTCAAAACGAGCACTTGTGGAGTATTTACAGAAAACGGGGGAGACAACACTGAAAGCAGCAGATTTTGATTTCACAGCACCTCGAAGGAGCACACACTCAGGGTTGAGGAGATATGGCACAGGAGCTGCAAGGACTGACCTGGAAAAGGAGAATTGTCAGGGCAAAGTGCAGGACCTCCAGACACAGAATGGTGCTGAGGTTGGAATTCAGAACATCCAGGCTGGGAATGGACACCTGGAAGATGTTACACGTGCTGTGGAAGACACAAACCCAGAAGAGGGTTTGAATACTGAACGAAAGGGAGCAGATGGAAAAAGTGTCCAATCTAGGAAACGTGAGAAGGGCTCAGAAAGGAAGACTCGAGGTGACCCCAAGAGCAAGAGGCAGAGAAGAATCTCTAACACACAGGAGACCAAGTGTGTTCAGAACAAGAGGGGCCATAGACAGGCAGGCACACGTGGAGCTGCCAGCCAGGGTGTGGGTGATCCAGGTGCTGGCCCTGTGGATGTAGGGAAAGCTCTGTCAGGAATGTCCAGGGCACGGCTGAGGTCAGTGGCTGCCTCACAGAGGGAGCTGGGTCACCTGCCAAAGGAGGGACCAGGCTCTAGTGACACACCTGCTGCGAGGTCTGAGGAGAAATCCTATGGACTGGAGACAGGGAAAGTGCCAGATCTGGGGGATCTGAGTAAGCAGAGTGTTAAATCTGACACCGAGGTGGATGCTGAGCTGTGGGACAGGACATTCACAGCGGTCACAATGCCACCAGGTGCGTGGGAGTGAGAGCGGAATGTGATGCCAATCCTCACATTCTGCCTGGGCCTCTCCTGACTGTTGAGGCCATGTGTTCTCATTCAAGTCAAGCTGCTCTGACATCCAAATCTCATTTTTATCCAACAGCATTTGAATTAATGCAGACTTATTCAAAACAGAAACTTACTGTACCAAGGTCATAAGCTGTACAGTGTCAGACAATAACCTGGAGGAGATTTAAGGCACTGTACATGAGAATTCCTTCTGTTTCCATCGTAGCTTAAAGTGAAAATGGTGTGTGAAAC
The DNA here is from genome assembly GCA_013390045.1 of Picathartes gymnocephalus. Lineage (NCBI taxonomy): Eukaryota > Metazoa > Chordata > Aves > Passeriformes > Picathartidae > Picathartes > Picathartes gymnocephalus. The sequence goes on along the minus strand of WEKY01028451.1, from coordinate 573,356 downwards.
ATGACAGCAAAATACTTGGTTCTTCTTCCTAATGCTGAAGTTTTATTTCTTTACAGAAGAGTCTGTCCCACGAACACAAGTGGAGAGAAGGAAAACGAGTCCATATTTTTCCAGTAAATACAGCAAAGAAGGTATTGTTTTCTGTAGGGAAACACACTTTTTATGGGGAAGGGATAGGATGGCTCAGGATCAGGTGATGATGTGGAAAATTCCTTGCAGTTTGATACTGGCTGCAGCTGTGCCAGTGGAACACAGTCCCCTGCAGCCCTGTAAAAGCTCTGTGGGTACTGCTGTGGCTCCATCTACACGCAGTGCCTCCACAAAGCTCAGTCTGCTTCAGAGGTCTTCATTTTAATTTTTTTTTTCATTGAATAGGTAAAGCCATCCTTTCCTGTCTAATAAAAGTTCCTGTGTTGCCCCTGTACAGCTCCCAGCCCACCCAGAAGGAAGGCCCTCAGAAAATGGACTCCTCCACGTTCTCCTTTCAATCTTATCCAAGAAACACTCTTCCATGATCCATGGAAGCTTCTCATTGCCACCATATTTCTCAATAAAACTTCAGGTGAGTAGCATGAGTAGGTGTGTAAATGTTGGGAGGTGTTACAGGGCTGAAACAACTGCCAGTTTTAATGGCATTAATGAAAGAATTGATGCATATTAACTTGTATCACTGTGAAACAACAATCCTTAGTTCGTACCTTGCCTTGGAAAAGCTCACTTGAGAAAGCATGTGGATAATGCAGAAGGAAAACTCTATCCCAGCCTCCTGCTCATGAGGTTCTTTCACCAGGGAAAATGGCCATTCCAGTGCTCTGGGAGTTCCTGAGGAAGTACCCTTCTCCTGAGGTAACCAGGGCTGCAGACTGGAAAGAGATGTCAGAGCTGCTCAAACCTCTTGGCCTCTATGAACTCAGAGCCAAAACCATCATCAGGTTCTCGGGTGGGTTTTCCTGACATCTGGAACAAGCTTGGTTAAGCTGGCAAAGGGCAAACAGCTTTGAACCAAATGCTACTCTGTGGCTTCTCCTCTGTTGGGTGAGTTGGTGGGTTATTTTGTGCAGCATTTGGGATCTACTGGTGTCACACAGGCAAAGTTGCTGATCCCAGTCTGAACTGGGAAAGAAAGGCCAGCCACAGTGTGGTCTGCATGAGACCAGAAACTTGTTGGAGTAGACGAGACCCAAGCACCTTCAGCACTGCTGCTATGTTTGCAGCACTGTTACAGGGTGCTCTGCTCAGGGCTGCTCTGGTGACCTGCAGAAGGCCCTTCCAGCTGGGATTTTTCCTCATTCAGATATTTTCTATACTCAGAATCGGCTGAGGAGTATTTGCTCTGATGAGAGAGAGTTGATTAAAACTCCCATGGTGCTTTGTTGAAAAGGTGTTTAAGATTAACCTGTGGGCATTCATGGTCTGCATTCACCAGGAAACACCTAAAACTTGTGGTTTTCATTTGAAATGTGCCAAAGTGAAGACATGTAACAGTGGCAGAGGGTCGTGCCTGGTCCCTCCGTGTGTCCAGGCAGTGAGGGCAGGTCTGTGTGTGCAGGTGCTGAGTGCTGTGCCCTGCCCTACAGGTGAGTACCTGAGCAAGGCGTGGCGGTACCCGATCGAGCTGCACGGCATCGGCAAGTACGGCAATGACTCCTACAGAATCTTCTGTGTCAACGAGTGGAAGGAGGTGGGTGGTGCCCTTTGGGTCCTTCAGCATCCCATTTGTACCCACTGACCCCCTGGCACTGCAAAACCAACACTCACAATGTTGGAGCAATGAGGTATTTTAAGGTGTTTTAGTAAATGTTTGACTTTTTTCTTGTGTCTCAGGTCCAGCCACAGGATCACAAGTTGAACGAGTACCACACGTGGCTGTGGGAGAACCGGGAGAGGCTGAGCATCGACTGACCTGAGCTGGGGGTGACCTGGCCCCACCACTTCCCCTTTGGTGCCCTTACAGTTGTGGGTGTAAATGTTTGTGTGATGTGATGTCTGGGGTCATTGCTATTTTTTTAATAAACGTGTCCCTGTTTTGTAGTGCCTGTTCCTTCTTGCAGTGCAGGTCTGTGGCTGCAGCTGCCTCCCCGGACTGGGGGCTCGCTGGGCACAGCCATCCAGTGCCCACCGTGTCCTCCCGCGGGGCTGGAGGAGTCGGGCTCTGATTTCCGTGCTCCTGGCCAAGGGCTGAGAGGGAGAGCCTGCGCAGGGAGTGTGGGCAGAGCAGACTCCGCTCAGCAGCACTGCCCGGCCCTGGCACTGCCCCCGGTGCCTTCCCAGTCTCATCCCAGGACGGGCCCGTGTTGCTCCGCCAGGAGAGGGCCCGAGGCGTGTTCTGACTTCCCAGAGCTGGGGCCTCCCTCGGGACCCTCGTGTCATGCCCGGAGCCGCTCAGCCCCATTCCCCGCCCGCGCTGTTCCCGGGGCCGGGGCGGTGCTGTCGGGCCTGGCGGGGAGGGAGGGGCCCAGGGCGGAACCCGCTGCCACCGGGTCCGCCATGCCCCTAGGTGGCGCCCGACCGCCCGCTCGTACTGGCGGAAGTAGCGGGAGGGCACAGCCTGGCGGCGTGAGGCCGACAGGTCCTGTCAGCCTCGTAACAAGCGCGCCGTTCGTGGGGGTGGACGGGAAGCATCGATCTGGGCGCCTCCGCCGGACTGAACCTCCCTGCCCGGTGTCACTTCGCGGCGGCAGCGGCCTAGCCTCCGCGCGGCCTCGCCAGTGCCCTCTCTCCGCGGCCGCGGCGCCGCATGCCCCTGCCAGGACCGTTCACGTATCCCATAAGCGCTTGCGCGCGGGGCCCCTCCCTCTCTCAGCCGGGCCCGCGGTGGACGCGCCATCGGCTGTGGTGAGTCCCGGCCGCGCCATCCGGGACCATCGGGGGCTATCCGGCCCCCGGCGCTCCTGGCACGGACCGGTTCCCTCCCTTTCCCTCCGCCGCATCTTTTCCCCGGCGCGCGGGAAGCGGGCCCGCGGGCCGGGACCTGTCCTCTGCCTGCCGGGGCTGCCCCGGATGGGCGGCGCTGAGGCCTCACCCGTGTCTCTTCCCGGGCGGCGGGGCCGCCTCGGCCGCGCTCGCTCACGAGCCGGGCTCTTTCTGGAGCGCGGGCGGGCGGGCGAAGCCGTCGGGTCGGGGGTTCTCCGTCGCTGTTGATCTCCACGGTGCGCGGCGCTGGGCTCCGGGCAGGAGCATCGCAGGGCCGCGGGGATGACACCGCGGCACCTCCCAGGATCGCATCTGGAGAGCTCCCAGTGCTCTGCCAGCTTCGGAGGCGGGAGGCAGAGCCCCAGCAGATGAAGACCCATTCCCTCGCCGGCCTGCCGTGGCCGGCGAGGGAAGGCAGTCTGCGACACGCGTGGCCCGGGGAGCTGCACCGCATCTCGGCCATGCCTCTCGCTCACCTCACTCTGTCCCGCAGCCACCATGCCTGCCCTCAGGCCTCTCGTGAAGCCCAAGATCGTCAAGAAGAGAACCAAGAAGTTCATCCGGCACCAGTCCGATCGTTATGTCAAGATCAAGGTGAGGAGTTGCTGCAGGTTCCAAGGACAAGAAGTTTGGGGGTGCCTTTGGCATTGGGGGTGAAGGAAAGCCCTGCAGGATGGTGCCAGGCTGCACCAGCTGGGCAGGGAGAGTCGATGTACGCAGCCTTCAGGCCAGGGGTGATCTCGCTTTGTAACTGTTCTCTGCATTTCTACAGCGCAACTGGCGCAAACCCAGAGGCATCGACAACAGAGTGCGACGGCGCTTCAAGGGGCAGATCCTGATGCCCAACATCGGCTATGGCAGCAATAAGAAGACAAAACACATGCTGCCCACGGGCTTCAGAAAGTTCCTCGTTCACAATGTAAAAGAGCTGGAAGTGCTGATGATGAGCAACAAGTGAGTGTGTGGGGCCTGTACTCCCACCCGGGAGAGGCGGCGTGGTTGGGGTGAACGAAGGAAGTCATTGCTTTTGAGAGCACTGATGCCATCACAGTTCCCTCAGTGCCACTGGAGGGTGGGGGCACAGAGAGGCCTCGGGGCTGACAACCTCATCCCCTTGGCAAAAATTCACAATGGTGGCAAGTAAGGCTGTGCCACATCACTGGTAACCATGGTCAGAACTGACTGGGGCTCTGGGTCAGACCTGAGTGCAAGTCTGGTTCAGTGCTTGTTTTCACTACAAAGTAGTAAGAACAGTAATTAACGACTACCTCTGACCAAGTCCTGCACAAGAAAAGCTGAGCTGTACTGGAGGGGAGCTCCTGCTTCAAGCCCGACAGCTCGGGCCTGGTGAGGGGTGGCAGTCATGGTTCAGTGCCCATGCAGTGATGCCCCCGTGCTGGCAGGACAGATCCAAAGCTTTCCCATGGTGGGATGGCTCCAGGGGGCTTTGCCTTGGCTCTTGGTGCTGCCAGAGCCAAGCTAAACATGCTGTTTGTCCCCAACAGATCATACTGTGCAGAGATTGCCCACAATGTGTCCTCCAAGAACAGGAAGGTGATCGTGGAGAGGGCTGCACAGCTCGCCATCAAGATCACCAACCCCAACGCCAGACTGCGCAGCGAGGAGAACGAGTAGCTGCCTCTGCAGCACAGGTGTATTTAATAAAGTGTCAGTCCAACTCGGGTGCTGTTTTGCATGGGCAGAGGAAGGGTAGCCACCTGTGCTTGGCTCCGGGGCTCTGGCAGTGCTGTCAGGGGCACTCAAGGAGCAGGGTCATGGTGGTGGTCAGTGAACTCAGGGCACGCAGCTTCGCAAGTGTATTTTATTTTCCATGCCACCCAGACAACAGATGTCCTTTCACACAGCACTATAAATACTATTCACATCAACCACTCTGTCAAAACAGAAAAGAAAGCACAGAGCAGTTCATGGCTAGAACAGTGTGTCAAGATGACCTCATCCTCTAGTTGGCTGTTAGAACTTTTGTCTCTTAAGGCATTTTCACTTGCACAAAGCAGGATGGAGCACAGCAGTCACTATGGGCTGTGTGCTTGCACCCCTGGCTCCTGCCTGCCACCTCTGACTGCCGTGGCACTAACAGTGACCATGGGCGCTCCTGCGGGTGTCTGCTGCTGATCTGTGACCAGGACCAGCAGACCCCTGTGACACTGACACTGAGGTGCACCAAGGGGAGAGAGAAGCCAGTGTTAGTGCAAAGCAAAGCTTAAAGCAGGGTTTGTCACTGAAACAGTCATCATCCCTTGGAGAGGACAGTTGAGGTATTTTGCAGTCAAAACCATAAATATGGAAGCCAAGCAATAAAGCTTCATATTGCCCAAATGCCAAACTGTGAAGCCTCAGGTAGAGGGGGGTTATCAGGTAACCCCCCTGCTCCGTGCAGCCTCCACAGCTCGGCAGGTGCAAGTCTCCCAAAAGGCCTGTGGGATGAACCCATTAATAAAGACATGGCTTCCAGTTTTTAGCTGTGTTATTTAGTGAAACACTGTAAATACATTCTTGGGCAATTTAAGGTAGAAAGTGCATGTGCAGTGATTAAAAAACCTTTGTACTGCAGTAAGGAGTATTTAAGGAAGTAGTTTCCATTGTTCATGGAACCACAACTGCAATTGCTTTGTGCACCCCTTTAAAACTTCCTAAAAAATGGGAATATTCATCTTCCAGCCCCTCCCCAACATGAGGCTGTGCTCCACTGATCTCAGGTCTCATTCTAATTCTCTGAGGTGTCTGATGGGAGTGTAGCTGGATCAAGCCAGTCAAGTCCAGCTGTCACATACACACCATCCCCAGTTTCTGCTGTGGCTGCCCAGGGGCTCGTACTTGGCTGTGGCAGGAGAGCAGCTCAGTGGCGTTTGTTCCTCCCTGCCCAGCTGGTGTCTGGCTGGGGCATCCCCAGGGCAGGAGGGTGGTGGGGAATAACATCTTAGCTCATGTCCATTGACTCTGAGGTGGGGAGGGAAGCAGAATCTTTCTGAATGCTCTCAAAAAGTGATGCCATTTCAGGACTGGATCTGATCTGGGAGGAAAACTCGGCCATTGCTGGGCTTTTCTCCACCTCAGGGATGGTCAGGAGAGCAGCCACTGCCCGCATGGCCGAGCGCTTCAGCTCATCCTGCTTCTCAAACTCCTGCTTCACTGACCCAGCTTTCACCTGCAAATCCAAGGCCCCATTTTCAGTTGGCATTTAGAAAAGGCCATACAGGCACAGAACCAATGCAGCAGCAAAGACCAGCAGAGGATTTTCCAGCCGGGGAAGTGAGGGAAGCGGGTGGCTCAGCAGCGCTGAGGGAGAAGGTCAGGAGCAGAGGCAGTTTGGGGCAGGACCCCACGCCCTTGCACGATCCTGCTCTTACCTTGGTGGAGCAGGTAGCCCAGAGGGGCTCTATCCTGTTCTTACCTTTGTGGAGCAGGTAGCCCGGAGGGGCTCGATCAGCCGCTCGAGCCGCTGCAGCACAGCGTTGGGGCAGAGCACCGAGAGCCGCGCCAGCATGATGAACGTCAGCATCTGGGCAGGCGGGGAGGTAAACTGGTGTTGGTTCTCTGTGGCCCCCAGCTCTACTGCCAGGCTGGGCTGTACCACACCGTGGTGAGTTCCTCTGCACTTGTGCAAGGGGCTCTGCTAAGAGCTTTGGTGGTACTGGAATCGCACCCCTGGAAGCCAGTGGGCTGGAGCTGCAGCTGGCCCAGGTGTGCACGGTGTTGCAGGTGTCTGCAAAGGGCCGGCAGCCCTGGGGATGCTGCACTGCCTGAACGGGGGCTGTGGGGACACACAGCCTGACTGTAGCCCAGGCCCCACAGAGAAAATGATATCAAGTCAGGGCACAGCACCTACCCGAATGTCGTAGTGATCCTTCAGCCCATCCTCCACGTGGTTCAGGTAGTCATAGATGTCCAGCCGGTCCAGGCAGCTTTCCAGCAGGGTGTACATGCACTCAAAAGCAGCTTTCCTCACATCAAGGCCATCGTCCACTGTGTGCTTGAATGGCCCCATCTCTACCTGAACCAAGGCAAACAGTACAGCTGTCACCAAAGAGCAGACACAGCAACAGCTCCATCTGAGCTTCACAGGCCACTGCGAGTCCCTGTGTGACACGCAGCCGAGCCCAGTTACCTCCCGGATGAGCTCCCTTCGCACTTTGGTTTCATTGTACAGGCTGGGCAGGACTGTGTTCAGTAAATCCCGGATTAAAGAAGGCTTGTTGTGAGCAGCAGAATTAAACAGGGCTAAAGCCACACGGCGAACGTTCAGGTCTGGGTCTTGCAGAGTCTGTAAGAAGTCACCTGTGGGATAAGAATACATCAGTCAGTCCTGCAGCCAACAGGAGTGTATTTTAAGGAGGCTACTTATGAAAGCATTTATGGTAAAATAACTAGTGGCTGTCTGTAAGAGCCATTTGAAATGCTTTCTCTCCCACCATTTGGGATACAGTAATGAAACAACTATCCTGCATTGGGGCATAAAAACAAACGGTGTGAGTCTAGCTACCTCACCCTAAAGTCAAATCAGAAGCTTTGTTATTCAGGGAAGTTGTGGGGGATTTTTCTTGCTCAGATCCCATCTGACAAAGTTCTCTGAAACAGAAGACCCAGTTCTATACAGCAGATCCGTGTGTGGGCTCAAGCCGTTCTCATGTAGGTTATACTTTTCAAGATCCTTTTTGTGGAGTGCTGGAATTCTGAGTTTAAATGCAGAAGGAACTTAAGCCCTCTAAAAAACAATGGAACATGCCCAAGAGCGAGGCATCAGTGCATTTAACAAGGACTCACAGTAGTGTTGCTCTTTAATCCCAAAAGCTGAGAAACACAGATGAAAACTAACTGGACTAGATGAGGTTCTCACAGAAGTGGAAAATCTCTGAGCTGCTAGCAACAGCCAACCTCTCATGCCATCAGCTCACACCCGTGTCCATACCACACCCATGTCCATACCAGCCTACCTATGCAGCCTTTCAGGAGAGCATCGATGGGCTGAGGCTGGTCTGCAATTGTGAACTTGATGGCAGTAACCACAGTGCCCCGGGCATGTGGGGAGCCTACAATGAAGAGGGGAAGAAAAACAGTGAAAAATCAAGAGAAAATCACTGCTGTAACTCTCTAGTGCATATTCTGCCCTTGGCCCTGTTACACATGTGTTATAGAGAGAAGGGAGTAGAGGATTCTTCTTATCAGCTCTGTGTTTGAATCTGCTTCTGCACAATCTCCTTGTGTAGTCCCTGTTCCCAGCACCCTCCTGCTCTTGTGCAGACCACTGCTCCTCTGATCTGCCCTGCAGAGAGATCCATCTTGTTACGTGCTCTCCTCTCAACTGGCTTTGCTCCCTGTTGTACCCACAAGCAGTTTACAAGATGAATTTCCATCAAAAGGCAGCATTTCCCCTCTCTGGCCATTGCCCTACCCATTACCTGCTGACAGCTGTTTCCTCAGCCGGGGCAGCAGCTCAGCAGGGTTCACCAAAGTCAGCTTCCCCAGGCATTCTGCCACCACGTTGCGCGTCCCTTCCTCTGTGCACTCACAGTGCTTGAAGAGCAGAGCCCAGATATCCTCCACGTAAGGCGTGAGGCTGTCAGCTGGGGAGGAGCTGATGACTTCCTTCAGGGAATGCAGCAGCAGGTACTGTCGCTTAGGCTGGCTTCCAATCTCCTTCAGCATGAAGGGCAGATATTCCTTCAGATTCCCAACGCTGACGTTCCCCAGCGCGTAGGAGGCAGCGGATTTCACCTCTTCGCTGGGGGATGCGAACGCTTCCAGGATGACGGTTCTGAGCTCCCTCTGAGCACTGAGGTTCGTGGTGCGGCCCACCTCTGCCAGGAAGAGGAAAGCCAGCACTTGAACAGCAGGGCTGGACTTGGGACTTTTCACATCCTGGACAAACTGGTTCACTGTTGCAGGGGCTTCCTTGGGGCAGGCTGAGGACAGGGCTGCCACGCACTTTGCGATGGAGTGATACGCCTGTTTGTGCAGCGTCAGCGAGGCCCCCGCCAAGCCCGAGGAGTAAACGGGTGCTGTCAGCTGCTTCATCAGCTCTGGGTAACCCAGGGCAGCCGTCTTTGTCAGGACCAGTGCCTGGAAGAAGTTGATGATGGCGTTCAGGGCCCCTCCTTGAAGCAAAGGTGAGTGGACAAGCTGAAAGATTTCACCAGGAACAGAGCCGCTGATCTTGGAGATGCAGGATGGATAAACCTTGGCTAAAGTCGTGAGGAATGTGATGGTCACCTGGGACACGTGCATGTCATTCTCGGTAATTAAGACGGGGAGCTCTGTTAGCACAGCCTCAATCATGGCAGGCTTGAGGCTATCGCTATAGTTCTTCACCAGGATGTCCAGAGCATTCAGAGTGCTCAGTTTCAAGGCACGTTGATTCTTTCTCAAGAAGGAAGCTAGAATGGGGAGACCTTCCCCTAGGATGGGTCTCAAATCTATTTTAAGTGGAGAACTAGCAATTAAGGTTATTGCTTTGACTGTTGTCAGTCTAGTGATTTCATTTTTGAGCCTTTCCAGAAATATCTTTAAGGTTGGCTGGAGGTCAGTGCTTAAATGGTCTCCCAAGTTGTAAATGATTTGTCCCATGCAGGAGATGGCACGTTCCTTCACCTCCTGGTCGATGTCAGCTGCCTTCAGCCGCTTCAGAGTACCAGGGAAAAGGTCCTTCACATAGGGCTTGGCTTCAAAGGTGTAAGGTTTGTCCAAAGGCCTGATAACTTTCACAAGCTGCTGAGTTACCAGCAGAGCTTCTGACGTGATCTTATAAAAGGGGTCTCCAATACAGGTCACAATAGGAGGCAGCAGGGCTTTGACATGAGGGTGAAATACCTCTGGCTGGTGGTTGCAGAGAAGGACATGGAGGAAGGACAGAGTGTCAATCCGCATGTTGGAGGAGCTGGACTTATCCGCCAAGGAGAATACAATACCTGTGCAGAAGAAAACATGATGATGTCATATTTTTCCCAAAGAAGGAGGTTCATGGATCCAGCCAGGGACAATCACAGGAGACTTTTCTCATATTCACTATACAGTCACACCAAAAGCAAAGGTGGGACCTGAGACTTCCAGCAGCGGGATGTTTCATAAGCCCACAGGCCAGAGAGCTCAGAGAAAAATGTGGTGGTGCAAATTAAAGAATCAGTCAATATAAAGAATTTTTTTAAATGCCACTTCATTTTGCAAAAGGAAATGGCATTTGTATTTCTGATCTCAGTGTGATAGCAGCACAATTCCAGCTGCTTTCAGAGGAGGCTGGAACAGGCCCTCCCAAAAGCATCTTGTCAGGGGACTGTGGAAACGAACTTGATGTTCTTATCCTGGCTTTCAGTTCAGAGTCCAGAATTAATCTGGGAGCTGCTCAGCACATCAGCACAGAAAAGAACTTCATGTGTATGTCCTAATGCTGAGCAGAATAACTCACAGGAATAAAACTGGAACACACAGGCAAGGAGCACATGTGTTCAGAATTGATTTTGCCAGCCCTGCTCCTTCACCCCAGACCACAGACAAGCTTACCAGGGATAAGTGCAGGTATGTGATCTGCCAGGCAGCCAGGGAGAACACTGGCCAGTTCTGTCAGGAGGCTGAAACAACCCTGTCTTGATTTGATGCTCTTGTCTTTGAGCTGCTTGTGCAAGGCCTTGATGATGCTGGGAACCTGCAATTTGGAGAAGCAAATGAGAAGGGGACACCTCAGTCATCCCAGCTACTCTCAGAGGCTCACTTTGGTACATTTCTACCCCAGTTTATTCAATGAGGGGCAGTGCTGGCTGTACCCTCATGCTGCTGTGCTGTGCCAGCACTCTTCCCCCAGGAATGGCAGGAGACAGACAGTAAACAGGCAGGCCTTTGGATCTGGGGCCCTCTGGATGCCTGCCCCAGGGCTCCTTCAGTTAGCCACATTCTCAAGGTACCTACTTCTCACTGCTGTGTGATGTAACCCAGCCACCACCTGCTCACACACCTGGTTTTGAAGCATTGTCAGGGGAACGTCATCCTTGCCAGAGGCATCGGAAGAGTGCAGCCAGCTCTGGGTGGGCAGTGTTTGCTTCAGCAAGGAGATGTAAGCATGGAAGATGTCAGCTTTGACATTCTCCTCCCTCTCTTTGAACCTGCTTATCAAGGCTGGGGAGAGAGTTCTGTAGAAGTCCTGCAGGAGGTCGTGCCTGCTGCTGACAATGGCCTCCAGGCACTTGGCCGCAGCCCTGCGGACCTTCCAGCTGATGTCGTCATCATCACTGTACTCGTCGTCACTTTCTAGAAACAACACAAGGGAAAACAAGGTGCAGCATTATGAGAAAACTGGAGCTAAAGGATCACTTGATCCTCAGAGCTGCCCTCTCCAGGAGGAGAAAGCAGGAAGGGGAGAAATGTTAACCCCGTGTTCTGCTGAGCACAGCCATCCTCACAAGCAGGCACCTTGCTCTTCATCCTCCCCATTTTCAGTTTCCATCATCTCTTCCTCTTCCTCCTCATTATCATAGTTGTAGTTTGGGTCAAAAGTAATGTACTTCAAACACAGTCCCATCACACTTGAGATGTGAGGGTCCATTTCCTTTGGGCACCTATCACAAATGAAAATTGTAAGAGTTAATCAGAGACTGAGCTGTTTTAAATACCCAAATAATACTAGTAATCTCAAAAGGATCCCAAAGTGCTTCACAGACCATGTGAACATTTTGATAACATGAGTTAAACCAAAGATGCTCCTTCCTCCTGTGCATGAAGCAAGACCACATTCCCCTACGGGGAGGATGTAATAATTTTTATAAGGACAAATAAATAAATCTACTGCCTTCACCCTGTTGGGAGGAATGAGTTAAAACCAGAAGATTGGGCGAGGAGGAGGGAATAGTTTTGCTCAAACTGACTTTGCAGCTGGGAATCCTAAAGATGTCCGTGTGGGAAAACTCCATTTATTGTACCTAATGTTGTTCATCCTCTGCATGTTTTCAGAAGTACAATTCCTGTGGAGAGGTACCACTCTCACAGACATGCATGAAGCCTTTTGTTAGAGTGAGGCAGGCAGCAAGCCCCCTTGCCCTTCTCTCAGCTAGGACAAACTCAGCCAAACAGAGCCTGTGTCCCACAGCGTTATTAGCAAGGTAGTGAAATAAACCTACTGTTGGCATTTCAGCTGTGCTTTGATGGTTGCCCTTGCTTACCTGTATGTGTCAACTCACACATACACACCCTGGTTGGATGTGTGACCAAACAACAGGACAGCTGCAGCTCAGCAGCTCTTCTGCCCTTGCCTGCCTCCAGCTCCCTCCATGCACTAGGAGCAAGGCAGTTCTGGCTAAGGAACACTCCAAGGATAAGGGAAAATCCCACTGCTGCAAAACCAATACAGAAGGACAGCCTCACATGCTGAGGTAAAGCAGCTCATAATTCCAGTCCAACTCTGCATGTGCAGAGATTTCATATGTGAACTGTCTTCCCAACAGGAATGCATGCAGGAAGGCCGTCCTTCGAGAATGCTGAATGTGTGGATGTTTACACCAGGGGGACACGGATGTACTGGATGGTGCAGGGGCATTCCCCAAGGGCACACACCTTCTCACAAAGGACTCGAAGGCCTGGAAGCAGTACTCTCGCAGCTCGTCATCATCCACGTTACAGTACTGAACAATCAGAGGAATTATCTTCTCCAGGTGTTCTCCTGGGAAAGACAAAGCAAGAACCAGTGAAAAACCATTCCAGCCTTCACTCACCTGGGCACCTGGGCAGCTGACAGCTCAGCTACCTGCCACTTCCTTCCTGTGCCTGGTAGAGCATTCCTGCCCTGGACCTCACGGGCAAGGAGCCAGCAGCCCACCAAAACCAGCTGTACTGGTTTTCAGCAGCCAATCCCTGCTCCCTCTCTGCAGCCCCTTGTTGGCATTTCAGTCACAGGAAGGGCTGTGATTAGAGATTTCTTAGGACCTAATCTCAACTCTGGCAGGTCTTTTAGACCAGTAATACAGTATGTTGCCATCCAGTTCTCCTGTCATTTAAAAGAGGGTCAATCCACTGACCTAGTTCATAGAGGTGTTAGTTCAAACCAGGGAAGTGCTTAAAGATCTTGAGGTGAAGTCACTAGCGAAGGGCAGCCAGAGATACTCTGGTGCCTCCTCCCTTCCAAGTGGCCATCAGAGAACCAGGCCAGAACCACAGAGGGGATCACAAGCACAAGCCACTAATACTTTAAGAACAGTGAGCACTCTTCTTTTACCACTAAGAGGAGCTGCTCTGAAATGCATGTACATTTCCCAGCACCACTTCAGGCTGCTCATCCTACCTATGCGGTGCCCAGCCTGCCTGCTGATGCCAGCCACACACTGAATGTACGTCCTGGTGGTAGATGTAGACTCGTTCCTCTTCAGCTCTGCCAGCAGATGCTCTGTAAGCTCTGAGAAGATGTTTCCACTGCAGGTCAAGACCAGGTGCCCCAAGGCAATGATGGCCCGTTTCCGTACTGCCAGCCTGGGACTTGTCAGCTGGGGCAGCAGGCAGGTCAGGATGGAGGAATGGAATGAGTAGAGTGTTCCTCCCAACCTGCAATGAACAGAACAAGGCACAAGGTGAAAGTCAAAGGTTCAGAAAAAAGCCCTCTTGGCAGTAACAAATGTAAAAACCCTTCAGCTATGGAGACTTCATGCGCGTTGTGGGGAGGGGGAGGAGAAGGGTGGGTTTGTCATTTTGGTCTGAACACTGACTTGGTCTGTAAAACACAGGGAGAGGTTATTTATCTCCCTCATGGAGGAGTTTTTGACTGTGTCCTTCTGGATGACCCAAGGGTGTGCTAATAATTTCCTGCATGCAGATGACATATGACACTGCCACTCTGACTTATGCAACAAGAGAAAGAGGCAGCCAGGGAAAAAAAAAAAAAGTGTGTGTGATGGGTTCATAGGGCTAAAATAAACCTTCATGCTTTGCCCTCACTCTTCCATGTTTGTGTGAGCTAAGCTTGTGTGGGATCCATCACCAGAGGCACTGCCCTTCCCAAGCACAGAGAGGCTTGGCATATTATCTCTCATACCTGCTGGGGACCTGCTCTACTCAGATATTCCCTAGGAGCAGCCAACCAAATCCTGTGGTTTTAAGTCCCAGTAATAGGATTAGGGAAATAAAGAAATCAAAAGCAGACACATCGCTGCAGCCCCCTGCTATGCACAGCTGCCAGAAGGAAATCCTCTGGTACCTGCTCAGCATATCTGACAGGATGTCAAGAGCTTCCAACTGCACAGACACATCCTCCTGCTTGCCAATGGCTCCTGTCAGCTGGGCTGTGATCTTTCTGCACACATTTGCTGTCATGGTGGAACCTGCAAGACAGATATTTTTTTCCCTGCTGTCAGTTAACAAGGAGTCTTTTTGCTGCTAGGAACCACTCAATCCCTCCTACACTGAAAAAAGAAATCACCACTGGGAGATCTAATCAGGACAGATTAATGATATACTGCAGAGGAAAATTCTATCGCCTCAGGTATTCCCTGAAAAGCTGATACATTTTTGGGATACGCAGTTCCAAATACAGCTCAAGTTTTCATTTCATTCCATCTTCCATCACATTGGTACCTCAGCTCTAGTGTCTCTCCTCCTGATTTCACTAATCGTCCTCTGGCAGGCGAGTAAAGAATCAGTACCTTTCACGCTCTGAACTCTACATTTTTGCCTGTTTGCCAAAGGCTGGGACTCCCCGTTCCTCAGTGACAAATGGGGACAGACAGTGTACCTGTGGCAGCTGGTGGCAGCTCAGAAATAACCGTTTTGAGGCCAATGCTGGAGATATCTCGCAGCTGCTCCTTGTCTGACAGCATGTTGGTACAGAGCGTATCCACGATGGTCTCCACCTGGTACTCCTTCACTTTGCCAACCAGCGGGCCCAGGCTGCGGGAGGAGAAGGCAGTCAGGATGAAGGGTCTAATCCATCTGCCCATGTCCTTCAAACTGTCACACTGCTCCTTCTTAGGGATCCTGGCCACCTATCTGGGAATGACTGACATTCCGCTCTAAGCACCTCCTTAAGCACGGAAAGGAAATATTCCTGGTTCCATTTTGAGGCCTCCTCATTATCACACTGGATGAATGAGAGATTGCAATGAGTATGGACTTACTGCAGATACAACCAGAGATAAACAGGCAAAGTTAAGAAGTTGGTCCTCTGCTCAGTGCCCTACTGTTTTGCTTTAAAACACAGAATAAACCAACCCAAAACAAGCAGAGACAGGAGCAAGGCCAAAAAAAGTCAGGAGAGTGGGAATCAAAAAGAAAGGGCCAAAGATAATAGGGAAAGAACTGGGACAGAAGCAGCATGTTGTTGAAAAGAAGGGAATATGAATAGGATCCACAGCAGCAAAAATAGGGGAACCCAAAGTTGTCTTTAAATGGCCCACCTTTCTGGAGCCCTGGGGTGAACTGAGCCACTCAATGGCATTTCTAGACTGAACACTCCCACTTAGCCATGCTGGGGAAAGAGATGGGAAAGAACATGTCAGCAGCAGGATCCCTTTATCAGAGGATTCATTAATAGAGGAACCTTCTACTTTTGTTCATTTGGATTTAAAAAAATATGGGAATGGTCAAATGCAAAGCAAGAGCACAGGCTGCACTCAAGAGTCAAGGCAGGGAAAAATCCAAATGCATTATAACATTCAATGAAAACACCCCTGAAGAGAAGAATTTGGACCTGAAATTAAAATGCTATGAGGGCTGTACATGTTTAGTACCACTGCTGTCAAAGACAGAACCATGGAGAAATTCAACACTGGATTTCAAAGCCTGAGAGAGGTCAAGAGCTTGATGACCAAAATTTTAAATTGTGCTCCCTGAAGAAACAAAATCCTAGGGATGCACCTGCCACGTGGTAAGGTTTATAATAGCAATGCTGAAGTACTTCCAAAATCATCTCTTGCTGCTACAAAGGCATCTGTGTGCTCACCCCTTGTGAGTGTCTACAGAGAAAGTGCAGTGCCTGGCAAGAGAGGGCAAAGTCCTTTGGAAAGGAGGTTTGAGGGAGGTGTCAAGGGCCAGGCTCTGCTCTCACACACCCTCTGCAGTCTGAGGTGGCTTTATTAGTGCCAGGGAACATAGCTATTACCGTCCAGGCCCTTACCATTTGACAGCAAGGTTCTGTACTTCCCCATTTTTGTCCTCCAGCAATTTCAAAAGCATTTTCACAACTTTTTTCTCACTGTCTTCATCTAGTTTTATTGAATCTTTCTGCAGTTCCATCATCAAGTCGTTGGTGGCCATAAACCTGAAAGGACACAGGGAAAAAGTGGCTTGGCTGATGTACAGACACAAATGCATCACCTTTGCATCACCTGGGCCAGAACTTGGCAATTGGTGCTTGTATGAAGACACACTACTAAAGATACAACACTGTCCTGAAGAAAAAGGAAAATGACTACTATCCTACAAGTAGATAACTACCTAATAAGGGTGAGGTAAACAAAAACTCTAAAGGTGGCAGTCAGCATGTGTATTTTCTCATGACTAAATGAAGATGGTTAACTATGCCAGAAAAAAATAATGATGTGTTTTTTTCACCAATTTTTCACCTGGCCTAAGAAAAGCAGTCTGAGGTCTAAGAATTCACCCAGTTCTGTTCCTCCTGGCTAAATTAGCACTGATAGTATGACCTCACACATGGACAAGGCCTATCACTTTCAAAAATGAAAAATAAAGTCATGACTCCATGCAAACTACACCTCAGATGACCACTAGGCTATATTTAGATTATTGTGAGCAAAACCAATCAAGTATTTATCACTCCAGACTGGAACAAAAAACAAAGACCCGACTAACAGTTTTCTAACAGGGACAAAATGGACATTGAGAAATTCTGGAAAGTATCTATTTTCCCGGGAGCAGGAAGTGCAAAAGGTGCCGGTATAGGAGTCTGAGGTTCTAAGAAATCTCAGTGTGGCTATCGTGTATTAGCAGCTTTCTAATGTTAGCCCTGCACAGAATGGACGTCTAACAGGAACCACAAAGTCCTTCTCTCTTGTTACAAAATGACAGCTCCTTTTTAAATTAGGCTCTGATGTCACTCATTCAGCACATAAGAGCTCTCATGTACAGGTCATCATTTGGGGCTTCAATCTGCAATCCCATTCCTGAGGAGCAATGAGGTACATCCGGAACGAGGGACTGCTGTGGTGTTCCAGAGCCAGCCTGAAATCCAGAGTGAGAAAGCAGCAGTAATGTGCCCTAAGATGTTAACGTGCAATCTATTTCTGATTCTGCAGCAGCTCCTCAGCTGCACTCTGCAGTTCAGTGTCTCTGTCGAACCAGCATGACCAATTATGGCCACGGGCTGAACAGAGCCTTCCACGGCAACGCATCCAGCTCCAGACTCGCTGCCTGCTGGATCCTGCCCCAGGACCTCGGGATCTCACACACAGATCCATCCGTGAGGGGGGCAGGAGAAACTCGGTCACATAACAGGTCACGTTTGGCCGTGTGCTGGGAGGAAATGGCCCTGCAATATCTCTGTGACACGATGGCTGTTGGGCACGTCGTTTGGAGTGTTAACTGTAAATTCTTTGAACAAACTGTTTGTACTACGACTCCATCACTGACTTCTTTGTAAAGTACCTATTTTTACATCTGAGAACATCAGCAGCTTCTACAAAAATCAACCTACTTCTAGGCTATTACTAACCCCTCTCTTAGACCTCAAAATACCAAGTCTGGCCAAACATTACTTTCCAGGTTGGTACTGAGAGAACAATATGCTCAGGAATGAAACCTTTCATACATGTCAGTTTTAAGTACTTTTTATAGAGGGCCTTACACATCGAGCCAGCTGCCTAACCCTAAAAAGATGTTAACTTTTCTGCCGACGTAAACAAAGAAATAAAAGCGTCTCAGTCTTTTTAGGGAGGTACATTCTCCCATCACACAGAAAAAGTTCTCAAAGCAGCCTGAGCAGAGCCAGTATGTGCAGTATCCGTCACCCGGGGACACGGGGGTCTACCCACCCCTTTTAATACACTATCTCACAAATTAGCAAACAAATTATCAAAGAACAGCTACGATGTTCTTTATTTACAAAACAAATAACAACTTTCAGTTCAGCTGTCAAGACTCTTATTCCCCCTTCCACTTCCATCAGGCAGCAATCTAGGCCAGGGAGGGGAGCACCGTTGGCTTTTCTACCTTCCCGCCTCAGCTAGGACAGTCGGTTTGAAACCCCATAAATAAAGCTGACCCGAATCTCAGGCCTCCTGCACACCCGCTCCTGGCACGGAGGGATCCCTCTCCGGGCAGCTCCCTCCTTCCAGGGCCCCCAGGCGCCGCTCGCGGGTGGCTGCCGCCCGCAGGGCCCGTCCCGCGCCGCGGTGCCACACCTGAAGTCCTTGTCGGTGGAGGTCATCTTCTCCAGCAGGCTGGAGATGTGGTAGGAGACGCTGGCCATGGTGGAGGGCTCTGCGGGGCCCGGGGCCGCCGCCTGCTCCGTTCCGTGCCGGACGGAGCGGAGGAGCCGGGCGAGCCGGCTTTGGGGGCCGGGGCGAGCCGGGCGAGAGGAGCCGGGCGAGAGCGCTTTGGGGGCCGGGGCGGCGGTCCCTGCCGACGGAGGACTGTGTCCGGGCCCAGCCGGTGCCTCTGGCCGCTGACCGGGCTCGGCTCGGGGTGGCCGGGGCAGGACGGGGCAGTCCCCGCTCCCGCCCCTCGCCCTCTCCCTGCCCAGCGGAGGCACTGGCCGCCCCCGGAACCCGGCACGAGCGGAACGTCGTCGCAGGCGGGCGGGGCGCGGCGGGGCCGGTTGTGCGCGGGACCAGCGTGCCACGTCTGAGCGCGCGGGCAGAGGCCGGGCCGGGAGCACCGCGGGGCCGCCGCCATGGTGAGGCGGGGGCGAACGGGAACGGGGATGGGGACGGGGACAGGACCGGGACCGGGGCGGGAGGGAGTGGGGGCGGAGAACCGGCGGCGTCCTAGTGCGGGGCCCGAGCGCAGCCGGCTGCGGCCTCCCTTCGCGGCCCGGGCAGCCCGGGGCACCGGGCGCGGTACATGGGGCACCGGGCACAGCACAGGGTACACCGGGCCCAGCTACTGCCCCCGACTGGGCGGCCGGGGATGGACTGGGGCTCCAGGGGTCGTGGCCGCGCGTTGGTGGGCTGAGCTCGTTCTGTTCCTTCTCCCCGCAGGTCTCGGTCATTAACACCGTGGACACGTCCCACGAGGACATGATCGTAAGTGTGCCGGGGAGCTGCTCTGGGGCTCCCTGTGAGCACTGAGGGTGGCATGTATATGCCCGTGTAAGAGCACACTCGTGGGGTGTTGGATGCAGAATGCTGTGTGAAATCCTGATCTTGCCATTTTATACTGGGTGGAGAGGAAGACTTGGCTCGGAGGAAAGGGGAAATGTTTTAAAATCTTAATTATCATGTGCGAGCTTGTTTCTGCCTGTTTCTGTGAAATAATAGATGTGTATATTTACTGGTACAGAACTTCGGCTGATAAAAATGGGTTTTCTTTACGTGGATGTTTCTGGGAGCAGATGTATTAGTGTGGGTAGGAGGAAAGATTTCCAAGTAATTTGTAGAAGGAAGGAGCCCAGTTAGGCGAGCCTAGTCCTTCAGGAAGAATTTCTTCACCGAAAAGGCTATCAAACATTGGAAGAGGCTGCCCAGGAAGGTGGCGTAGTCACCATCCCTGAAGGTGTTCAGGAACTGACTGGACATGGTACTCAGTGCTCTGGTCTAGTGACAAGTTATAATCAGTCAAAGGTTGTAGTCAGTGACCTTGGAGTTCTTTTCCAGCCTTAAAGATTCTGTGGTTCAGTGATAATGACATTTCAAACATAACTAAGAGCAGTATTTGTACACCCACTTTACATTTTAAGAAACAAAAATACATAACTGGTCACTGCTTTGTAGTCAGCAGCCTGAATTCGCTCTCATGAAAATGCTGTGGGTTGCTTCTCAGAATTCCCTGGATTCCTTCTGTGTAACATTTGTACAGCGATTGAAGAAGCAGTTGAGGAAACAAATAACTTACGTGGCATGTGTGGATTGTTTGGAGCAGTTCTTTTGGCCGTGCTGTGTAGGGGCTGGGCGGCTGTGGGGTCAGTGGGACCGTGCTGAGCGCAGCTCTCCCTGCTGTCCTTGCAGCATGATGCTCAGATGGATTACTACGGCACACGCCTGGCGACCTGCTCCTCCGACCGCTCCGTGAAGATCTTCGATGTCCGCAACGGAGGGCAAATCCTCATTGCAGACCTGAGGGGGTGAGATGTCACAACAGGAGAGGTTAATCAGGGCAAACTCTTGGTGCTTTGTCCTTTTGCCCTTGGGCAGCACAAAGTGCAGGTTGAATTCCAGGGTGAACTCCTCCAAGACTGTGCTGAACAGCTCAGAGCTGGGGCGGGGACAGAGCCCCAGTGGGAAACACAGTGGGGCTTGGTTGTTCATTTAGTACTTTGCACCTGTGATTTTCAGGAAGTAAAGTGTACTAATATAAGAATATGACCTTGGAGTTCTTTTCTGTGACAGTGAGAGCCCTGTGTCAGGGCACTAATACTACTGTCTTAGCATTACCCATTCCTCATGTCAGAGCTCTAATCCCTCCCAGAACAGCAATTCCCACCAGTGATCTGTGAGGCAGCTGCAGCTGGAAGGGGTTTCTCTCGGCTTTTCCAGATAATGTTGTTTCTGGCAGGCACGAAGGTCCTGTGTGGCAGGTTGCCTGGGCTCATCCTATGTATGGGAATATCTTGGCTTCCTGTTCCTATGACAGGAAGGTTATTATCTGGAAGGAAGAAAATGGCACTTGGGAAAAGACCTACGAGTACACAGGACATGATTCCTCAGGTATGGAGGGTTGGAGTGTGGAGTTGAGAGGGGAGACTGGGGAGATGAGGGGATTTGGTTAAAGTTGGAATAAATCTATTAGTGTTAAGGAAGAAAGCCTCTGTCAGAAAGAAAAGGATAAAAACTGAAGAGAGAGTAAACCTGTCTGCACTAACAGGACATTTCTCTAAGGTTGTGTTGCTGGATAACCCACTACTGATTGATACCATGTGTCTATAGGTGATGTTCTACAAATAAGTCAGCTTTCAAATAAAGATGGCAGGGAACTGAATTATTGAGGAAAATGCTGTCTGTTTCCAGTAAGAAAAACTGCATTTATCGTGCTGTATTTTGTTTTAAAATGGAAACTCTTGTGTTCAGGTGATTTACCCTCCCAATGCAAATCTGTTACTCTGTAAACAATGCTGATTGACTGGCTTTTGCTGCAATTTGACTCATTCTCGGCTTTCAAAGCCACTTGCTCTTGGTGACTGTGCCACTGATGCCAGTCTGTGAATTGGTCAGTCAGTTTTAGGTAGTCCCTGTGCTGTAATGTGATCTGTCTCGCCCTTCCCAGTGAACTCTGTCTGCTGGGCACCACACGACTATGGACTGATCCTGGCTTGTGGGAGCTCTGATGGGGCCATTTCCTTGTTGAGCTACACGGGTGATGGGCAGTGGGAAGTCAAAAAGATCAGCAATGCACACACGGTGAGTCTGGTCCTTTGGAGCAGCCCAGAGTTCCCAGAGCTACAGATAATACCGAGGTGATGCCTCAGAGACTTAACTAGATAAATACTGAAATGCAGTGAAATTATGTGAAACATCCAGAACCAAGAATAGTTTAAGTTCATCCAGAGTAGGCAGGTGTACTTCATAGTCACTAAAATGAAGTGGAAATACAATGAAGTTCACTAAACAGCACTGACAATGCCTGTTTATTGGGCATTATTGTTAAACACAGTGCTGAAAGTCACCTGGTAAGAAATGGCCTTGGTGCTAAGAATACCTGCACCAGCTGAATAAACAAGCTGGAAAAACCGCAGGACTCCTGTTTTTCCCCAAATTGTGGAGATTTTTGTTTGAGCAGCACATAGTAAGCTAATGGCAGTGGCCCCCAGTACAAGGAAATTCGGCTTAGGACCAAAGATTCCTTCTACTCCTGTATTCCTAAATTTTAGCAAGTGTGTGTGCCTTGTGTCTTTGCAGTTTCTGTCTCTGTCTCCCCTATTTACACATCCACGATGAACTATTTTGTGTGCAAATACCCTTAGCCAGCTCATACTTTCTGAGTAAGTGCCTTAGTGAGACTAGACTGCATCTGGATTTCTTATTCATCCAGCATTGTGCAAGACTTCAGTTTTTCTGAGATGGGCTTATTCCCCACTCTCAATAGAGAGTGTGCTACATGTTCTTCACCCCCTCAGCAGCCTTTATCGATTTATTTAGTTAATTAAAGTAAGCAACTTTTAACAGTGATGTTTTTTGTTAACTAGATTGGATGTAATGCAGTTAGCTGGGCTCCTGCTGTTGTACCAGGGAGCCTTATAGAACAACCCTCTGGTCAAAAGCCGAACTACATCAAAAGATTTGCATCTGGTGGCTGTGACAACCTGGTCAAGATCTGGAAGTAAGTGCCCTGTTGCCAGATAAAACCTGACGCTGCAGGCTTTGAGTGTCCCTATTAGTATCTCAAGTAATATTTTCAGCATCCCTATTGTATCATCTTGGAATTACTGTTTTAGAGAAGTGTTTTAAAAATGGAAACTTAGTGATGCACAGTATCTCCCATGGTACTTGCAGTTTATGCCAGCCCTGTGTGATCTTGTCTCCAAGGGTGGCTTTCTGATGGTCTTTGGTCAGCACTGTCACTTGGGCAATAGCAGATTTCTGGCAGTAACTGAAGGTCAGAACCTCTTTGCCTGTGCTACTTTCTGTCCCCTGGAAGGGATTTTGTCAGCTCAAGCTGTAGGGATTTTTGGAAAAGTGGGGAACACTTGTGCTTCGTATTGTCTGGATGAACAAGGAGTCTGAAAGCTACAATCCAAAGCCTTCCTGAGCAGGGGATGAGAAATGCTGCCACTACCCTTCTGACTAGTTGTGAGTTGTTCTGACTATAGTTGTGTTTTCAGGGAAGAAGAGGCTCAGTGGAAAGAAGAGCAGAAGCTGGAGGCTCACAGTGACTGGGTGCGAGACGTGGCCTGGGCTCCATCTATAGGTTTGCCAACCAGCACCATTGCAAGCTGCTCACAGGTGAGGTTTCTTTGGAGTGACAGATGAAGGCACTTGGTGCACTCACTTCCATGTGCTTCCTTCCCTGTTTCTCTAGTGAAGGAATTATAAAGATAGAGCTGTTGTAACAGCAGGATGTCCTCTTGGCATCCTTTGCTGTATCTGGGTCTCTGCATAAGAGCCTTTCATTCCTGTTCCTCCCAAACTCAGAAGCCCAATAGAAGCATTTCTGGACAAAGGTTCATGTGTGTGTGTCCCTCTGTACCAAAGACTGGCTTCTGTTTTGAAAATCATGACCAAGATCGTCTCACGAGGAGGAAGACCTTCCAACTAATGTCATATTTTAGTGTTTCGGGATCAAATTCACTGAACTTCCTTCTAAAAATACTGTCTTCTAATAAGTGGCATTCTTAATCAGCTCTAATGTCCTCAGCCTTCGTATTGAGTGTTGTGTTCTTGCTGCTAATCTGTAAATACTTTTTTTTTAATATCAAAAAGTGTAACTATTTTAGTAAGCTCCTGTCATGTGACTGGAAAACAAAATCTCATTCTGGGGAAGTATTTCAGCTGATACATATGTATTTTGGGGGCTCTTCTCTGGTGTTTGCAAGTCATTGTTTGTTGGTAGTTTTTCTCATCAGAGCTGTACTCCTGCCTTGCCTTTATACACAGCAAGGAGACAGCCCCCTTGCTGTGCTGAGCACAAATCCATGCAGACGCATCAAGGGGTGGTGTCTGAGCTGTGATTTGGGAGGGTAGCTCCAAGGGCAAATCAGGGTTATGCTTCCTGCGCCCAGCCAACTTGGTCTCTGTGCTTTTGCAGGATGGCCGAGTGTTTATCTGGACGTGTGATGATGCCTCTGGAAACTCCTGGTCACCAAAGCTGCTGCACAAGTTCAATGATGTTGTCTGGCACGTGAGCTGGTCCATCACTGCCAATATCCTTGCGGTGTCCGGAGGAGACAACAAAGTGAGTACTGCTGCCTTGGCTTTTACCCCTGTGTGCCCTGTTTGCCGAGGAGCTGAGATGAGACAGACTGTTGTCACTTGTTTAACACAAGGCTATTGTAAAGTCTCCTTTGCTGCAATGGGGACATTTTTTCTTCTGATTAATCAAGAGGGCAGGAAGACCCTAACCTTTGGAAAACTACTTGTACTGCATTTTGAGTCCTTAGTAGAGGGCAGAAGTGATGGCTGAACTTGGATTTTGTGGGGTACTGACAATTCACATACTCCTCTCACATGACTGCAGGCTATGACCAAACCAGTGCTGTGGTAGCTACAAGAAAAGGGGAAACGGGATGTGTTTAAAGCTGAAAGCTTCTCCTGCTCTGTTTTTGAGGTGACACTGTGGAAGGAGTCGGTGGATGGACTGTGGGCATGTATCAGCGACGTGAACAAGGGCCAAGGAGGGGTGTCTGCTGTGACAGAAGGGCAGCAGAATGAGCAGTGATGCACAACAGAATACTCCAGCTGCAACAAGTGCTCACTGTCCCTGATTTGCAATGTGTCTTTAGCTGGATGAGAACTGATTTTATCTAAACTGGACACGAACATGGGAAACAATTATCCAATTTTATGACCACTCTATTACTGGGAGGCTACATTATGTTGATAATCAGCTTTAATTGACATTCCCTTAAATTCAAGGTAAACAGTATAGCTAAGTACTGTGCCTGATACTGCTCCTTGATACTGTAGGAATTATTCCCTGCTTTTCTGGTTTAGGGGTCAAATTTGATTGGATGTGCTGTGGTCAGAGTTTACAAACTTGAACAGAACAGGAGGGAGCTGTCAAAACAATGAGGTGTGAACTCCTTTATGCAAGGGGACAAATACTCTGTGCCCTCAAAGGCCAGAACTTTGTTTCAAATGAGGGAAAGAGCTGGCGGAGTTCTCGGGTTGGCTGGTAGTGTGCTAGCTAGCCCTGCTAGTAACAGTGATATTGTACTTGTGTCTTTCTGGAAACAACGTGCTTGGCCAGGTTAAAGTCTCTTTGCTTTCTTGATGATGAAAAGGAGTAGTGGAATGCATATGTCTTCTGCTTTACAATAATCTCAAACTTGGTTATTTAACCAACATCAATAAATCAAACCATGGTTTGAAGATTTATTTTTTTTAGTCACACTTCTGTACTGTACTTCAGTTGTTTGGATTTTTTTTTTTGTTGAGATACCAACAGAATAAAGTCCTATTGGTTAAAGCCTGGTGTGCTGTATTAACTAATCTTTTCACAAGGGCCTGATCAAGGCAGTTTACAGTCTGTCTTCAGCCAAGCCAGTCACACCTTCCCATCCATGTAATTAAACTTTGCAAGAGCTTGGAATTTTTTTGGCTTTTTTTTTTTCCTGTAATGGTACATCACGAGACAAGGCTTTACAAAGCTATTGCTCTTCCTTTGGTCTTGGCAATTCCCAGGGAGAACATAAGCAGTGCCAGCTGACTAAAGAATCATGTTTGTACTAATAATTACTACTGAGAGCACAGAGACCTTGAGCTGCTTTCTTGCAGATGCAGATTTGTCCAAATAGGGTGGAATGAAATGCATTTTCTGTGCCACAAATCATGAAAAAGCAGGCTAAAAAGAAAAGAATTTTTCAGGTTTTTTATTCACAAAGTTATTAGTAAATGGTGATGCATAAACTGGCTTCTGAACAGAGAAGTTACATAACAGTGTTCATGGAAGACCACACAGTGTCTTATGTAAGTTATGTTAAATTTTTAGGTAACTCCGTAAGACTACCTAAATCACCTCAGAATATTTTAAAACTATCAGGGTACAAGACAAAGAATAACAATTCCATTTGGTGACTACAGGAGAACAAAACCTCTAAAGCAATTTTGTGAAACAGTACTGTGTACAAACTACATTTCTCAGTTTAAAATTCTCGGGTTTCCCACTCAGTTCTGCAGCGTATCCATGTGCATTCCTTCCTGGAGAAGACACAAGAATTTTACCATAGGTCTCCCAGAATATACCCATGAAAACCAATGAATATTACATTTTCAGTGCCATAAAGTATCTCAATTAAGTCTCCTGTAGAATTAAGCAGTATACAATGTTTCTTATGTCAATACTAATCTTATCTTGGTTTGATTCTGGTAAAACAAAAAAAAAACTGACAGTGATAAATACATAGTATCCAAGGCACTTATAATTAAGGAATTTTACCACGTTTTAGTGTAGAGAATAACTTGAGAAATATGTAGGTAATTCCAGTGCTCAGGTCTTTAGTTAAAATACTTTTACTTGCTCATAATAATACATACAATGAACTAGGTACTGTACAAAAATAGAAGGTGTGAGGTCTTCGTGTAAAGCTCAGACTATATACTAGTACACAATTCCACTGAAAATAGTTACATGTAATTAATTTTATTTTTGTTCCCTGAACTGCACTGTGAATTGCAGCCATTTCTGCACATCATGCCCTGTTCCCTGTGCTCAGGAGGCAGCTCACCTGTCTGTAAGCTGAGCTACATACTCTCATAATTCTTTTGGTTCATAATAAACCTGTTTTTCCCTAGACTGCACACAAGTGGAATATGCTAGCAATAGTACAAATAATAAATACCATAAAAACAAAAGTGATACTTTCTTAAGGGGGCTTTCACTTGATCATAAATACACCAGCATACAAGTTTCTATTTTTTCTTCTGCATGTGATCACTGGGGCTGAGACTGAGGCTCCTACTGCTGGGTGAACCAAGGGACACCCACAAGGATTCCTCTGAGAATGCCTAGTGAGCATGGAACCATCAAGAAGTCCCCTCATTAGCTTATATTTGACCCATTGCCAAAATAAATACAACAAATTATATTTCAAGTGTCCTATAAAAAATCAAAGGTATTTTAAATTAAAACCTTTTTTCTAATCCAAAATATACAAGTTACCATGTGAAACACAATGAGAAACATTACCATATAAAGGACACTTATAAAAAAATAATTCCCAAAAATACTCCTATGAAGTATTAAACATGGTCTTAGAGCTTCCAACAGTGAACTGAAAGGTTGGACTTAAATGGTGTCACATGGGTATGTGGGAGAGAAGCTCAGAGAGTAAAGTGGCTGAAGTTGTTACTTACACCTGTGGTCAGTGCAGTTCAAACTGAGATGAAGCCATGTACAACATTCTGAGAACTTGCATAAAAAGCCCCCTCCCTGGTAATGCAGTGGTTTTGAGTATGTGGACTAAGATTATGTGGAATAGGAGAGAGTCACTGGAAAACCTCACCAGCGACTCTGGGGATTCCTGTCTGCTGTACACAGAGGAGTAACAACACAGGGTATGGCTGCCTGGCCACTGGGCAGCGTTTGCTCTGTAACTCCTGGGACTGTAGTTTAATGAGACCAACAGATGCTTCCTGAAATGCACTGCAAATCAATCATAAATTATTTTGGCACTTGTATTTGCCATTCCTTTTCACACTGCAGATGAAAAGGCAAAAGGCATTTCTGTGTACAGAGTGGGACTGTGCTTTAATCTGCTATAGAACAGGTATTTTCTGTTGCTTCTCCATGTGCTACTTTTGTTTCTTTCAATCAGGGCTAATGTTCCTGATCCAAATCTGCTACCTAATTTTACATGAAAGGCACACTTTTATCATCTTTGTAATGAAGAGACAGTCCTTATTTCTTCTTCTGAGCTGGCCACTGCTAATAAATCCATCCCATTTACGATTCAAAAAGTTCAGAACTGTTTAACTTGTCTTCTTCATACAGCAATATATTTTCCATGAGCTTCTTTTTTTGATCATTTATCTGTATGTTCCAAGATGTCTCTCTGGCTAAGGCTGAAAAACAAAAAAAGCACAAATACTGAGGAAAAAAATCCATCTATTGTCTAAGGAATAGATGATAATTTTAAATTTAAAAAAAGCAAGCAACCAACCAAACAACATAACTGGCTTAGGAAAAAAATCTGAGAAAACTGCTAAATGTTCTGTAGATTTATATGTTTAAAAGTAGGAAGAGGAACCTAAGCAGTTCTGGAGAAGAGAGTAATTTGTCCCTAGTATTGTAAGAGCAGGGCACTTTTACCTTGTGGAGCACAGGAAGAGTCCAGGTCTGTGTTTCCCTGCAGACAGGTGCCCTGTGCAGCAGCTGCTGTCTGCAGGATGCCATCGCCTCTGGCACACGCCACACTTCGTTCCTGCAGTCCATGTGCAGGCTTTTCCTGCTTGAGCCTGTAAGCACAGGCTGCCACCTGTTCTGAACTGGTGCAGTTGTGGCTAGGGAACTCCTCTGTGGATTTGTCTGGAGGATTCCACGTGAAACTACTGGACTCATCTGATTCACAAGGGATCCGTGACATGTAGGTGCCACACGTGTCGGGTGCCACAGCTCCTGTGAAAGGGGCCCAGGGGCTGCCCCCAGCCAGGATTGCTGCTTGGCTGCTCTCCTCTTTATTCCCCACTGCAGAAGGCACATCCATGCTCAGACTGGCTGTCTCATCATCAGTTTCTTCTGGGGTGTTCATGGAGAATCCAGAAGTGCTGCTTCCACAGATGTAATGCTCTTTTAATTTGTTTTCAGCCATTTCCATAATTTCAAGTACCTGTTTTTAACAACCAAATCTGTGAATGCATAGTAATTCCTGTACCCCTCCTTTCACATATTCTCCTATATCAACACTCACAAAAATAAGCAAAACATGAATGTTGTAGCTTTACATCTTGATGACAAGGAGACTAAAATCTTGGCCATGTATTTAAAATATTACCTCTGCTATGGTCGAACTCTTCTTTCTCAGGCTAAGGCAGACAGCCAATGCAAAATCAACAGCCACCTCTTCCAGCAAGTGCCCTGCTTTTCTGTCTAGGTATTTGCAGCAGATTTCCTTAGCAGCCAGTTTTTCCAAATTTTTTACTTTGGAGTGTGAGCTTTCTTTTGCTGTTTGAATTTCATCGGCAATCACATCCTTCTGCTCAAAGGAAGGAGATGCATTAGTGAAAGCAAAATGAACACAAGCTGTTCTAATGGCAGGCAGGCTACTGATATTAATGGAACCAGGATGTGGCTCCTAAACATCCCTTCTGCAAGACACGTACAGCAGACAGCAAATATCAAGCTGTATTTAAATAAAATTAAAATTATTTTTAATGACAGCAACGCCATTCATTCGTATTGGTGTTCATTACTGCTGCTTTTTCTTACCAGGTAAATCGGGTGTCTGTCTTCATCCAGTGCCTTAATCCCTGTCAGTATCTCTGCTAAGACCTAGAAATACACCAAAGTGTATTTGAAAGATAAAATTATTTGTTCAGAATGAACTATAATTTTAAATAAGTTTTTAACTAAAGAAATATCGAACTTGCAATGCTTTCTGATATTATATTTTTACTTCGGATGGCTTAACAATGCCAGCTCAGGGCATTTATGAGACTTTAGATTTACCACCAGAGCCAAGTCCAGATTTTATAGTACAATATATATTGCTGAAACAAAGAATAAGAAGAAAGTAAGGCTAAATGTAGATAAGAAATCACACTGAACAGAGTAACTTCCTACTTAAATGGAAACACCTGGAGATGGGTGACATCATAGACTATCAATTATTTTTGTGAAATGACAGATAAACAGGTGATGTTTGCAGCAGTTCACGTGGTGAGTCTGCAAGAATTTTGAACATCTAATTTGTTTTAAGCCATCAGCAGTAATATTTTATTTGTAATAAGAAACACTTTTGTTTCCCTTGTTGGAAAGATTCACCTCATTTCGCCACAACCTGAGATATATTTGGAGTGTGAACATAATTAAAACCAGGATTTGAACACCTTATAGAGCCAGCAACTATAATATGAAATTGCCAGCAAAACAACCATATGAGGTACTTGCTCTTATATTCAATTTCTTGTCTAGAAGCACCAAAAAATGCAACAGAGCATGGAAAAAAGGCAACGTACCACACCACAGCTGAATATATCCACTTTTTCTGTTAACTGCCCATGTCTGACAAAATCTTCTGGCAAGTAAGTAAGAGATGCTTGTAGGACTTTGGTTTTCATCATGGCATATTCTGATTTTTTATCAGAAGAATGCAATCGCAGGCCAGAATGCCCAAGCTTTGGTGTAAAGTTTTCATCCAACAAGACATTTGAGCTGTGATAATGACAGACAAATAATAACATTGGTCAAATCATTACTTTATCTTGTGGCAAGGAATTAGTTTTATACTTTTAAAGTTAAGCACTGAAAGTGTCCAGCATTTGGCCTGCTGCATAGGACTGAAAGGATTAAGAATGGGAAAAACAAGCACTCAAAAATTACTTCAAAAGAATATACTTCCATCATTTACGAAAGAGAGACAGGTTAAACAAAAAGAGTAAAAGCCACGAACAAGGGACAGCAGAAAATACTGCAAATGGATTTCCAAATTGCATAAACTTTAACCATGACTGTTAAAGAAATCCTTGAATTACCAGGTGACCAAGGAAGTGGTGATATGCCAAAGGCCTCACCTCTTGATATTCCCATGAAGAATTCCAAAATTATGCAAATACTCCACTGCTCTGATGACTCCTATAGAAATGCTAATTCGCATCTCCCAGGTCAGTGGAGAAGAATCATCCTGCAAGGAAAGGAGGAAAAAATTGGTAATTAATAGCATAAAACACTGTAAGACATTGGTAGTTTAGAAAACCAAAGGCTTAACCTGAGTCCCAGACAAACTGCAGAAGAGCTGCTGCCTTTCTGGTGCTCGCAGCCAAGGCACTTGGGCACCGTTTTTTCTGGCTGTTTCTCAGAAATCAAGGAGATGCAATTGTTTTTCCTGCAATCTCAGGAAAGGACTTGCAATCACAAGTAGGTGGCAGACCCAGATTATTGCTTACGTGGCACTGAAGCTTGTTTTGCAGGGAGCCATTGGGCAGGTACGGATATATCAGACAATGCAATCCAGTTTCCACCGAGAAGCCCAGCAGCTGCAGAATGTTTATGTGACAACACCTGCAGGCACAGATCAGCAGTGGTTTGCAAATGACGTAAGAGCAATGCAGAAAAATATATTCCTAAGCTGGAATAAGTTCCTAAATTCAGGGCAAGTGGAAGGGTGTGCTGCAGCTGGAAGCACAGCTGGAGGCACAACGCAGTCCCAGGCAGGAGATGGCAGGAGGCTGTCTGAGCAAGAGCCCATCCCATTTAGTAGGGGTACAAGGTGGGCACTGTGTCCTCACCATCCCAAGGCTGCAGAATGGCTGTGCCAGCTCAGCCAGGACCAGAAGTAGCCCCGGGCACCGTGCTGCCTGCCCAGGGCTCCCACACAGGCAGCACACGACCCCTTGTGCCCAGCCTGGACCAGTGCCTGGAGCAGACACCCCGGCGTTGATGGAACACCCAGCAGCAGGTCACAAGTGGGACACAGATCACTGCCTCTGAAAGCCAACCACCTACCGAAAGCAAATCTGCACTTCTGTATGAAAGAACCTCTGGGTGGAGTTCGGGCTTGTGCACTCATGCTGAAAAACGAAAACATGTAAGAGAATGTCATTAGTAATTACTAGGACTTTGTATTTACACAGATCTCGTAGTCTCTAGATGACAAGCTTGTGTAGGAAACAGGCAAGTACCACTGATGGCAACGTTAAGTCAAAGGCAACAAATAATTGAGAATTAGAACAAAAACTAGTCTAAAGACAGCCCCGATCCAATCATCAATGCAGGCATCTATACTGCAGGCTACTCCTATGTATAGAGCTAATGGAACTACTCACATAAGTATCCACCACATGTGTTTTCTGAATCTAGGTTTACTTATTTATATAATTTCATTTTTACCTCTCCTCTTGTGTAGCTATTCTGGTTCCTTGCCCACACAATATTAAACGACAACTGCTAATGGGCAAGAGATGCTGATAACACACCCTCTTCTAGAAAAAGGTGCAGTACTTGCCTCTTTGAGTCTTTTGATGACATAGACCATGTTGTTCCTCTGACCTTTGTAGACATCTGCAAAAGTACCTTCACAGATCCTGTTCTTCTCACTGAAACTGTTTGTGGCATTAGCAATTTCCCTCTGGGTCCACAGGAGACTCCCGCTAGGGAGATCAGCCATCGTCTCCTGCTGAGGAGTAGAAGAGCTGCAAGGCTACACATTTGTAGAAGAAACAAGTTTATCTCATGATAATCCACATGGTTTTTTCCCTCTTTCAGTTTAATATTTTCCTTTCCATGTTTTTAGCAATCACTGTGATTGCTGAATGAAACTGTGAAAGGTACTATGCAATCACTCCTTAGGGTGTAGGTAATTCCTGTATTGATGTGTTGGGATGATGTAAAACTTCTGCATAGTAGAAGTGACTTGAAATCAATTGCCAATCTGCATTTCCACCTTTCCCAGGAAACATTTAGTTTTTAAAAGTCCATGTGTTTATGTGAAGTGATGTTAGTCTGCGTTAAAAAAGATATTAATCTTTATGATTGGGTTATATATTAAGAAACAGTTGGATGAGAAACTGGGGTCCCTCATAATGTAATTATGCTCTGGTAGAAACTTCATATCTACTTCTGAAGCACCTGGCATCAGTTGCACAATAATTTGTTGCTTCCAGTGTGCTAAGTCCTAATACCAACTATAATTACAGTCCCACTGCAGCCTAATCATGCAGCTTGCACAACCTTAATGTGCACCCAACTTGAAGAAACAAAGTACTGACTTCTTCTCAAGAAACTCTGAAACTACTGCACTCTATCTTCTCTCCTGGCTGGTACTCTGGGACCATGTTATTGTGGAAGAGTTTAAAGCCTCAGACAAAATAAACCAAAGAAAACAGGCCAAGAACAACCATGATGGGACTAAGGTGTTCCCACAGATCGGCAACAGGACAGCTCTAGAGTTAGGCTGTATGAAAGATGAGAGAACTGTGGGGAGGAAGGAACAGGAGACTTCATGCTGAAATCATTTGGAACATGAGGAGAATTTTTCCCACTTTCATGGTTAAGCACTGGAACAGGGACTCAGAGAGGTGATGGAACATTTATCTTGGGAGATTTTCAGTTGTCAGCTACACAAGGCTTTGGACAACATGACTTAAATTCAATACTAGCCCAGTTTTGAGCAGAAACCACATTTAAAGTATAAAATGAAACTAAAAGAGGTATGTGGTTCTGACTGATCAG
This sequence comes from Picathartes gymnocephalus, assembly GCA_013390045.1. Taxonomy (NCBI): domain Eukaryota; kingdom Metazoa; phylum Chordata; class Aves; order Passeriformes; family Picathartidae; genus Picathartes; species Picathartes gymnocephalus. The sequence goes on along the minus strand of WEKY01028451.1, from coordinate 540,308 downwards.
TGGTATATACTGTCCTGTCCTGTGATTGCACCAGAAGTGTAAGTCCTCTGTAAAATCGACACATGAGAATCCTTCAAATTCAATTGCTATTTGTAGGTATGTTATCCCCTCTGAGCTATGCAGGATGTAATACTGTAAACTTTTCCCTCACTGGTCCTTCACTGGCAAAAAAAGTGATATAAACCACAAGCAATCTAACTGAAACACTAGTTCTGTATTCAGTCCAAACCTTTGTAATTGAGCCCAACATTTTCACTACATCAATGGTTTTTGTACAGGTAGAGGGATAAACTTTAACAGAAAAAAGATGGAATGTCATAAAGGCAATTTTCTATGTTATAGTCAGTGAGTATTAAGGGGATTTACCTTCACACTCGATAAAACAGGAGGATTGGACTGTAGGGAATTCAAAAGTTCTCTCGGGGGAGGTGGTGGAGCAGGGAGGGAATACAAGGCTCCTTCATAAACAGCACCTGAAACTGAAATAACAGCATTGAAAACACACCTTATTTTTGTAATAGCACCACCTGTGACTAACTACAGAGGTCTAGGAATTATGAAGATCTGGGGTATTTTTTTGAATGTTCTGACCAGGGATAATCTGTGACAAGCTGTGAAGCTGTGAAATGCTGTGTGAAGACCGGGAGCTCTCTTCCTGGTTCTCGTTTGCAGGATGTGTGCAGCCCTCCCCAGCCCTGGCTGGGGCCATGGAGCTCCCTGTGTCTGTGCTGTTGCAGATGCAGATGCTCTCCCCAGTATGTGCTGGAGCTCTCTCCCTCCTTGTCCCAGCAGAAGGGTTGTTTATCCCTGCCTGGCTCTCTGCTGGCCTAGATTTACTGTGTATGAAGAGAGGGACACGGGGCAGGACATGCATGCACTGGTGTGATCTTTCTATGGAGCCAGATGGGACCAAGGCATTCAGAGACCTGGGAATCATCCTGAGATCCCAGAGGACAGATACAGCCAGCACCTCTCAAGGCCAAGGGGGCTAAAGGAAGGACGATCAGGAGGAGGTTGTGTGCTGAAGTCAGGAATAAACAGGAGACAGCAGTGCTGGGAAAACAGCAAACACTCAGCTGTGCCCATCTGGGAGATCATCAGGGACTACCCTGACCACAAACACACAGCAGCCTTGGCTATGCAGTCATTTCATGTCAGAGCAAATTCGGAGCCCAGTACTGTACTTACTGCCTGCTGGGGCTGCTCCCAGGTGTGAGGAGTCTGGGGATGGCAATAAACTTATGGCATTTTCTTTCTCTCTCCTTTTGCCTTCTGAGGGAGGTATAGATATGATCTGTTTGGGTGGCTCTGGCTCTTCTTTCTCAGGGCTAGTGATGTTAGAGGCCGATGTCCCTTCAAAACAGAGCACAGGGAAGATGAGGATAACCAGGCAAAATGGAGTCTGACTCTGATCGGTGGCCAGAAAATAATCCTAGTCAGGACATCAGGCTTCAAATTAACATCAACCTTAAAATGAACATTTAAGCAATTTAGATGGTATTTAAATTGAGAGCATACTCATGACATTAGCTTCTACTGAAAATTAACAGGAACTGATGGCTTCAAACAAATACCAGCAATGACTATTGAAGAGATGCAGAGTCTCTTACAAGAAGAAATTAGCAATAATAATATAATTATCATTTTCTATTAGCATCCTTCAAGTAATGATCTCAAACCACAAACACCTCCCAGCCTAAGGAAGGCATTGAGTTCTCTGTCAGTTGTTGTGGGACTGAGGGAAAGATGGACAGAATTGTGCTGGGTTTAGTCAGTTAAACTGTTTAGGACTATTTTCAATTGTGTGATTTCAGTGGCATGACGAGGTTCATTCCCAGGAAAAACTTTCATATATGGGACGATTTGTAAGAAGGACTCATGCTTTTACTTAGCAACAGAAAGAAACAAACCAAAGACAATCTAGGGGAAAAAGAAATGGTCAAAGCTCAAAACTTATTGATATATGAGGGAAGTTTAAAGGCTGAATTATCAATTCACTACAGCTCTAACAGATCCTGGGCTGTATCCAGCTTGGCAAAACCTCAGAGTCAGACCTGAAAAAGCAACTTGAAGTCTGATTAAAAGAAGTACAAAGACACAGTGAACAGGAACTTAAAACTGTACAGCTGAGGGGGAATTATTCAGATGAGATTAGGCTACAGCTAGGATGGGAAGAAATAAAGTACAAAATTTCAAGATACTGTGATATATGAGGTTGTCAAAATCTCCAAAGCAGATGAATTCTTATCTGTAAATGCATTTAAAACTGAGGTTGAAAAGGAGCCTGGAAGTGCCCAGTGTGCACTAGGGGTGATGTAAGGGCTTTCTGCTCCCTGGTAACATTGTCCTGGTTGTAGTTCTAAACTTCTGTTTGTATCTGGCACCATTTATCAGCAATACATTTAAAATTTTTGTAAAAATCCAAATTAAAGTTATATTTTTATACAGAAAAAACATAAGCCCAAATATTACACGGTGGTTTTTGTCCTGCTGTTCTATCAGCTTTTTATCTTATTTGGTGATCTCAGAATCAAATGTGCCAGGTCTGTTTGCATCTGAAATGAGAGAACAGCTTTGTGTTTTTTCACTTGTACAAACAAAGGCCAGGGAGTACCTGGAACAAGCAGGAAGCCCAGTGTTTCTCCTGTAATCTGGGCTACTTGTATGAACCATGAGTCAGTGAAGTGTGGGAGAGAAGCCAAACCATGGCACATTTGGGCACTGAGGCTGAAGAGCAACAGTACATGAAGAGCAATAATGGCAGAAATGGGCATGATCTGTTTAAGGTTTCTATCTGCTTTCTTCAATGCCACCTATGAATTCAGGTCTGAATGAAACCAGGGCTGAAAATTAAAACTCAGAACACTCAGGTATTTTTGTTACTGTGTCAGAATGCTATGAAATCCCAGGTTTTACAGGGTTTTAAAACTAGCTATCCAATAGTTTGCAGGCCTTTAGTCAAAACTGGTAGTCCCTGCATTCTGCAGGCAAGTCCCTGTATTCTGCTTTTTTCCTCACGTGATTTAACCTAGAGGTCTCAGAACTTAGCATCACTTCCCTTATTCAACCTACTTTTCAGGGTTTTTCATGACTTTTGCAACTTCCTGCATGTCAGAGAACCAGGGCAGTACAGTAGCTAAAGAACTGACATAGAAAACATCATTATGGACATTCAGAAGTGGGACTAGAGATCACAAGAAACTGTTGAAAGAAAGTAGAACTCTTTGGGAAGTAATCTGCCAGCAAAAGATCTCCCTTTGTGCTGTGTCTGATTCCTTTAAGTTGGAGTGGATTGAATTATGGTGATGTAAGGACCACTTAGTTTTCTGAAGTGCTGAACAGAACAAGCAACATATCCTCTGTATCTGCCCAAGAGGGATCACCTGAGTAAGCATATTCAAATACAGAGAAAAGCTCAAAAAAGAAAAAAGGTAACTGATAGCAGCACAAGGGAAAGCAGGCAATGCCCCACTGTACCTGTGCCAGGTGCACATTGTGCAAGCAATGGCCACACCAACACACCACAGGCAGCAAACCGGTCAGACCCACAGAGGGATGGCAAATGTTCCTCTGCCGGGATGGTGACTGGTTTTGTCTGTGTTGTGTCTGTGTCTCAGGGCTAACTGCTGGAACCTGCTCTTGGATTGGAAGTAATCCTGGCAGGGCCTGCAGTATGCTGTCTCTCAGGATGTGACCCAGTGCCATAGGACCAGGCCTGAAGGGCAGAGACCCTTGGTGCAGCCTCTGTGTTCTGAAACCCTGTCTAATGTATAAAAGCACCAGCCCTGGTCTGGCCACAGCCCATCCTCCTGGCACTTCTTGAAGGTCCCAGATGGGCATTACATAGATAGGGTGATGAGCTGCAGGGACCGGTGAGTCTGCCTGTGTCACCTCTTCCCTCCCACCACCAATTTTACCTGGGTGAGCAGAAAATCACAATCAGTGGAGACATTTTAGAATCTGACACAGGATGTGACTCCTAACAAAAAGCTTTTTCAGCTAGCAAGGGAGATGTCCTGGGAAGGGTGTGGGTGCTGTGAGGAACAGCATGGATCCACGGGAGGAAGGGGCAGCTACTCACAGTCCAGGATGACCTGAGCCGCCCGGTAAAGCTGCAGCCCTTGCAGCAGGTCCAGGAGCTGCTGCACTGTTGCCAGCCTCACTCCCCACCACCACATGAGCTCCCTCGTGATGCTGATCCCTGTCTTCTCCATGCACTTGATTTTCCGTAGCTCTGTTTGATCAGTGATCACATAGGAGGCTGGTGGGAGAGAATGGATATTTATGTTTAAAAATTAGAAAAAACAGGCAAGGGCAAGCAGGGCAGGCTAAGGTGTGAGACATCACTTTTGCATTTGCATATCTTTAAAAGGAAGGATCACAATAAATTACCTATGTAGACATGAAGAAAACTCTGTTCCTAAAGTAAGATATCCCATATCCCTTTTCTTTCTTCAACTGTTCTGGAAAACATTTTGTTTTACCAGAGACACTTGAAAAGAAGACCCACTCACACTTTTCAGCATATTTTCCCTGTAATCTTTCTCCTTAATACCTTGTACCAAAGTCAGGTTAGAATAAATTTTTGGGGTGATTCTCCCAAAACAGGTGACAGCAGTCAGTAGAGTGGCTGTACCATGGCTGGCTTTGGAAGGACGTCAGAAATACAGCTTTGTGCATGCAAAGGTAGTGGAGTTGAATCCCACACTACATCAGGAAGTTTAACTGGGGTAAGAGCTTATTCAGCATACAATTAGGGAAGTCATGTCAAATAAAGGAAGGCAGGCACTAAGAAAAGATTCAGGTTAGAATTATTTGCACTGGGATACAGAAAAAAGAGTAAATAACTCAGGGACTACATTGTTTGTACTTACTGACCGTACACAGCCAGGACCGAGAAAAACAGGGGCAGAAACTATGAGGAAATATAAATGAAAAGAAGGAGGAAAGAAAAAAACCAGAACATCTGAGCAGATGTGAGGGACATTGTGAAAACAGGCAGTGAGAAGTGGCAGGAGATGAGAGTGTGACTGGAGAGAGAAGTGCGAAAGAGTGCGGACAGGGAGGGGAAGGAGCCTGGCTGGCCGGAAAAAGCCAAGGGACCACACAAGTCTGGCATTCCACCTGTGTTTGAAAAACAAAACCAGACTGGTGCCCGGGAATTCCCTGTTTACAGGATGTGCTGTGCCGAGCGCTGGGAAGCGTGCGGGACAGCGCGAAGCCCGCCCGAACCTTGCGCCCTTCCAGCACGTCCCAAAGGCGCTGCTGTCCCTGTGCCCCCTGGGCCCCGCCACCGGCTCGGGGAGCGCCAGCCCCATCGCCACCCCACCTGCCCCACGCGCCCTCACCGAATCGCATCCAGTCGTAATCGCTCAAGCAGTCCATCTTCTGGCAGAAGTCCTCCAGCACCCATGCGGGCATGCTGTGGATGTACACTGCCGGGGCCGAGCCCCCTCTGAGGGCGAGGGGCGGCTGCTGCAGGGCCATGGCTCCGGCCTCCCGCTCTGGACACCCCTTTGTCCCCACCGCGCCCGTCAGAGGCGGCCGCGCATGCTGCGCGCCTGCCCAGGGATCGCGGCCGCGGCCAGCGACGCTCTCCGGCCTCTCCTCTTTTCCCCCCGAGCTCCCTCTTCTCTGGGGGGCTGCCCTCACAGCCTGTCCCAGCCCGGCCGGCGGGCTCGCTGCCGGGGAAAGAGCCCGCGACACTGCCAGCGATCCCCGGCCGGCTCGGAGCGCTGCTTCCTGCTCCGGCTGACGTCAGGCCCCAGATGCAAATCAGATTTTCCTTTCCATGACTGGTTATTGCTCCAGCCTGGTTGCCAAATTCCGAGTTTCACGTGCCGGAAGCGAGGGCTGTGCTGCCGGGCGATGCGCACAGCCGGCGGGGCGGGCGGTACGGCCGGGATGTGTGCGGCTCGGGAGCGGAGCCCGGCAGAGCCGCGTCCCCCGGGCAGTCCGTGCTGCTTCCTTCACCCGTGTGACCACAGAGCCCTAGGGGGCTGTAAGCGTGGGCCCCCCAACAGCTCCCCGGCGTGCTGGGGCCGCACCGCTGGGCAGCGAGACAGATCTCACAATGGGTGAGAAAGGAACGGGCACTACCAGGGAACGCACTGGAAGTGCTGCCAGGTGATACCGCGCAGGGATATTCCGGCCAGGGTTTGCCAAGGGTAACCATCCGTCCTTCTGCTCTTGCTCATATTTAACCCTAAGTCTAAATTTGTATGAATTGCAAGAAGTTCTGTAAGTTTGCACAGCTTTTAATTCACTGTTTCTTTGTACTCTGCATATATGTTACAGTACAGCTAACTCTTGTTTTCAGTATCCAACTTTCAGACTTTTGCAGTTTTCTACGCTCCTGGTTTCAGAAATCATCAACTTCTCAGCTCCGCTGTGGCAAGAAAAAGCTGAAAAATGCAATAGTGTTGTAGCTGTAAGATCAAAGGACAGGAAAAAAAAACCTATCCGAAGTGTATTTCAAATATGACAACTCAAAGATGAGCTGTTTTATCAGTAGTACCAGTTCAACAATGATAGTTGCATTTATGGGGTTTTCCCCTCCCTTCTCCCTGCTTACTGTCCCTCTGACACACACCTAAATGCTTTCATGGGAAGATGATCAGGACATTTCTGAAAGTGATGTAAGATGAGAATGAAATTGTGTTGCAAAGAACTACATAAAAGTAGGAAGAAAAGACTTCTTCCCCTTGGGTACTGGAAAAACTTGTGAAACCATTTGAACTATTTGCCTCGGGGGGAAACAAAGGGAAAGAAAACATCCAACTGTGTGTATGGCTTCACTTCTGCTCTGAATGTTACAGGTAATGCAGGGTCTTACTGGGGAACTGGAATCGACTGAATAGAGACTGGAACAATCCTGTATATATTCCTGCTGTTAGGCCTTTCCGTTCCAACGTGGTGTGGGCAGGACTCTACTGCTGTGTGCTCTCCCCGAGCCCTCGGACACTGCACGATGTCAGATGCATTTATTTCTCGGGGGTTTCTCCCATCCAGCTGTGTCCCGCCCCGCTGCCTCCTGCCCAGCAGGGTCCCGGCACACCGGGCTCCCTCGGGCTGGCCCTGCCGGCTCGCACTGCTGCTCCCGGGATGGCCAGTGAGGCTGTGCCGGACTCACTGAAACCACCCAGTGCTAACGCAGCTGCCACTAGTCACTGACGGCTTTCACTCATTACTAACCCATCTCTGTAACTACCAGGAGACTGCATTTCCCAATGTTCATGTGTTAGAGCCAGCTGGGGTTTCTCCAATCTTTTATTCTGATCCAAAAGAGCACTCCAGAACAGAAAAATACAGTCTAATAAGAAATCCAAGAACTCACAGAACTCAGAAATACCCAGAACGTGTGTGCCGTGTACAGACTGTTAAACCCAACACTAATACCAACTGTGTTACAGGAAAAGCTGCAGCCAAGCAGGCCAGCTTTCTGCCAGGGTCTGGCAGAGCTGCCATGCTAATTGCAGTGCACAGCCTCATAGCCATGAGGAGGGAACCTCCTCTCAGGTACGGTCAGTAGCAGAGTACAGCACCCTGCAACCCTCAGGCTCCCTAGGGCACTGAGTCATGTCTGCTCCCAAGGCCAGCACGGTCTCACTTTCCCCTCAGAGATGTGTGAGATGTGGTAAGAGCAGAACTTCCCAGTAGCCCCTTTCCTGCCCAGACACTGCCTGAAGCTGTGCAGACGGCTCATGACAGCCACAACACAGCCCTGCAGCAACTGGCTGGGCATGTTGTACAGTCCAAAGCATCTGTTTACTGTCAAAGTATCCCAGGGATACAAACACACAGGCACTGAGGAGTTACCTGACACAAGTACAGTCAGAAAGCTAGCATGCATTTCCATTTTTATGTCAAAGATCAATTTCTTCAAGTATGCAAGAAAAACAAGTTTACAAATAGGGAGACATTCCATACTTACAAAATACATTGAGATTCTCTGTTTCACAGCTACTCTCAGAATGTACAACTGGAGGGAAACATATTCACAGAAATAACCTGCTGTAATCAATCTCCAACCAATCTGCTTCTAACCTGAGCTGTACCACATCTTGCTCGGTGCACAATTCATGTAACACTAAACCACGCTGCTTTGAACTCTCTGTGTGCATTCACACAAGAGCACATGCCACTGAGATGTGGGGAACAGAATACAGGCAAAGAAATGTTACCTCTGTTTCTCCAGCCTGGCCCACTAAGCAGGCCCTGTTGGTGAGCTGGCTGTGTGAGCCAATACAGCTCCCATTGGTCCTGAGAAGACACAGGCAGCTTGAGAGGCCGCTGCTCCCTGAAAAGGCCTCCCACTACGACCTGGATTACAGCACTGCAAGGGGAAAAGACAGAACGTAAAGCATCTACCTCCTGTGAACCCTGTATAGGCTGCTGGGAAAGCAGCTGTGCGGGACAAAGCTGTCCCAAAACCAAGATCTGGTCTGTGTGGCTGAGATCAGCCAGGCAAGAATCCTATGACAAAGGCAAATAAGGCATTTGAGGTATGATGAGAGTAAAAACATGTCAGACCTAGAGCGGATATGACATGGATTTGTACGTGGAAAGGTAAGAGGCAGAATAACCTCCAAGCATTTACACATCACCTTTCCAGCAATGTAATGTTTGTCAGACCCTCAGGCACTGCTGGAAACCCTCATGTACAAACCCCCCATGCTCTGTGAGCCACAGGCACACTGAGGCTACAGATGAGAGGAAAATTCCATCAAACCAAATTACTCAAACAAAACTGATGACACTTGCAACCATTAGTCTGGGCTAAATTAATCCTTGGTGTAATTCACTTTCTAATACAATGAAAGTTACTTTGGATGAATATTTTCCATATAGCTGCCCTGATCTTACTCTACAGTTTGCAATACATGTAATGAAGAAATGAACCATCAGAACCCAGTGTGCCTCCAGGTGCTGTTCAGTCTTTAGGATTTGACTATCACCAATGCTACTGAGTTCATGTTTCAAAACTTTCAACGGAGGCATCAGTTCTTTGTGTCTTTCCTGGTGACTCTTGCTGCTCAGACTCAGTGGTTTGCTACTGAGGAGTCTGAAGTGAGTAATCATGTTTTTCCACAATTTTGTTCCTCAGTGATTCATTCCTCTCCAGAGAAAGCCGCTGCAGATCCTTCCAAATATCAGGATGATCCTCCAGCTCTTCATATAATGACTGAACAATGTCCAGTTTCCTGTAGTCCATAGGGCTGACCAGACTGCGCACAACCTGCAGACATCTCTCCTTCAGGGTGAACACTGCAGTTAAACACAAACAAAACACAGCCTTGTCATGAGGGCTCTCAGCTGCTGCCCCCAGGCAGACGATGCTGCTCTGAGAAATGAACACAGAGCACAGCCCGCAGCAGTGACCCACGACAGGCTGGGCTCTCCAGACAGGAAACAGATGTGTCTCCTGCCATGAGGCACCTACGAAAATCCCTCAGAGACCCCTTTAAAGCAGAGGTCTGCCACTAGCTCTATCTAACACAACAGCTCTACGTACAACCCCTCACCATCTCTTCCAGTGTCTGAGCAGGTTTCATTTCATGAGGATCTGATTTCTCACTAATCCTAACAGGTCCAAAGAGACCAAATTTGGCATTTCCTAGGGCACATGTGGTCCTGTCCCTTACCTGGCAGGGTGATGTCAGCTTTGGTCACATTGGGGGCTGCCACAAACAGCTCCTGCTGGTTGACGAGCAGCCCGTCGTTGGTCCCTGCGTCTCGGAACAGCCAGAGGTGACCTGGCAGGAAACAAGGGGCGAATGCACCAATTATGTCACTTTTTAATGAGTAGCTCTGAGGGGCATCTGCTCACAGGGGACCATGCTACTCTCCAGCTCAGCACCATGTGCACAGGCCACTGCCATGGCCCCAGTCACTGGCATGAATGGGGAGGGGAAAGGAAAAACGGGAAAAAGAGAGGAAAAAAGAAAGAAAAGGAAAAAGAAAAGGGGAAAAAGAAAAGAAAGGGGAAGAGCAAAGGAAATGGAGAGAGAAAAAGGGAAAATGAAGGGACAGGTAAAAGTGGAAGAAGAAAAAAGGGAAGAGAGATGAAGAAGGGGCGGCGGGGAAGGCAAAAGGTAAATTCCACCGCCACCCTCTCACCCACCCGGGCCCCACGCCGCCCGAGCCCGTCCCGTGCCGCCGCACCCACCCCGGTAGCTGTGCATGACGCGCCCGCTGCGCGGCTGCAGGACCGGGTAGTACTGCGGGCGGCCCTCGAAGTCCAGCCAGACGGGCAGCACGCAGCGGGGGCTGTGGTTGTTGAACACGACCTCGGAGA
>WEKY01028451.1:505949-529974 GCA_013390045.1 Picathartes gymnocephalus | reverse complement strand
GCCGCGAGGGGAGCGCGCCGCGAGGGGAGCGCGCCGCGACGGGAGCGCGCCGCGACGGGAGCGCGCCGCGACGGGAGCGCGCCGCGACGGGAGCCGCCAAACGCTTCTCACAAATGGACGGAAAACAGCGACAGGCGTTTGGCACGCGGATCGTCACTTAGAGTTGTCAGCTCTTCGTCATGTCTTACCGCCCACCAGCCTCAGTTCACAGCTCCTGGTACTCAGGCACTGGGCTCACCACAAACCCCTTCTTCCTCAGCCAGTAACAGTTAAAATGCCAATTCCCTCCTCCCCCCATGTCAGGATGCCAAAACATTCCTTTATCCTTCTGCTGTAGATTCCCAAACACTATATTACCTTTCTCACACACACATGAAAACAGTAAAATTTGAGAAAAATTAACTAGATATTGGAAAATCTGGACATGAACCAGAAAACACAATTAAGACTCATCTATTTATGCAAAACTTCTAAAACTTTAATATTTGTTAATTCACTTCTGAACAGTTACACACACAGCATTTACACACTGTAATGAAAAGGGCAAACTGGCAATGTGTTTTCAGCCTCTGATGAGTGGAATAAGAGACTTGAGAAATCATAGTATGGTCACAGAAGAAAAAATATTTGCAACAATATTTTTGTGAATACTGTGGCAGCGTAACTGTGGTAGTTAAATCACCCAAGAAATTCAAATTGCCACCTTGATGCAACCACGGTAGACACTGAAACCATGAATTTTTAAATATAACTGCTAAGAAAAGAATCTCTGTCCTCAAATAGTAACTACAGACTGGTTTCTAAGGCTGTGTGTTATCCCCTCATCCATGGCAATGGAACACTAAAATATGGATTAGGCATTCACTGGTAATTAGCGCTAAGGTGAGGTAACAGGCAAGAGAACCAGTGGCACAGCATACTGTTTGCCAACTGGAATTTGCCTATCAGACCACAAAAACCAGATACTGGTTTATTATTAGTTTGCATTTGAGTAATGATATAAATTAGAAAACTACATTAGAGATACTACCTCTGAACCTTTAAGGTGACAGTCTTAGTACTGTTAGTCATTTGAAGATACAGCTTGGTAAATAAACTAACTGTTACTCCAGCTGCCTCAACATGTTTTCTACTGTAAGCAGAAGAAATAAACGTTTAACTGAAAAATACAAGTGAAGATTCAGGCCAAGGAAAGAATTACTAATTCCACTAACGAATTTAGTTTGGGTGGAAGGGAGCAGAGGTAATTTAAATAATAAGGTTTCAGAACACACAGTAGAGCTGGCAGCTCTCAAGTTGATCCCTGGTTTAATATTTGTGACAATTTCTGCATAGGTTGGTTGTTTATGAAACTGACAGACCTATGCTCTTGGGTGTCTGCTTCACCAGATGGCCACTCAACAAAGTCTGGAGGTGTCTCTTGTCTTCTGCCACGGAGTTTACCAGAAGGACCTTCTGTCCTCGGCTCTGTCCCAGGTGCGCCTGAGCAGGTACACAGCAGCATGGAGCCCTCCCACGTTCACCCACACGGTCTGAGCTCTGCGCCAGATGTGTCCCACACGGGACAAGGCCTGCAAGCCAAAAACAGCCAAACAGAGGCGTTATGACAATAACATTATTTTTTATCATTCTGTATCACATCTGATGGCAACATCAAGGGACTTTTCAGGTCCAAAACTGCATTTAAGCGTTACTAATTATTGCTCTACAATATCTTTGTAGTATCTTTGGTAGTGATGAGAACTTAACAGTTTTTCCCTCAATGCATTTTCAAGTGTAAATAGGTTTGATTTTCTCTCATAGAACAAACCTTGGCAAAGCATTTCTTGTCCTGGGTAAGCAGCACGGCCCTGCCTGTCCCTGGGGTGCAGATCCGGCCCATCTCCATCAGGCAGGCTGGGTAGAGATCCCAGTTTTTCTTCTTCGACCCTATCCTGCAAGACACATTCAGATCCCCATTGTCATCATTGACACCATTCAGTGTTTTTGGTCTCTCAGACATCAATCTGCTCATTTAGGACCATAGTTACTTTCAAGCTTTGTTTTTAACACAGGGTTTGTGACTCCTTCCCAGCCAGGCCCAGTTGAGTACCTAGCTGGGGAGAAGCCCAGCCCTGGCCCAGGAGAGCACGTGCAGTGAGGCTCAGCACTTTCCCAGCACATCTCACCTCTTCCCGAAGGGCATGTCTGTCACTACGATGTCCACAGAGCCCGTCCGCAGGGGCAGCTTGCAGATGTCCCACTGGATGATGTCCAAGGGCACGCCCAGGGCAGCACTGCTGCAAGAGCAAAGGTAGCTCCCTCAGACATGAGCACTCAGGAGGTTTCTACACTGGGGAGGTCCAGAACGTTGCCCACAAAGTAAACAAGAAAACATGAACTAGACACTCAAATGAATCAATGCAAAGTGGATTTCTCCTCTCACCTGTCCTTACTCTCATTTTTCCTCAGTAGGGAGCAGATGTTGTTTGCTGCTCTCTTCACTGCCTGAGGGTTGTTATCCCCTGCAATGTGGTAGCAGTAGGGCCATTCTGCAGCTCCCTGTGGGGGAATTGATAATAAGCAACATTAGCACCAACATTGCTTCAATGAAAAAAAACCCAGAACAAATTCTCAAACATGACAGAATACAACAAAGCGACTGCAAGAGAATGGCAGGAAATTTAGAATTCTGTAATAGATAGCTGTATTATGCATCTTTAGAGCTCAAAATACTTTTGGATTTAGTCTCTTCCTGCCACATCCTATGGAAGGAAAATCTGGTCATTTACAAAATGTGTATTTGTATCTGTTCAAAAATTGGTGAGATTGGAGCTTATTATTCAGTCATGATGAATAAGACTTACACATATTATTCAGCTGCAGATACAGACCAGTTTAATTAAATTTTAAAAAAATCAAGGAAGAATCACCTCTATTGGTATCGCACCTGTACCACACATGGGATCAACTATGATATCTGTGGGCTGGGGATCACAGAGTCTGAGGAACAGAAGAAAAGATATGGTGAGAAATGTCTTAGAAACCTGAATTTCTGTAAATAAGGGAAAGTGAACTATTTTAATCACTCTGATTCTACCCTTCTAACAAAAAATTTTATGTGATTTTTTTTTCCACTAGTTAATTACTATTTTATAACCCACAACACAGTGAAGTTCTTTCAAGAATGTGATACACTTCTTTGAAACTTGGCTAATACAGCAAATGTTTACTTTACTTGGCTGGGAAACACCCACTGTTATGACAAGGCACATGGTGTCAACAACTCCAGAGTATTTTATTTATTTTTCTTTAAGAATTAACAGAAATGGCTTCTGAGGAAGCAGTGGGGGAGATAAAAGGTTTAATTTCTGAAACAAAATTACTTCTTAACTGAGCATAATAACTGCCCTGACCTGAGCATGCCGTAAGCCAGAGTGGAACGCAGTGTTGTGGGTCCGAAGTGTGTGATATTCCTTCTGTGGAGACTCTCTTCAGTTAATGCAATCCCAACCACGACTTCATTGTTGTGAATATTCAGAAGAACCTAAAGGAAAAACTTGAAGTGAATTTCAGGAGTAACAGAAGCTTTCCACAGAATGCCTGGTAAATACTTACGGTAATCTTAGATGGTAATTTAAAATCCAGGAATGATGTATAAAAAAACTTTTCTTCTTGGAAATAAAGCAAAGCACCATTTTAATAGGACAGAATTCAAGAGAGTATTCACACACTCTCTCATTCACACCAAATCTGTTGCACAAGACTTCTCAAAGTGCTATAACCATTGCACTGGCTTCCTAAGAGATTTGGTTTGTAAAGAGATTGTTTTTGGGAGAAACCAAGTAAGCCCTGCAAGACACTGAGTCATCTCCAAAGCAGCAATAAAAATCATATTTGTGGTGGGAACTACATTAACTAGGAAGGTGAAATCTCACTCCAGAGCAGTGGCCAACCCTTAGCAAACCTTCAAGAAAAACGTAAGTCTTTCTGCCCCTCAAAAACACTGGTTCCTCACCACAGACAGGCCAGGGGTGCTGGTTGTATCTTCCCAGCCTCTGCTCTCCCCTGACAAAAAATAAACACTGGACAGTTTTTGTTAACTCTTTCTGTCCCCTTCACCCCAAAACCAGCTTCCATATGGAGCATTTCCTGGTAACTTAGACTGCTATTAAACAATGCATTAGAGGAAAGATTTACTGAAGGTAAAAGCAAGGCAAGTGCTTGGATCAGAGGACACACAGAATGTGCCAGGGAAATGAACACTTCAGAGAAGGCCAATTTCAGCATTACCAGTTTTCAGTTCCACAGTCTCTGGAAGGTAGTTTGGGGATCTCTAAGCATCAAAAATAAGAACTAAAAATTTGTAGAAACGTAGGTATTTCCAAGGCACGCCACTATACCTCCACATCAAAATTAGTCATGTCAGCTTTCCACTGGAAGTGCTCTTGCACAGCTCCACCGAAGTCTCTTGCAGCCTCGTTTGACGTGAAGCTGTGCTTGTCTCCAGCTCTGTTGCACGTCACTCGGAACCTCAGCACCTTGGCCTCTCCTTCGCCTGTCTGACCATCGCCAGCCTTGGTTCCGCTCTCAGAACTCGCCTGCACTTCAACTTTCACATCCGACTGCTCGTTATCTTCCTCCTCCTCCACCCCATTTCTGGATGTCATTCCTTGGGGATTCTCTGTATCCTGCCCACTAGTGGGTTCCACAGCCACAGGGTTTTGGGCACAGTCCTCCTGGTCATTAGTGTTATTTTGGTCTGCTCCTCCCTCTTCTCCACCACCACTCAGCTTCTCTCTGCTTGCAGGTCTCTGCAGATTGTGTTTTTTGCGTTTTGTCTTTTTCTTTTTCAAGCTGTTGTTCAACTCCCAAACTTTCAATGGATCGGTCCAGGGCAGATTTTTAACCAAATCTTCCAAATCCTTTAGAGTATCTTCCTTTAACAGACAGAAAAGTTGTGCTTTGAAATCATTCCATCCTTTCAAAAGTTATTGTTTACTTTGAGGTCTCTCAAAGTAGTTTATTAAACATTAAGCCACTATATGTTTAAGCAAAGCTTACAGGTTTTTTTGCGGTAACTTAATGGAATTACACTGAAAATCACAGGACCCACAGGATTTCATCATTTGTGTTGTAAAACAGACAACTAACACTGTACTAAGTGACCAAAGTAAGACTTCATTGTCCTATCTCTGTGACCTACAAACATAGCATCAGCTCTTATCCCAGATTTTGCCAATGTAAAGTATTTAGCTGTAGATTTTATGTTAGACGACATGGCCACAATTCCATTTACAAGCCAGAAAAAGGGAACTGGAAAAATATCACAAATGAAAAACTTGTTAAGCAAACAGAAAACTTTGATACTAGTCTTAAATTAAAAACCTCAAACAACACTCCAAACGCCAGAACCGAAAGAAAAAGGAGGAGTAACTCACCTTATTTTCTTTAAATTGATAGTCTTTGAACTCCTGAACAACAACAAATAAATTATCCACTGACCTCAGACGATGGACCTAGAAGAGATAAAAAGACACATTACTAACTGTGTGCCGTGGGGACTGTGTTCACTGTCGTGAGAATTTTGCCATCTTATGTCGAGGTTTCAGAAACTACGGATTTCCACCGTTAGTCCCCACGGGAGTTATCCGTTTACGTCTTTGCACTGATTTACTCCCCATCTACCATTTCACCTCCCCCTGCAGCCCCGGCAAAGGCGGATACAACTGCTGCCCACAGGCGAGGCCGTGCTTGGGTGTGGATCGCTGTCTGTAACGGCGGCCTCCGACACCGCAGCGTTCCGCTCGGGGGGGCTGGGACCCACCGAACCGAACCGGCCCGGCCACAGCGGGAACAGCGGCCGGCGGCCCGCACGGACCTGAGGCAGACTCCGGGCCGGGACCTCGAAGTAGATCTTGCCCCGATCCCTGCTGATCCTGGAGGCCGAGCCCAGCTTCTCCTGCACCTCTTCGGCCGCCGTCTGCTCGAAGCCCGTGGGCACAGTGGCACCGATCACGGCCGCGAGCTCCGCGCCCTCCTGGGCTGCGGCCGGGCCCGGGCCCGCGTCGCCGGCCGCCTCCGCCTCCGCCATGCCGCGAGGCCGGGGAAGGGCGGGCGGGCCACCGCCCACAGCCACCCGCGACCAGCTGAGCCACGACCCGGATCACCCAGGGCCGCCGGTCACACCGCTCCAGGCGCCTCCGCCGCCCGCCCTTTCCGCTTCCGCGCCGGGCGGCACCGCCCCCGCTGCCCGAGCTCAGTTCGCTGCGGGCCGCGGGCGGGAGGAGGCGCCCTGGCCCCGGCCAGGACCGCGTGTCGGCCTCTCGGCCGGGGCTCGGCTCTCTGCGTGTTCCCACCCTGTGGCAGGGTCATTCATTTCCTTCACGGAGCTCTGGAGGGCTCTGTGCGTGTTCCCACCCTGTGACAGGGTCATTCATTTCCCTCGCGGAGCGCTGGCGGCCCGCGGTCACTCCCCGATTCCAAGCCCAGCGCTCCGGGAGTGTGGGTGTCCCCGCAGCCCCTCGGGTCCCGGCATTCAGCTCCCGAGCTGGGCTGCGGGGGTTCTGGCCCCCGAGCACCCACACAGCCGCGGCCGCTGCCATAACCCCTATGCCGCGGAGGGCATTTCTCTTTTCGTTCCTTGTTGCTCAGTTTTCTCGGCTGTTTGCTTTGGCGTGTTTCCAGAACTAGAAATATTTTTTTAAAGAAAAATCTAGTGGCTAAATGTTTCTTTGCAGGAGAGACAGAAGGAGAGGCCCCTCTTTCTGCCCTGGCCACGCCCCTGTCACTGTGGCCAAGCGTGAGCTGCATGAAGCTGAATAGGCACTGTTTTCCCTCCTCATTTCAGGTCCCGGAGTCTTTACACCCAGCACTGGATTGATAAATGTGAACACAACTTGTCCCTGAGCTTCTACCTCTGCCGCTGCAGGATGTACTGTCAGCTGCACTGTTTGTGTTCGTGTTCTCATGTGTGTTCTGGTTCTGCTGTCACATTTAATGTCGAACAGGAGGCCTGAGGCGCTGCTCCTGCCACTGAACCTTCTGAAGGATTGCTTTGCTTTCATATGAGAAGGGTGAGGGAAGGTGTGGGTTGACTTGTGATTCAAGTCTGAAAATATAGGATGAAAACCGTGGAATTTGGGTCATAAACACGCTGGAGAAAGTTTGTGAAATGGCTTCAATGAGAATTTAAAAATAAGCTAAAGCAGAGGTAGTCACAGATTTTGCTCAGCTTTATCCTGCAGCAACACCTATAGCAAGGCAGAACTTGGTGCTTCAAGTGGCATAACAAGCTCGGATTGCTGAACTACGTTCACTAGCAGAATTTTCAGCATCTTTTGGTGAAGTTGTTTGCCAGACACTTAAATGAATTCCACGTGGGGAAGAATTAGTCAGTGTTTGTGGCAGCTCTGATGAGCCCAGTGCCTTCGTCACAAGAACTGTGAACTGAGACTGGTGGGTGATAAGACATGACAAAGAATTCACAAGTCTAAGCGAGTAATTGTGTGTCAAACCCTTGTTGCTGGAGGTGTTTGGTTAACAGGGGACTGTCCTTCCTTTCCTGTCCCCAGCAGATTTTGCACAGGAACAAATAAACCGCAATTAGCAACTTGTGCTAGGCAGTGTGGGTGGCTGTAGAACTGCTCGGGGAGGTCAGAGCAGTGATAAGGCCACAGAGGATGAGCAGCTCCATCTACAGAATGTGAGAGGTGTGCCCAAAATGTCAGACTGGTCAGCCCTGCTGTACTTGTCATACACCTGTGCCCAGGGACTGAGCTTTGTCACCTGTGAGATCTGTGAAATGGAAAATGCTGAGGGAGCCTCATCAGCAAGAAACTCTGTGCACACACATAACCTTACCACTCTGAGTTTCAGAAAAATGTGTTCCAAGGCCATGCTTAATTTTTACCAGGATAACTGAAATGAACTTCTTGGATTGGTTTAATTAATTTTTAGGGCATAAACAAATTCACAGAATTGAATTTCCAATACTGAAGTGCTTAGTTATGCCTGCACCTGCCTTGTCTGGAAAATCTGCTCTGTTTGAATTCATTTCAGAGCTGCAGGATGAATTTGGAGTGACCTGATCTGGTTTGTCTTGCAGTGGCAGGCATGTGTTGTATAAATTCCATCCAGCACTTGAGTTTGCAAGGGTTAAAGATCTTCAGGGTGCTTCCTGGCTCCAGAGGTTGCTTTAAAAAATGTAGTTTTGTATTGCAATATGTGCACAGAGAAGTGAAGTCAAAAATTTGCCCTTCCAAAGTAAAAATGCTGTGAGCAGTGTAGAAAGCTTTTCAGGGAAAGATGCATGTGAGCGTGCCAGGCTCTTCCCTCCTGTGACCTCTTGAAGAAGGTTCTGCTTTCAGGGGACTGTGGGCAAGGCTTTACCACTTCCTCTCAGCGGTACTCCAGCTGCGTGCTCTCTGGTACTGGAGTTACTCCCTCTTGTGCAGCACCTCACTGCTGCTCCGAAGGTTGCCAGGAATTTACTACAGGAGTGAGGGTTAGTGTGGGGATTTGTTCAGATCACCTTTTAACCTACAGTGTCTGCTTCTGACCTGACGCTCCAGTTTAGTTTGAGACAACTTAGTAAAGAGAAGATTCCTACACACATAAACAAAAAAGCAGGCAAAGATTAAGTAGTTTACAATTCAGATTTTTTCATGGGATTTTAACCTCAGCTGGTGCTGGCAAGGTCTGAATGAAGTGTGGGTAGACAGCCTGTGGTGTGAACTGCAGATCAGTCAGATAGGGTTGATGGGGTCCAGTCCTTTGTGCTGCCTCAGTGGCCTCTGTGGGGAAGGGAAGAGGTTGCACAGTTCAGGATTTCTTCCTCTTCCAGCTAGGGATACAAGTCTTGAATCTGCTTTGGCAGCCAGGAGACTGGGATTGCTCAAACTGCTGGTGGAGCTAGCATGAGCTTTAAAGAATGGAAAAGTAATAAAGCCTACAGTCACTTTTAACAGATCTGGAAACACAGTTCAGGAATATATAATCTTATTGTGGCCCTGCAATGTACATTGTTGTATTTTTCTGTTACTCCTGATTAGCTCCTACCCGAGTCCAAAATGCCAGTGATGCTAAGAATGTACAGACTTGGGAAGCTACCACGGGCACTGCTGAGCATCTTCAGAGTCTGCAGCTGTGTTTTACTAATGCCTTTGATCTGAAGCTTTGTTTTCCTAGCAGCTAATTTATTAGTGAGCAAATTGAGGCTTTTGCATATTAACAGACATGCCAAGTATCACTTAAGGGCCAGAACAGAGGCTAATGGAATTATAAAGTCTCTCCTCCACACCCAAAAAACTGCCCCTCTTATAAAGTCAATTTAATTATTCTCTAGGATGGAATGTATAAGAATCATAGTGTATTGCAATATCAAAAGAGTTCAGCTAATTTACCTCCGTTAACCTCTGTGTGACCCTGCTCTGGGGACTTGAGGATCTGTCACTCCTCTCGCTGTTGGCTCAACACGTTAAACCACACATTCAGAGGATGGATTAACTGCTCGGCACTCCTGCTATTGCTGATATTTTGAGCTGAGAAAAAAATCCGTTTCAGGCTCTTTTCCCTAGAAGCAGGGATCTGCGTTCCAAGCAGTGGCACACAAGTGCTGTAACCTCCTTCCTTCTGAGTCAGCATAAGCAGCACCTGTCAGTGAGATTGCCTGTGCACAAGAGCTGCTGTTCAGACCTTTGTTCCTGGCTAGTCAGTTATTTCCAGCTAATCGTTAGTCATTGCTGTGGGAGGAAAAGCAAAATTACTGTAATTAATAGACCACAGTGACATGTGAGGTGATGTGTGTCTGGGCATGAACATCACCATGTCCTGCACACAACAGCTTGTATGGTGCAGGGAGCTCTGCTGGATTTACTGGGAAACCCAGCTCCTTAAACAGCAGAAGCTTGGCAGAAACTGGAGTGACCTTTGTGCCAATGACTCAATTGGGAGTTCTTGTAGCCTGCATGTAACCTGTATGGGCATTGCAGCTGGATATTGTGGCAGACAGCTCAGCTGAATTGTCAGTTAATTTCTTCAAATGTTCTGCAGAGAAGATTTAAATTATGTTACTGAATGGAAACCCTTCTGTTGGGAATATTTGAAGGAAGACTGGCACACACACACTTAAAATGACATTTTTGGGGAGTCTGGGGATTTGGTTTTATTTTAAAAAGTCTTATCTACTAGTAGAAGTTCATTTCTATTTTAAGCATGCTTTTAAGTGGAAAGCCTGCACTCTTTTACCACGTGAAACAAACAGTTTTATCGCCTCCTTAAAGCCTATTCTGCACAAACCTATCCCTGTGTTGGGATTTCAAAGCGGGAGAGCTCTCAGAGCAGAGTGTGTGGACAGGAAGCTGTCTCCATGTGAGTCACTCTGCAAGGGGCTTTCCCTAAATGACGAGACTGAATCTTAGGTATCTTCTGTGAGGCTGTGTAACAATCCACACAAACACACAAACAATCCACACAAACACACAAACAATCCACACAAACACACAGCCTGGCTCCAGCATGTGCAGTGCAGGGCCTACCTACATCCATCTGTGCCTGCTTGCAGGTCTGCAGGTCCTTCTCCTGGAAGTGCTGTGAAGGGAGCATCAAGGTGAGAAGCAGCAATGTGCAAACACTGCATTTCCTGCTACCTGTCCTGCCAAACGCGGCGTCTCCTTCCGGCCTCAGGGCTTGCACAGCTCACACAGGGAATTGCAGGGAATTGTATGTGTTTCACACTGCTGTGAGTGGGCAGCCCTTCCTCTGCTAGGAAAAGGAGTAATCCTGGATAACACATCTGCTTACTGCTACACCTTCATCCTAAATAATTTTAAAAGGATGATGTCAGTAAGATGAAACTTAATTTGATAATTAAGTTTCCATTCCAAACCCGCAGTCCCCGGCAGGGTCTCGTGAAGCACCACTGATCTGTATTAATTCCTCGTACTGTTACAGGCTCTTCTGGGCTAGAGACAACCCTCTGCACATTCTGGTTCACATGTGAATTTCTGGGTATTACTGTGCTGTGATGAATGTTCTGTCTGAGCAGATATCTGACTGATTCTTTAACAGATTCTGCAGCACTGGGTTTTTCAGAGGCTGAGGGGAGATGCCTTCCAAGTTAGACAGTACAGAGCTCAGTCTGTGAAGTCAGCCATGGGGAATCCAGGCTTCACTTGAAACCCAGCTCTTTGGCATTAAATCACAGAGATATTTTAAAGTGAAAGTGGAATGTTGTGCAACTCTGCAGAGAGCAGAGTCCAGAACAAACTCCAGGTTTAAATTTTCTCACTGTTTTTATGCAATTTAGTGATTTGTTTGTTCTATATCCATGACTACATGGCTGCAGACTTTTATCATCAAATGTGGCTCATATGAAATACTTGCAGCCATGGCAATAATTCGAGGATCATCAGTCTCCTAGGCTGTGCATACCAATCCTCTGGCTAAGTTGTCCTGCTCTCTAGAGCTGCTCCTCCTCACCCTGGGCTGGAGGGAATCCCCTGAGCAGGGACAGGGATTTGACTGAGCTGCAAAACAGTGAAGTCAGAGAACCAAGGCTTGTAATTTTGAATTCTGAAACATGATGATCTTCAAACTCATTTCATCAGGGGCAAAGATAACCCTTTGTTGGAGTGAATCCAACTTAAGCACTGACATGGGTCATTCACCCAAATTCCTACCTGTAAGATTTTGGGTTGGAGGGTATGGGACTCCCTCCACAGCACTGAACCCATTAGCCCTTTGTGTTCATTGCTCCTGTGGTGGGCCTTGGCAGCCAGCTCTGCTTGTGATGTGTCAGGTGTGTTGTGTGTAAGGGCTGTGATACATGGCCTCCAGGGCACCAGCAGGATGTGCTATGTGGCTCCTGCATGGGGATGACAGCATTCAATCAGTTCAATCAGTTGTGCCTTATTTTGTGGGGTAAATCAGTGGGTGGAAGTGAGCGTTAGGGAAGTGACAGTTGTCCCAAATCCTTGGTTTTCCTTACCCAGAGATTTCCCAGTGTTTCGTGTCACAGGAGGGTGTGGAGGTGTCAGTCACTGTCTCTGCTGACCTGGCTCTTCTTTTTTTGACCTGGATGCACTGTGAACTGGAGCTGTTTTGGATGAGAAGTGACAGCTGAGGGAAGAGGGAGCAACAGCTCATCCCCCTGTTCCAACCTGAACCACACTCACCCAGCAACCCATTTGTGGATTAGTGGGGTTCAGTTAAGTGCAAAATATGTCAGAGCAGAGATCTTGCAGTGGTGGTGCTGAGTTTTTGTCGCAGTTTCGAAGCATTTGCAGGGGTGTTTCATGCTGCTCCCCTGTGGTCTTGCTCAAGCTGGTTATGAAACAGTGACCTTGTGGGTGGTTTGCTCAGGAAATGGGGCTCCCTCTGCTCTGGCCCAGTTCCCTGTGCATGCAGCAGCTTCCCCGTGAGGCTGCAGCAGGCTCTGGTGCTGCTGTCAGCTCAATTTCCTCCTCCTAAGAGCATGCCAAGGCCTGGATGTCAAACACTGGCAATGAAACAGCTCTTGGAAGAACCTAGAGCAGGAGTGCAAGAGGACACGGGAGGGATGCCAAGGCTGCAGAAACAGGAGACTGGAACTGCCTGGATGGTGCCTGGTCAGGACCACAGCTTCAGTGCTGCCTCCCTTAGCCCAGCAGAAGGGAAGGAGCTCTTAATGCTGGAGACCACTGTTAGCCTTTTTCTGTAAATATTTCTGGACTATCTGCACATCTGCCAGGGGAATAACTAGTCAAACCCCAGACAGAAAGAGGAGGAGATGAGCAAACATGAGATGACCATGCTGGAAGACCCCATGGAGCCCAGGCCGTGCTGCCTGGGAACAGGAGGTTTGGGACCAGTTTGTAAAGAATGGGGGATCTAGGCCTTCAGCCAGAGACTGACAAGAGCTCTGCAAGTAGCTCTTTTGAGTTGAGGGAGTGAAAGGATGAAAAAATAATATCCTGAATGCAGGTAAATCAGCATCTTGTGATAAGGTGAAATGCAAGCTTATATCTACGACTTGGCTGGCATTTGATGTGTCCTACAGAAAGTCAGACAGTGAGCATTGGGGAAGCTGTGTCCTGTGGACTAACAAAATTACAATTAAAACAACAGCAGCTCGGGATTTTGCTCGCCTTCGACATTTGAGACTTTACCATGCTCTTGGATTATATTTTTCTGGATTTTTCTCTGCAGCTTTGAGGCAGGGGAGCTTAATTAAAACCTGAAATGAAAGGTCACTCCAGCCTTTATTTCAAATAAAATCCCCCACAACATGTTGCCTCTCATACAAGTACTGGCTGTGAGTCCCTGGGAGCAAGCAAGCTGTGTTGTTTGTATTGCAGCTGAGGTTGCCAGTTAGATCTGACAGTTTTGCACCAATTCTGGGCATGCAGACAGCTGGCACAGTTCAGCTGAGTTCCTGTTTTACACATGTGTTTTGCTCTGCTCCTCAGATCTGGGAGCTGCTGGATCCAGCTGCATCCCTGCAACGCCAGTGCTTTGGATAGGAGCCCCACAGTGCAGGGCCATGTCCTCACTGGAGAGAAGCTGTGAGAGCTGCGCTGTCCCCCCTCTGCAGAGCTGCACACCCAGTGCCACAGAGCCTCTGGAATCCTCTGCAGGGAGCCGTGGGCGCTGCCTTGTCTTCTGACAGTGAAATGAATAAAAAGGCCCATCTGGCTCTTTGAGAAGGTGAAACTCCAAACATGAGGGCTGAGCTTCTGCTTTGGCTTTGGAGATGACTGACTCAAGCTTTGGCTTGGTATTTTCAGGTCAGCACGTTCATTCCTGAGCTGTGTTTTTGGAGACCCCTCAGGATATGAAGTTTTCCCCTCTGGAGCAGTGCACTCCTGACAGGTCTGTGCCTCAGGAACCCACACTGGGCACATACCCCGCTACCTCCCATGTCAGAGGTTCTTTAACTTGCACCAGTTACAAGCTGCAGCCCGTTTTGGCAGGGTCAGTGACAGCCAGAGCACCACGGAGAGCTCAGTGCTGTGCTGCCCACGGTGCCAGCGGGAGAGAGGGGATGGCAGGAGGGGTGGGAGGCAGCAGGGCAGCGCAGCCCTCACAGCAGTGGTGTGACCGTGGCTTGCTGAAGGCCAGCATGAAGCCATGGTGACTGTCTGCTGGCTCAGCAGCTCAGCCCGGCTCAGGGTTTGCTCAGGTGCATCTCAAGCTGTGCCTCAGCTTTGCTCCTGTCCCTGGCTGTCTGGTCACCACAGCTTTCCCCTTCTTGCAGCACCACTGTTCTCATCTTAGGAGGCTGGGCTTTTTCCTTCAGACTGAAACTCACAGGTATTAAAAGTCCACAGTAATTTTTAAAATATTTTGTAATATTGTTAAACCAATAGCTTGTCTCATACAATGTACTTCTTAGCATCTTGTATCTTTTTAGCGTCAAAGTATCTTTTGTCCTCATTTCCTCCTCAAGGCGTTTGAATCTAAGTACATTTAAGCATCTATGGATCTGTATACATTTAAATAATAGCTAATGGATATTCCACTGTCACTGTAAACCAGATTTTTCTTACTGCAGTGATTAGGGGAGGACAGGAAAAGAAAATGTATCATGATTGGCATATGAGAAATCAATGCCAATACAAATTAGTGCAGCATTTTTTTTTTTCCTGGAAAGCAGTCATGTCTATACTTAGAATATGCTGGGACATTCCTGATCCTGTCTAAAGGGAAGGATTCACAGGCAGCTGACTGAGTGGCATCACAGGAGGAGCTGGCCATCCCAGCAGTGGAGGTTGGATGTACAGCTCAGCCCCAGCCAGGCAGACCCACGGTGCCTTTGGGGGCTGCAGGAGCAGACCTTGGGCCACCAACAGCTGCTGCTCTGCCACCTCCACATTTCACAGGGCTGTGAAAGCAGCACAGCCAACACAGCATGAACTTAGAAAGAGGGGAGGGAGAAATCAAACATCAGGCTGTAGCTGAACAATAGCAGGGCTGCTATTTCTGTTGAAGCTCTTGGAGCCTCGCTGACAATTCCCCCCAGTGGCTGCAGCTCCAGCGACCACAGTGCTGTCATTGCAGGGTGCAGTTCTCCAGCTGGAGGGACCTGCTCACACACAATTCGTTTTACTGCTGTTGTAGAGAATTCTGGTATTCTGGGCCTCCCTGTTGTGCAAGTCTCCCCCTTATTGATAGCATATCTGTTATGTGACACTCGTCTGCGCTCTGAGGCTCTGCCAGCACTGCAAGGCAGCTTGAAGCACACAGCAAATCTGCTTTAACTGCCTTGGAACAAAAGCCTAATGTAGTGTGCAAAATAGAGGGAGACAAAAAGGATAAAAATCAAATTAGATTCACTGCGCACACAAACTGTCAAACCTAAAGCACAGTGATGCTGGTTACAGAGGGAAGAAAACAGCTTTAAAAACATGGCATTAAAGTATATTGCTGTCCTTGCCTCACACTGGGAGGCTCTTTGTGTGCTGCAGGCACAGGCAGGGCTGAGATGTGCCTGCAGTGCGTTGCCATGGGGGTTCAATAGACCTTCCCTGCCTGCCCAGGGGCTGTTCTGTCCTCATGGAGGGGGTGCTGCCAGACCTCACTCGGTGCAGGGCACTGAAGGCGCAGGAGTCCCTGTGAGCTGCAGCGCCATCCCTGCCCTCCAGCCCAGGCAGGGGCTGGGGACCCTCCCAGGGGGTGGCGGCCTGGGGCTTGGGGACTCCTCACTGCTGCCCATGCAGCCCAAGCCCTCTGCAGATCCAGGAGGGGCTTGGCCAGGTCCAGACGTGCTGACACAGCTCATGTCAGCAAAGTGCTTATGCTGCTTCAGCTGTTCTGGGAAGCTTTGAGTGATGCTGCTCCAGTAAAAAGCCTCCTTCTCAGGGAAGGTAGGTCTCCAGCAGCAAATCCCCCTGGCTTCAGGTGCTCCTTGCAGGTCTGTGCCCCCGCGTTATCGGCCAGAGCTGGCACTGATGGTGCAGACCGACCTGACCCTCTCCCTCTGCCTCTCCTTCTTCCTCTCCTCTTCTCTCCTCCCAATGGGGTTAACTGTGTGACCTCACTGCGTAATAGCAATAATAATTACCAGTTTTCTCCTGTTTTTGCCATGTGAAAACACAAAAGCACATGCACTGACTTATGCCTTGTACCAAGAGCTGGCTTTGCCTCCCAAAGCAAGGCTGGGTGTCATTTGGGCCTTAGCAGAAGGCAAAGGCTGAGGAAACAAAACTCAGGAAACTATGTGGTGCAGTGGGGCAGACTCAGCAGTTGCCTGGCAAAGCCCATGCAGCCCTTGAGCACACAGGCCATTCCCCTTCTCTCTGGCCCTTCAGCTCCCATAGCTCTGATTAGCCCAACCTGCTTTGCATTCACTTGAGCTGGTGGAGGAAATCAGAAAATCCCTGTCTGCTAAATTAGTGCTGAAGCCAAGAGCCTGGGAAGCAATGTTTATGTGGAGGTGCTGGTGTTTTCCTGTGTGTGCCCAATGGACGATAATCCATGGGATGGGCAGTCATGAGTAATGCACTGAACCCATTTCAGTGTGCCTAGCCTGAGTTCCTGAGAAAAGCTAAAAAATCCCTCCGGGTGAGCTGCTACAACATGACTGAGACCTCAGATAATAAAATCAAACCTGGGTGTCTCAGCACTGCTGTGGTGCACAGGCCAGGTCACTGGGTCTCTGTGCTGCTGCTGTGTCAGCGTAAAGGGGCACTTAAAAACACCCCAAAACTTTTCTTTCAGGAAATAACACTTTCATGCTAGAATTTGCAATGAAATTGTGAATGTGGCTGGAGCCCGGGGCTTCTCCAGGAAAAGGCCCCTTTGGCCAGCTGTATTCAACTCTAATGAGAGAGCTGAATTCTCCCTCAAAGCTATGTTTTCCATTTGGCCCCTTTTCCCTCATCAATCGCTGTCAGTTCAGACAGAGGCCCCACATGCAGCTTCCCTTGGGGCTATGTGCTGCCCGGGGCTGCTGGGGGGGACAGCCTGCCCTACTAAACTGCATCTCCGAGCTGCCCAACAATAGCGCTTTGTGTGAGCACAGTGCAAGCTCAGTTTCCCAGGCTTTTCTCCTCTCCCCTGTCCCGCTGGAAGCCCCCGGCGATGCAGGAGCAGGGGCTGCTGCTGCTGAACAAAGGCTGTGGGGCGGGCCCCTCTGCCCCTGGCTCCAGCTGCAGGTACTGGATCATTTTCCTCAAGTACAACAGACCTGAGTAATTTGAGCAAGAATGCACGGCAGGATACAAGGAGAGCTCCAGCCGCAGCTTCAGCAGGTCCACAGGCAGCAGGGCCCTCGCTGCAGCCCTGGAGACAAGGTGATGGCACCAGGGGTGGCTTTGGTGAGGGCAGAGGGCTGTGGTGCCCATGGGGTGTGCTTCAGTGAGGGCTCCCTGGCCACAGGTGATACCAAGACAGATGGAGATGCTGGAGAGAGGAGTAAGAGCGAAGCTTAAAAAAAAATCAAACTAGGCTGCATGTCTGCAACAGGTTGGTGGTGCCCCTTCACAGGGCAAGACTGCAGGGCCAGCCAGCCTGCACACAAGGGGATGTTCCTTTCTATCAGCAGCCACGAAAGTACCCCCAGAAGGAAGCAGGAATGTTAACTCCACTTACAGACCTGGTCATAGCGATGTGGGCAAGACCATGGTGTCCCAGATCAGCCTGTTTCTGTCCCAGTGGGGCCCACCCGCCTGCCCCTCCTGCCCCTCACTGCTGCCAGGGGCTCAGGCTGCTGCTGGAAGCTCTGGGACCTGGCAGGTGCAGGTGGGAACAGGGGCTCACCCTCGGTTCTGCGCACTGCTGGCAGCTCCAATCAAGCACCACATCAGGTGGACATGCTGTGGTGTGCAGGGATGTTCAGGGCCGTGCTGGCCAGACTTGCTGGTCCTGCAGGGCTGTGAAGGGACCCTTCCACAGGGCACACAGGGAAAGCTCCTGCAGCTGCTTTCCAACCTGCTCCTGCGCTTAGGAGTCCTGCATCCCGAAATGCCTATAACTGCCCTTAGTGGGTTTCACACTGCAGATGGAGAATTGGAGATCGTGTGTGACTAAATTAATTGGGAATAGCAAACAGCAGGGACACAAGTATTGGAAAACATTGACAGCCCAGCCACCACTGACGCTGGAGCATTTCCTTTGCTTCAGCGTGCCCAACTGCACGCAGCTCCTGAGGCTCTGCTCTGCAGAGCAGACCTGAGGCTGCTGGGATCATTACCCTGGAGCTGCTGCCTTCTGCTGCCCCATGGCCTGTCCTTCCTGAGCTGTCAGCATCATCCAGAAAGGCAGTGGTGGGGAAAGCCTTCTCTTATTTATAGCTGCATAGTCCCACGCAGTGCTGATCTGCAGGGCGCAGAGCCCCCGGTGATGGAAATGGATCAAGGAATAGATGTATCTTGCATGTGATAAGAATGGGCTCAGTTCTCCAGAAAAGAATTGCCACCATGTGACCTGCAGAGAGGAGCTGAGAAGACTGCTGTGTGTGACAGGTGTAACACCTGCAGGCTCTGCCCTTGTGTCCATAGGCATTGGTACTGCAGGAAGCGATTGATTGGCCATAAACAGTAATTCAGGGAGGGTAAAGAGATGTTGTTAAAAGAGCAGCAAGCTCCTCCTCTTGTGCAAGTTCTTTTTTTGGTCTGTTGCTACAGCAACTCTCTACCAAGAACAAAGATGACAGCAAGATATTAAATTTTGCAGCAACTCAATTGACTCCTGATTTCCCTTCTTTTTTTGCCTTTGGTAACTGAATCCTGCTGCACTAATTGTGTTAGATTTCAGATGGAAATCGTGTGACAAGAATTCCTGTGTTGCTCTTTCCTCCTTCCCCTCAGAAACCAATTAAATAAATTTATTTAAATCCAGTGGGTGATTATAAAAACTGGATTTCTTGGCTTTATTTCTTTTGCATGTGAACATCATGTATTTTACCCACAAATCATATTCGATACCAAAATCCCTGAAGCCCTGATATTCTTTAAAAAGAAACAAACACTTTTTGGCAAGTACTGTTTCATCAAAGTTCAACATGTGCCGGTGGCACAGACCAGAAATGTAAAATCTGAGTAACTGCAACAGTGGTCATCTGGATTTGGGAATGTTAAAATTGGTTTTAAAGCACTGCTGCATTTCAGTTCTCCCACCGCACATTTTGTGTTTCTTGTGGGGCAGACCCCGAGGAGGCCACGGACCCGCATCTCTGGGGTCACGTCTGCACATGCAGAACCCCTGGGTTCAGTGAGCAGAGCCTGACAAGGACCTGCCTGATGTGAGGGCCTGTCACCCTGTCACCTTCAGAGTGCCACCCTGGCACTGGGCTCTGGAGGTCCAGAGCTCCTGCATGGGGACAGTCACAGCCCCGAGGCCTTGGAGCAAGTGCTGTGTCACTTTGTGTTTCACTGTCACCTGTGTGTGCCAGGCACAACAGGGCTGCCCCAGACAGGGCTGAGGGAGCTCAGCTCTGCCGGGAACGGGGATGAGGGGAAGAAAGGCCAGTGGAGTTAGTCTGAGATGACACAAATCATGACTGCTTCTGGCCCTGGGATGAGCTCCTGGGAGCACAGAGCACATAACCAGGGGAGAACAGCACCATCCTACGAGAGCAAAGTGTGGGTCAGGTCATAACCAAACTGCAAATCCAACTGCGCCAAATGGCAGAAGTTTGTACCCAACCTCGAAGAGAACTGTGCCTGTAAGGTGGAAGAGGAGAAGGTGGGACCATGCTGGATGGTGGAGCCACAGCCCTCGGGAGTGCAGGGTGGGGAATCCTCAGCCCTGGGGAGGGAGAGAACGGGGCAAAATGGAAGCAAATGGAGGCCGAGAGGAACAATAATGTATGGAGAAAGGAGGGTGACTGATGCACATGAAATATTACATATTTAGCTTTCCTCTGAATCAGTGGGAGTATAATTAACGATCTGGCTCTGGCAGCTGCAGCTTCAGCATGGTGTGCACAGCAGGGATGGGCCCAACAGGAGTCTGGGCCACTCTGGGTTTAGCACAAGATCAAAGCTATGGAAACAGCCCAAGAGAGTAAACAGCTCCTGTTGCTTTTCCTGGAGAGCTGTGTGCAGAAGCACTTCTTTGGGGGCTTATGTAGTACAGGGCAAAGGGCTGCAACCCATGCCATGGGCAAGGCTTAAACAGCTGCTTGGATTTCAGATGCACACCTCGGATATTAACACACAAATGCCAGTCTTGTGCAGGGGATGTCCTTCCTGAAGAGCCTGGGCGTGGATGCTGAGTGCCCACTCCCAAAAGCAGTGGCTGCTCAAGCACCAGCTGAAGCTGCTGCTTGCAGCAGGGAAGTGAAAACGCAGCTTTGACCACAGAGTCTGGGCAATCTCCCTGAGGAAACGGAGGTAGCAGATCTCTAGCAGGAAACTGCTCGCAAGAGCCTTTTCAGCACTGATAAGCACCATGCAGTGTGACCATGGCCTCGTGCAGTTACAGCAGGGTCTGAGCAGCTTGTGACTCCAATGCCTTTTACAGGAGAATTAGAGCTACTGGGAAGAATTGCTGTTGCTTTGCCAAGTTGTTTATCATAATTCTTCATGCATTTAGTCACACATAAATATTCCCATTTCTTACAGGGACTTGAATTATTGACCAGTGCCATGCTGAATTCTACTGGTACCACAAGGCCTTAAGATGGCAACAGTGGAAAGGGCTGGGATCAAGATGGGTGTGTATTTTAGAATGCTCTTTTTCTTCTCTGAATATTCATGGCCTCAAGGATACAACACATTTGTTTTTGAAAGATACCTTTCTACTTACAACAGAGCTATTGGAAACCCATATAAAATAAAAATCAAAAGCAAACTTCTGGGATGCTTTACCTGAAAAACAACATGCCTTTCCACATACAAAAATCAAGATTTGTCTTTGGCTGCAGTTATTTTGGGTGCAAAGGCAGGACCCATCAATGCAGCTCTGTCAGTGCCAAGCTACAACTGCACTTGACTACAGAGATAAAAAAGGGAACAGAGTGAGAAGTTGTTCTCTGTTAATATGACAAGGTACCAGCACTTTGCTGGCAGGGAAGAAGATGTAAGGTTCAAAAAACAAAGGTGATGTAGCACAGCACCAGCAGCTGCTGTGTTACGTGTCTCCAGCTAGTTTGTTCTTACACTGGGAAATGTATGTATGGAAATGTATCCCCTGCAGTCCTGTGTCAGAGCCATGCCATTCCCACAGAGGAGACAGCCAGCAGGGCTGGCTTCTGCTGTCCCACTCACAGAGATTTTATTCCCCAGCTGACCCTGCTGCAGCTGAGTTCTCTCCTCATGGGCAATCTCTCCCAGTCTGGCTGCTTTACTGCAGGTCTCATGAGCCTGAGGCAGACCCCACACCTCCTGCTGACCCTCGAGCCTGGACTGGAATTGTTTCCATCACCAAGTAGGCATTTACAGCAACTTCCCAGAGAGGCTGCAGAGGGTTTAGCCTCACATCAATGGCCAAAGTTGTCCCCCTTCCCCAGCTTCATCAACCCAAGGAACGGCATAGGGGATTCTGCCTTTCAGAGACTTTGGGAAGGCAGAAAGACCAAGGGAGAGTTGGGGTCATGTCACAAGCTGCCTTACTCTGGGATGAGTAACTGGCAGCAGTGGTGCAGCTCTGGCACTTGCATAGGGTTGTGAAGGGTTTCAACAAACAGCTTGGTGTCTCTATCATCTGTGGCTTGGTGCGGCCTCCAGCCTAGCTCCAGCCTTCTCTTGCAAAGCTTCACTGGTGTGAGAGTGGGTATGACGGATATTCCATCTCTGAAAGTATTCAAGGACAGGGCTTGGAGCATCCTGGCCTAGTGGAAGGTGTCCCTGCCCATGGCAAGGGGTTGGAGTGAGATGAGCCTCAGGGTCCCTTCCAACCCAAACCAGTCTGTGAATCCATGACCAGAGGGTCTGTCCAGCTCATGGTGACATACATGAGTGTCTCTGGAAGCAGCATGTCAATATCTGCTGAGGCTGCTCTATGTTCAGCACATCGTGAAACACTTACAGTTTGAAGCTGGAAACAAAGAGTGCAAGACAGCTGCTGCTTAAAAAAAATTTCCTTAATTTAGGAATTGCTTTAAGCCAACATTACCTCTGCTTCCTGAGCACACACAAGGCTACTGCCCTGGAAATAATCTGCATTAGCCTTACTGGAGTGACCACGTTGCTATAGTTACTGTTGGTTTCTCTATACTTCAAGCTTGAAGTGTTTATTATGATTAAATCCCATCCCGTCTCATTCTTCATTAAAAAATTCTGTGTTGAAAGTGTCACAAAGTGAATTACAATGTAATCCTTCCTTTTAAGAAGCTGTTTCAAGTAGAAATTCCACAAAGTATCTTAGACATTGATATTTATTAAAGATCATTAATTCGTGATTGGATTATTTTTCTTCAGCCATCGCTGCTTCTTTATTCTTCATGATAATCTGAGTAGCAGAAACCCCTGGTGCTGTTGGATCATTTCATGACTGGGATTTTTCTTTCACCACTATATTGCAGAGCACTCTGAGAAAAGATGTTTAACATCCTCAGACACTTGGCTTTGACCTCAGAGGTGGCCTCACAGGTTTGAACCAATTTGGCAAGAAAATCAAAATCTGTCTTATGGCATGGGTGGTTATCAGGAAATGCTGGTCCTTGCTCTCTGAATCCCTGTGGGTGTTGCAAGGAGAAGTGACTACTGCTAGGATGAATCCTTTATAAAATGGCCTGTGCTTCTCTTTCCTTGTTTAGTTGGGTTTGTTTTTATTTTGTGGAGAGTGAACTGTAAGGTCCCTCCAGAGTGTTCTTGACTGTGAAGGAGCACAATATCGTTACCCCTGGACTTTTCTGGTCATTGTGTAAATTGGCTTTTCCTTACCTTGGGAGATGGTACGCCACTGGTGTATACCAATCATTTCACACCCCAGTGGCACTCTTCAGTTTCTGCCGGTGATGATCATGGTGCACACATTTGGAGGCATGAACTTGAGGCCTTACTTACACATCTGGCCTCATTAACTCTCTCCAGAGACCTGATGTTCCTGGAGGATCATTCTTTGATACCTCTTGACTCTCCTTGGTGTTGCCTTTCCAGCCCTGCTCCAAGTACAGCTGAGGGCAGTCACACACTGCATCCCAGCCCAGCCCCTTCCCAGATTCCCCGGCAGGGATGCAGCAACCCAGCCTAGCGACTGGTACCTGCACTCCAGCTGCTGCTGCCCTGCCACAAACACTGACCCATGCTCACAGCCACTGTCCCTGTGCCTTCCCTGCAGTCCGTGTCCTCTGCCTCTCCCTGTGCCCAGCCGGGGTCTAGCACAGTTTGTGCTTTCCCTGAGACTCTGAGCCCCTTGGTCCATCTGGAGTTGGAGGCTCAGCCCTGAGCCTGGGCCCCACGTCTCTCTGGAAGGGCTCGCTTTTGCTCCCTCCTCCCCAGGCCTTTCCACAGCCACTGAGATGCAGAATGCTCCTCTGTGCCGCCTGCTTTCACTAGGTAAATTATTTGTGTAATGGGCTGAGGTTATTTTTTAAAGTTGGCAGAGTAACTGTGAATCATCAAATCTCCCTGAATTCACTCCTCACAAGACACCCATAAAAGAACCCATTGTGTGGAGCAGTGATGGGAGCGTAGCCGGGGCCGGACGGAGGACGCACTCAGTCGATTGTGGATCTGCAGAGGCTGAGATCGCGCATTGCTGGTCCGAGGGCTCGGATGTGCCAGTGCGTAGCTGCTGGCAAATGTGAGGTCTCATGGACTGGGTCCCAAGCGCTCAGCTAGGACCCCTGATAAACTGCCTTAAGCACTGATGCTGCTTCTGCTGGAACGCTTTCTTCTTTTTTCCCCAGTTTTAACAAGAAGTGACAAATCGGCTCCAGTGCATCCGCGCTGTCCCAGCGGTGACCGGAGGGTACCGGAGCCCCGGGCTGCGGAGGGGCCGCTCCGGGAGGGGGAACATGCGGGGAGAGCGACAGATCCCGCGGCGGGGCGGGAGACGGGGCGATCTGCAGCCCGCGCGACAAGCGACTGCCGCGACACGGCCGGGCCGGGCCCTGCGGGGCCGGGGCGGGGCCGGGGCTCCGGAACGCCCCGCCCCGCGCGCAACCTGAGCGCAGGAG
>WEKY01028451.1:442007-505495 GCA_013390045.1 Picathartes gymnocephalus | reverse complement strand
CTGCCCGCCGGGCGCTGCCGTCGCCGTGCGGGGACTCGGCGTGCGAAGCGGCGGTGATGGGCAGGGATGGCTCAGTCCCCGTAGCGGCGCTGGCCGGGGCCGCCCTCCGGGGGCAGCGCCCTGCGCCCACCCGGGCAGGCCCGCCCGCGGAGCGGTGCCTCAGGGAGCCCCAGGGCTGTGCGGTGTCAGGAGCGCTGCCCGCGGCCTCCCGGTGGGGAGCACATCGATCCTGCGGTCCTTATGTAAGGAAGTTCGCCTTCGTGCTCCGGCCCCTCGCCTCCAGGCCCGCAGTCATTATTATGCAAGTGCCGGTACTGGTGCGGGGTGCGGAGCTGTGCGGCAGACGCTGCGTTCCCGAGTGTTGGAGAGGAATAAAACTAGAGCTTTTGTCTGTTGAGACCACTAAGATTCAAATCCCAGGCTCCAAGTTAATTCTTGTTTCGAAGGAAAGTTGGTACCCTGTGACACAAGGAAGCTTTGCAGCCCATGGAAGGGCTGAGCAGGTTGGAGGCAGAGGGAAATTAGCCAGTGTAACCTTCTGTCTATTGCACAACCAGGAATTTTTGTGTTGGTAGCAAGCTACATTAATGAACATTTTTGGATAACTTCATACATCTACTCCTTATTGCAATAATTGCTAATTCGTTGAGCTGATGACAGTTCCTTTTCCCACCTTCAGACGGAGGATACTCTCAGCTGCTTACTTCATGCCTTTTCCTTGCATTGCCTCCTTCAGTCCCCCCATTATTATATAAAACAAGCTCCACTCTACCTTTGCTGGGCTGTTTTATATGGATATGTGTTCACCACTTCATTATATTTAAGTCCAGGTCATGGTGAATTAAATGTGTAAAATAGCTTTTCTGCGGATTAACTTCTGCTCCTGGAAACTCAAGAGCTTGCATTTCTCCCCAGATCCCAGCTCAGCTGGGTGATGGCTGGTCTGCACAGACTCGGCTTGGAAAAGTCTCTGCCTAACTGCGGCAGCGCGATGCCAGAGGGAGGGATTCTGGGGAAGGGGCTGGCTGTTGGTTTCGTGCCATTGTTTACTTTCGTGAATTTCAGTCTTTTGTAGCTGGCCTCGAAGAGTGACGGAACAGTCACAACACGCCCTGCTCGGTGCCAATTACCTTTCTGCTTGTGTGTAATTTGGGCAAATTGATGTTATTGCACCCTGCAGTTAAGCAGATGAAATATTCTTTTAGTCTGTGGTATTGTTCGTTTTATGGGAGGGGATTTGCATTTGTTCCCAGAGACTGTCCCATGGTTTCACGTTATTCTCAAAGATTTTTCTGGGCTGGGTGATTCCTGCTTTTCGGGTGCTCGGGGTGAAGAGGGGTCACTGAGGGGAGGACTGGTTTGGAGCTGTTCCAAAAGCTTTGGCGTGGATGTCTCCAGTGTTTTTTCTGATTGTTGTTTGTAACTGGAATACTCACGGGCCATGATCATTCTTGGCCCGGCTTCTGTAGCGTCATGGTTTCCATATGTGAGGCAGTTAATGCTGGAGTGTGTGTGAGGGTGTTACATTACACCACAGTGACCACGTTTTGGGCAGCTGTAATGTAGACAGTTTGCTGATGGGCCAGTAATAATTTCCTTGATACTGTTCTGTGCATAATTACACCTCCAGGAATGTCTGATTCCTGATATAGGGTACTTGGTCTGTGTTTCCAGCTGAATAAAGGCTGATTCTTACATTGAGAGGGTGTGAGTGTGTCTGTAGCTGAGGAGAGGTGGGCAGTCAGACCCCAACACCCGTGTGTGCTGCCTGCTCGCTGCCTTGGAGGAGGTGGCAGCTCCATCCCTGACACACTGGGTCTGCTGCAGGCCAAGGGTGGTCTTGGGGTGACCATGGTGAGGTGCAGGGGCTCCAGTGCTCACAGCTGTGACCAGATAGCCATCACTGCTGTCACCTCTCTGTGGGGACCGGGGTGGTTCTGATCCCACCTTGCTGAAGTGCTGGAGAAGGATAACCATCTGAGTCCAGAGGGAGTGGTGCAGAGCTCTGCTGTGGCCTGTGCTTCCTCACTGAATAGGAGCAGTGTGAACAAAGGTGGCTGAGCGGGCAGGACAGCAGTTGGTCATTGCATTTGTGGGGACCCAGGGAAGGCTGGTGGCTGAGGATGCACTGCAGAAGGAGCGAGGCTTTTCTGTGTTGAGTGTGCCAGCCCGACATGGGCCAGGCTTTGTGATCATCCAGACTTTCTCTGAGGCTGTGACAGTGACCATGAACACCCATCTCCACTTGTGCTCCCCTTCTGCAGAGTCTGGTCTCTCCTGGCTTGGCTGAAGGATTGGATGTAGGCTACCTCATTATCCCAGATACCCTGTTTATTTTCTTCAAGGATTGAGTTATGCTATTCATATCTAATCCCTTGCTACCCTGGTGAAGACAGATGCCCAAACCTCCAGAGAAAGACTAATGTGGAAGAGAAATAGGGATAAAGAAGAGGGGAAGTAGTGGCAAGTGGGACTAACAAACCAAAGTGTTGGTATAGAAATACTGAAATATGAAGATGATAATAGATGAAAATTTGAAGCAGTGATGTCATATTATGGAGGATGGGTCTGGACATGGCACAGTGCTTGTCCCCATGGCATGGTCAGGAAAATGGAAGGGAGAAAGGTGGAAAACCCTGCATGTGAGCTCCAGGGCATACGTCAGCATGGATGGAAGGGAAGTAACTCCAGCAAAGCTGCACTGGAAATGCATTTGAAGACGAGGTCAGAGAGGATTGGAAGTAGGCAGGGTGCTGCTGTTGTGCGGTGTCAGCCAGCACTGGGTGAGGCAATGATCTTCCTGCAGTGCCTCAGGTGCGTAAAGCATCCGGACTAGGGAGAGGGGCTGACAAGACACCTGGAATGACATACAGAGGGGAAAGAGTTACTTAGACTGGTTTCAGGGAAGCTTTGCTGAAGCCTCTAGCTCTGGCTGTTGGGAAGTAGAGCAAAGGCTGTGTGGTTGGGGGGGGGCCTGTCAGTGGCTGCAGGGTGGGAGCCAGTCCTGCTGTGTTCGGGCTGCTGCAGCCTTGGCCTCAGCAACTGAGGAGCCCACGCGGCGTGTGGGCAGTGAGACTGGAAGGAGGAGGGTTAAACTGGGGAATTATCTTCATGCACAGGGTGATTTATTGGCCGTGATGGCTCTGTATCTTCCTTCCTTCCCTGGAGAATTGTCCGCTGCTCTCATGGTGGGAAGGAGGTGTCCTGAAAATGCTTGGAAGAGATAGCGGGGGTGTGTGAGGTGCACGCGGGTGTGCAGAGTGCCCTGCTGTGCCTGCTGTCTCAGGGAGGGCTGGCGGCTGCTGGCAGGACCGGCAGTGCTGCAGGGTCGTGAGGCTGCGGGTCGGAGCACTCTGTTTTTGGGAGTGGCAGTACGCGATGGTTGCTGTCCGCGGCTGCTGCGGGCGCCCTTCTTGCAGCTCTGCGCTGTGTTCGCTGTCTGCCCGTGCATGGAGACCTCTCTCTCACCTCTCCTGCACACACGCAGTGCTGGCAGGCTCCTTCCCACGGTGCGGTCTCTCCTGTCGGTTATCCAGGGTCTGGCCTTCTCCTCTGCTGCTGCTTTGCACCCTCCAGCGCTCAGGAGAGGGGAGAGCTGGCCCCAGCACTGGCAGGAGGTGCTTGCAGGATGGTACCAGAAAGAAAATATTTAAGAATACTTTTAGGAGGCAGGTTTTCTTATTTGCCTTAGCCTTGCAGACAGGAGTGGTGGTGTTAAAAATAAACACCAATGGAGATACGGCTGCAGATTTACAACTGCCACATGACAGCTGCCTGCGGAATACAGAACACAGCAGACCCTTGGATGCACAATTTAAATTGCATGTTTTCAGATGTACAGTTTTAATTGGTCTATCTGACCAGAAATCTAAATAAATGTCTCTCCCTCATTATGGTCACATGCCTGATTTGTGGCTTTAATGCTGCAAAATGAACCAGTTTTAGTTATGCAGGTGCAACCATCTATGGTCCAGCGTTGGAAATCTTGCAGAAAATTGGGCATTTTGTTGATTGGCTGTTTAATTTTATATTGCTTCCTGCAGTTTTGCCTTAACCCTGGCACAACACAGGTCCCGGTGTGATCCCTCTGGCTGCTGATGGCAGGAGACTGCTGCGAGGCAGTAGCAGTGTGAGTGCCAGGTGACCTGGTCCTTTGTGATCCTGGAGGTGGGGCTCTCCAAATGGTGCATCTGGCTGCGCAGTGGCAAACGGATGATTCCTTCACTTCTATGACTCTTACTTGCTGTGTAAATTGATAATAAAACTAGAATTTTGATGGATCCAGCATATAAAAATAGTGAAAAGATTTGCAGACTTGGGCCAAAGAAAGCCAATGTGTTCTTTCCCGTTTTCATAAAGTTTAGGTTAATTTATCATTGCCCATTAGCTTCCTTTGACTTCTTCTGTTGCAGTAGCTGCATCCCTTCCTTTTGCTCTCTTTCCGCTTTGCTCAGAAAACGTTGGGAAAATTCCCATGCCAAATAGTTTTCTAGGATACTGGTTTGCTCAGGGGAGGAGCTTTCCTTGCTGAGGAGGAGGCATCAAGGCTTGAACTCAACAGTTTATTCAATGAAATGGTTCTGTGCAAGAGAGAAGGTTGCACCCCTTTGTGGGGGCTGGTGGGAAACTGCTAAGTATTAATCACAGAAAAAGATAGAAAATGTCTATTGGCTTAATTGTTGTTCTTAACAAAATGTGGGGTACGAAAGAAGGGTATTTTGATTCTGTAAGCCTGGCTGTGTTCTTCCCTGATAGCTGGCAGGTGCCTGGGTGTGCAGCTGGCATTATTAGTCAGTCTACCTCTCCTCCTGATAACAATAAAACCCTCTTACAACACTTACTCAAGGCCTGTAGCTAGTCCTGGTTCCAGGTGAAGAGTTTTAAGGGCCGTTAGATTACAGCACTAAATGGCTTCAGGTGCTTAGCAGATATTTATAAGCCTCTGTAAGGTGGAATGTTGTAAGTCCTGTGGGCAGTTTCTGCCCTTGTCAGGAGTAGGATTTACTCTCCCTTTTGTTGGCCCGTGGAAGATGGGGGGGAACCCTCCCTCCTGAGCTCTCAGATTTTCCCCAGCCTGGATTTGGCTTGGTTTCAGTAGCTGTTTGTCAAGTTACCACACACGGCAGCAGCAATCACCTCCCGAAATGCTTTTGCTGACCTGGGAGGTAGCCGTGCTCCTGCCAGGTGACGGGACAGTTCACCGAGGCACAGCTGGCTCGGGCTCAGGGCTGCACGGGGTTCAGCAGCCTGTGCAGGCGTGTTCCTTGCGCCACTCTGCAGCAAAACTGGCGTGCGCTTTTCTGGCGTCTCCCCTTTCTTGCAGCCTGGGTGGCTGTGTAGTCCGGACTGTTGATTTAATCCCAGGAGGCTTTTGCTGAGCTGCCGGCTAACCCTTCTCCTGAAAAGGTGAGTATTCCTTGCTAATAACTAAAGTGCTGGGTGTGCCCCACCTCTGCGTGTTGCTGCCGTGTGCCGTAGCAGCGAGGGAGGCCACGGAGACGGGTGAGCAGTGTGAGCCTGTGTGGTGATGGGGTGGTGATGGCTTGTACCTGTCACTGCTGACCTCCTTAGGGCTGCCAGCCCTTGCCCGTGCTCCTGCTCTGGGCCTGTGGTTGTTGGATGCACTTCATGCTGTTCACGTCTCCAGCAGCCTGGTTTGTAAACTTTTCCCTGACAAACTGGCTTGAGATAACTTATTTTAGGCTCCCTTTTCTCTCTGGAAGGCAGTTGCAGTGGTTTGGGCAGAGGCAGCCACTGAACAGTGTATTGCAACATGCAATTTTAAGAGAGGAAGTGGAGTATCAAAATAAAATTAGTGAGGGAGTTCATGCGGCTGTGGTGTGTTCCGGGCTGGATCCAGTCGGTGTGATGGGGCTGTGTGTTCCTTACTGCCAGGGTGCTGTGGGAGTGTTAAATGTCTGTGATTTTTCCAGCAGCTTGGCTTTAGAGTTTACGTGAGAAATGGCCCCATCGCAGTGCAGCAGCCAGAGCTGCCCTAGGGACGTACAGCCCTGCTCTTTATTCCAAGGCTGTGCTATTTCTCGCAGGGCTGTTGGTACTCAGCAGTGAGGAGACAGCTGGTAGGACGGCCGTGGTAGGGAGGGAGAGGTTTTAAATGCTCCTTAATTTAAATGTTGCCCTTTGTCTTACCAACAAAGACACGTAAAAAGGTGTGGTAACGTAATCCCATTGTGGAAATTGGTGCTTCCCAGCCTCTTGTGGAGGTGAGTCCCCAAATTCAGCTCTGCAGGCACAGCGTTATCAGTGCCTCTGGCTGGTGTTCATCTGGTTCTGGAGTGGTAAGTCTGTCTGTCTGTACTGGGTGGGTTCCCTAGTTTGGGAACCTCTGGCCTGGGAGGGATTGGAGGACCAGGGAGTTGGAAACTGGTAGAAAGCTACTGCCGTCAGTCTCTTGCTTACATGTGCTGTATGCTGTTGAGCTGCCTTAATCAATCTGCCTCCCAGAAGTGTTTTTGTTATCTTTCCAAATGTCCTTTCCTGGCTGTGAAGCTCTGCTGATGTTCAAGGAGGTTCTCTGTGTGGTGCTGCAGGTTTTAGTCTGGAAATTGCAGAGTTTGGGAAAATTACACAGCCACACTGTGTCCAGCGGCTTGCAAGGAGAATTTGCATTAGTATTGGTCGCTCTTCTTGCCTTTGAAGTTGGAGAATAGTTTTGAAGAGGGGAAAAGTGCCTCCAACTTTTTCACCTCAGCCTTTGGGAGGAGCAGTTGTGTCTGTGGCAAGAGATTGCAGTCACTGGAATGTGTCTGGCTTCCCAAAGTGGCTCTGGAAAAATGGTCTCAGTGTCTGCCTCAGCTGGGAGAGGAGAGGAGAGGAGGTTGCTCCTTCGCTGAGCATCTCTGATGTCCTGCCTTAGGTAGAGGAGAGGGAGTGCTGCTCTTTGGGATTCTCTTTATCCTGCTGCTTCTGGGAATGCTCAGGGCTGCAGCCCTCCAGGGCAGGGAATTTATCCATGTGGCTTAAGCTTTAGTTATTACTGGAGACAGCAAAGGGAGCTGTAGTGGCGGGGTGAAGCTCGGTGCTGTTTCACTCAGGCTTGTATTTTAAGCGTGAATATTTAAGAATGATACAGACAAATAATTGACCAGAGCTCAGGACATGGAGGACTGACTTTAATGATTCCCTTTAAGGGAAAAGGGAATCTGGTTTTCCACGGCTTTTCTTCTTCTGTTGGTCCAGCTTTGTGGAACAGTGTTGCACACAGCAGGACTGCAGCAGAAAGCCCTGTCATGGACTTGCTGAAGTAGTGGCTTCTCCTTCACCATGACAGAGCCCCAAGGATCTGTTTCCTTCTTGCTGCTGTAATGTTGCTGCTTTGTTTGTTTGAAGAGTTGTTTGTGGTTTCCAGGCTCTTCTGTGGCATGGCGAGAGCCCGAGGGGATGTTGTGCGTTTGGAACTTGAAGAGGAGATGATCTCAAGAACAGATCTAAGCTGGAGATCATCGGTTTGATAATTTTAGGTCGCTGGCCTCATGTGTGTGCAAAGTTTTTCTCTCTGTCAAATGTGCTGATAAATCACTAGCTGTTTCATGGGCATAACAGCAGCTGCCAGGATGGGAAATGTTGGTTTCTAAGGTGTTGTACAGAAATCCTGGTAGCCTGGGAGAGCTCACGTCACTCTGGGAATGAAACCTTTTGTCGTGTCACACCCTGGGGAACGGGAACTGTCTCTGGATGGGGCTGGGATCAGCAGGGAGAGGTGGAGAAGCCGGACTCCTTGGAGAGGTCGTTCTGCAGCAGATGGGCTGCGAGACCCTGAGGGTGTGAGGTCTGTGTGCATTCCCTGGAGGGTG
This sequence comes from Picathartes gymnocephalus, assembly GCA_013390045.1. Taxonomy (NCBI): domain Eukaryota; kingdom Metazoa; phylum Chordata; class Aves; order Passeriformes; family Picathartidae; genus Picathartes; species Picathartes gymnocephalus. The sequence continues at coordinate 497,681 of WEKY01028451.1, read as the reverse complement.
ATGTCCTGGTTGGAGCTCCTGGAATTGACTTTGACAGTCATAGACAGAAACTCTTGTATTTTGCGAGCTTTTCCTTTAATTGTTCTTGATTTTACTTTCCATTAATAAATACCTTAAATCTTTTGCAGGGAATTTCCTATTGCCCTGTTCTTTTTTACCACTAAAGTGAATGGGACTTCTACTCTGGTAATAAATGAACATGGAAATCAGGATCTCCACTGTAATTGGATTTTTCAAATAGTTCAGGAAGAGCCTGAGGAAGTGTGGCAAAAAAGAGTTTTAATTTGGAATAGATCAAGTAACCTGGAAATCAGACTCTCAGTGGGTTCTTTCAAAGCATTTTTTGTTTCATTTAACATCCTTGCTGGATCGTGTTCTGAGTGACTCATGGCTTTAAAAGCGTTTTTTCCTGCATGTTTTTTCCTGCTTGTGTGCTCTTGACCTACTCTTGCTAAAATTCCTAAAGAAATACTAAGTAAACATATTGTAAGTGAAAATGTCATATTCCAAACCCCTGGAAGTGAAAGCATTACAAAGAGTACTCGTGTAGTCATTGTTCTGCAGGATGCCAGTGTGAGATGCACTGTTGAAATAACAATAATCTGTTCTGTGGGAGAGGTCAGCTCCAAACTAAGGGGGAGTGGGAAGAAGAGGAAAAAAGAAATGCACACTCTTTGCCTCTCCTCCTAATCCCAGAGCGTGTACTGGTGCATGCCTGGGACTGTGTTGTTGGTGTAGCTGCCTACTGCTTTTAAATGCCTGTCCAGGGCAGTGAGGAGAGATCTGTGTTGCACGGGAGAGGAGCCTGGAGCAGATGGTGTACCTTGCTTAAGGCTCTGGATGGAAGGAAGTAATTTTGCAGGTCACAAAGCCAGAGAGTAACTTCAGGATTAAAACTTTCCTTGGGGATTTAGTGGTGGTTGGTCATGGGAACAGTCACAGGTTGTGTCCCCAGGATTTCCCTGACTGTGTGTGAGAGCTGGGTGCAAACCCTGGCTACCCTGCTGGTTTTTGGTGCATGTAGTCTTGTCAGTGTGCCAAGAATTTGCGTGGAGCCTGGTCACATTGTCACTGAGTTTGCTGCAGTGTCCTTGTCTGTGGTGTACATCACAATGACAATGAAAAAGACATTTTTGGTCACTAAGCTAACTACTGAGCCTGCAGCACTTCATGGTGGCAGTACACCTTTGGGAGAAAGAAAAAATCTTCAGCATCCTCTTCTTTCACTTTTTTTGGGGTCTTCACCAGGCTGCTGGTGTTGAGAGTTGGCTGGGAGGAGCTCCTGGTCCCCAGTGTTTGTGTGAAGTCTCAGGTTTCCCAGTAGCGTGACTGCTCTTTGTCAGCCTGCATCCAGGACAGGAGAGCTGCTCCTGCGGGCTCTGAATTGCCAAGGTGTTTGTTGTGGCTCCAGCTGCAGCTTCCATGGGCACCTGGCATCCTTGACTTCTGGAATCGCCCTGGCAGTGCTGCTGAGCTTTCCTGTTCTGCATTGCACGGCCCATCCCAGGAGGAAGCCCTCAGGGTGTCTTGGATGGCACCGCTGTTGCCCCCTTTGCTGTTGTCCCCAAGTGCTGCTTGCTCGGAGTTGCACCGTGGGGCCCGGTGCTCTTTAATTGTTGTTTGTCATCGTGGGAATTGCTTGTTCTAAAACCAATTACGGCCTGACAAAACTGATCTGCCTTATTTACAAATACATCCATCTGGTGCTGGCTTGCCTGACAGCGCTGCCAGAACAATGTGAGGCCGTGGTTGCTGCTGCTGAGTTACCAAAGGGCTCCTGGGCCGCGGGGCTTTGCTGCAGGGCTGTTCTTTGGAGGACAGAGGGAACTGGTGATTAAAGGAACCAATGCTGTGTAAGCCAGGCAGAGATAAAGCAGGGTGTGCTGTATCCTGGCCCCAGGCAGGAGCTTCGGAGCCCCGTGGAGTGGGCGGTGTGATGGAGGTGCTGGTGCAGGAGCAGCAGTGCCAGCTGCACCTGGCAGCACGCAGGTGTGGGTGAGCTCTGCCCTGCTCTCACAGGAGCTGTGTCAGGAGAAGAGTGCCCGTGCGTGTTCTGGAGCTGGGAACCGGGACTGTTTGGAGGGGGCTGGCTGTGGGTCCCACTCGGCCGTGTGTTCTGTGCCCTTGGGCTGCTGCAGCTGTGGGAGCCCAGACTGCAGGATCCCCACCTGAGGGAAGCTGGCAGATTCCTGATCTTCCAGAAACCTGTTTGGTAATCGAGGCCGGACTAGATTCCTCCCTGGCAGCTGTAGGAGAAGGTTCATGTAGGCAAGAGGAGGTGGCAGGTGCCTGGGGTGCGAGTGTCTCATTTCTTCTGTGTGTTCCTGGAACTCAGCTTTGAAAACTCTCAAAAAAGGAGAAAAATGAATGGCTGGTGTCAGAACATTGGAGATAAAAACTATCACATCTGGTAGCTGAAACTGTTTCAGACTGTTTTCGTTTTCTTATGAATGTTCAGTTGCAGCTTAAAAAAGAACTGAGACATTCTGAGTCAGTTCTGATTTCACCCTTGGGCCAGCAGTTCAAAGCTGAATATAGTGAATTTCAGAAGCCTTCACTAACAGCCTCTGCTCCTTGTTTACTCTGTGTGTGGCCCACACAGGGGAGGAAACATACAGAAATAAGTATGTTGGTTCACATACGTATATAAACAAATATAGCATGAGGAAAACAGGGAGGAGTTGCCCCCTAAAATAAGTAATTGAGATGAGTGTGACTGAGCTTTGGCAAGTAACTGGAGGTGAGTGAATTAGTCATTGTGAATAATTGATATGAGAAATTTGGACCTGTTTTTATTTGCGATTTATCTAGGAATTAACTTTTATATTTATGAATAATCACTCAGTTTTCTCTGGCTGGCTGAATAACTGAAAATGCATAAATTGGGATTAACTGGCAGTACAGAATACTGCAATCTGCATATGAAAACCTGTGTTTACATGGATGTAAGTTTTTTCGATTCCCCATCACCATAGTAACAAAAGATTTTCCATAGGGGTGAGCTAGTCTGGCAATGGGAGTGTGAGGTAGGACATTCCCATTTTACCTCCAGATCTCTGAACGTTCTTTGACCTCTTAGCTCGGATTTTTAGTACCCCATCAATGTGGGTTTTTGGTGTTGGGCTTTTTGTAACTGGTGACTGCTACCATGCTGAAACTGCTGTTTGTGTTACAATCCATGATTTCCCTGATTCTCACCAGTGCCTGTTTCCTGTTCTTCTTAACAGGTTTTTCATAAGAATTTTTCTGAAATTCATTAGAGACAAATAACAGCCCTTTGATTTTCCTCCCCTTTTTTCTCTTAGTACCAGACCGTAGTTTAAAGCTGAAAGTCTGGGGCTGTCCTGTTCCCCCAGGGCTTTTGGGCAGTCTGTATAATGCAGCTGTTCCTTATCTCAGGAAAATGTCCTGGCTGGAGGCAACTTATGGGACATAATTTATAAGCAAAGGCATCTTGTGACATTTTTTGGGAGAGGGAGAGAGAAAATAATCCATTAAAATTTACAGTAAAATTGTTGTGATAAACCCTGTGAATTTAAAAAAGTTTGTTTGCTTATAGTTACTAATGAAATCTATGGCTAAATTTAGGTGAGTTCTTTACACATTCCTTAGTTTGGACAACTTATCTGCTTTGTTTTATTCAGTTTCAGTGTTCATTTGAATCAAAAGCCCCTAAGTTAAAGGGAGATTTTTTTCAGTGAACTAATTCTGCTGAATTTGGAATTAATCCCTAATAAGAGATAGTCACATAATACATAGACATTACTTCAGGGAAATACTAATATGTAGCCTTCCACCTTTTCACTGAAGTGATTATAATTTTATTTGTAATTTACGTTTTAAAACTTATAATAAAAGTATGAATCTCGAGTTTGATCTTAAAAGTTCCAGCATGTTAGAAGTACAAAATTATTTGTCAGGGTCTTGGATGTTTTCTTTCCTGTACCTTGCCTTGTGGTCAGTCTGTCCATAGCCTGTGCCTTCCTCAGCTCCAGCGTGTCTTCCTTCATTGGTTCCCCGAAGACCATTCTGTGTGATTTTTCCCAAACTGATGTGAGCACAAGGCCATCAAATGGGGAAACCTGGAGAGAGCTGCCGTGGCTCTGTGTGCTGGGGTAAAGGAGATGTCCCTCCCTGCAGGAGCAGCGCGTGGCTCCTGCGAGAAGCTCCGTGTGTAGCGCACTAAAATACCTTTAGCTGTACCCTTTGTGCAGCAATCGGTGTGATTTGGGGTGTTTGCGAGGCGATTTCTGTGGCTGTCCCTGCAGCTCTGCAGTGTGCTCTGGCTGCCCCGTGCCGGCCGGGGCAGGCAGGCAGAGACATCCCCTCGGCTCCGTGGGAGAGCCTGCTCAGCCAAAAAACTTGCTTACTAACGGCGCTCTTCTGTATCTTTATATCTTCCTGGCAGAGCAGACGTCTTTGGCAGATGCTCATCTAGTCTGTTGGTAAAATCCTGCCGTGCTGGGAGATCTGACATCCTCCCTGGGTAGTCTGTTAACTGATTTGATACTTTTTTTCTCAGTACTGAAACTAAAATTTTATTTTGCATAAAGGAGGTGACTTGTTCCTGTGTTTTCCTTGGTGCTTGTGAAACGGGGTTCTCTGAGGAGAAAATTGCTTCAGAGAAATCATAACATTTTTCTGCGAGTCCAGCTGTATCCTAGGTGAAGCAAACAGTCCCTCTGGCAGTCCTCCAGCTGGAGTGTGGGACTGCTGTGCCCAGGGAAGCTGCTGCGTGTCCTGAGTGTGGCTGATGGATCTGCTGCGGCTCAGAGGGACCTCGGGAGGCTGGCACAGACAGGCAGCAGGACTCTCCTGAAGTTCGGCAGGGACCTGCCAAGTCCTGCAAGTGTTTTATCCCCAAAGACGGGGAAATAGCCCTTTTAGGCTCACTGTGCTGTTACAGCTTACATTTCTTAAAAAGCACACTAATAAAATAATGGTGGGCTGGTCTCTAACTGGAGTTAAAATGTTTCTTATAATTCACTAATGTCTTTCCCATCATGTTGCCAGAACTTACGCTGTGACTTTGAGGAGGCAGTAAATGCAATTTGCAGAGAATTCTGAGCTGTCATATATTTTAAGCAGGCTCTTAGTTTTCACTTGGAGTTTCCTGCCATTGCTAAGGAGGGTTAAATGCTTCTCCTTGTTCTTGTGTGCTATTTAATCCCATGAATGTGTGGAGACCCCCTAACTTGTGCTGTGTGAAGCCATTCAGTTCAGTACAGTTTAACGGAGGTGATAAATGTTGGATGCTCGGGGGGCACAGCCTGGGGGGCCACACTCAATGGTGGGGCCTGAGCTGCTTCCAGCCCTTCCTGCTCCTGGCCTGAGGGACCCGGTGAGTGCTGGCACCAAGCTCTGCCTGGCCGGCAGTGAAGCAGCACACTGAGGATCCATGACAGATACTTATACAACCCTTCTCTTGTTGGCAATATCTTTTGTCTTCTTCTTCGTGGTCATATCATCTTCTTTTTGTACTATCCTGTGTCTTTATTAATATAGATTCCTATAGAATTTTGCTAAGAGCAGACCAGCCAGTCTTTGGCAAGATGGTGCTTTAGAGGAGGGCAGGAGCTGTGCTTCTGTGTGCTTCTTTGCTGAGCAGAGTAACTGTGTGCTCCTGCAGGAAGGACACAGCTGTCCTCCCTGTCCCACTGGCAGTGCGGGAGGTGCCCTTTAGCAGGGACTGTCATCGACAGGAACACTCAGTGCTGCTGAAACTTAGCATTTTGTCCTATTTTTGCATTTATTAGCATACACTGATTATTCATAGGAATAATTACCCTTTACCAATTCACGTTAATTTAGATGGCTTTTGAAAAGCAATCAAGAAGAGTGGGAATGATAATGCATCAAAGGCATATGGCACTAAAGAAATAGGGTGGATTTTATGTAAGTGACCATGTCAAGACACTGTCAGCTTTTCCCTTCAGACTGCAGTTATTGGAACCCAGTTTGATGGTTGTGCCTAAAGGCCACAATGTGCTCCTTACCTCAAAAGTCCTTTCATGATCTTTGTCTCACTTCTGTGTCCCATTAGAAAGGAACATCATCATCTTAGGGGGGGACAGCCTGAAAACAGACAAAACCACGTGCTAGGTCATTTCACCATTCCAAACTGCCTTGCCTGTCCCTGCACAGGCAGGGTTAAATTCTCAAGGGCTTTTATCATCAGGGAGCACATGAGGCTTTGAGGATACAACAGATTCTTGTCTGCCCTCACCTCAGGGAAGAGCCCTGGAGTTTTCTTTGTGGCCAGGGCCGATGTGTTTCTTTTGCAGGGGAGAAGGTCTTGACAGTACAGTCAGGTCTTGGGTGTGTTCAGAGGGTCACATACCTGTGCAGTGCTGTCATGTTACTGTCTCTAGGTCATGGTGAGTCTTCTCTGACTTTGAACTAGGCAGTGGAGATGAAAATCCGAGTGTCGTGTGGGATTCATGGCCTAAAAGTACTGACTGTGTTCTTCTGCTCTGGGTTACAGATGCTGCTCTGAAAGCCAAATGTGATGTGATGAAATAAGAGTGCCTTGGTAGACAGAGATGTGGAGTGAGTAATCCTTAGAGAAGGGCAGGGAAAGGCAGGGTTCAGTTCAGGTCAGAGGGCAGGCTGAGCAGTGGGGGGGATATGGGGCTCCGCTGGTCACGCACAAACTGGAGCAGGAGAGCAACGGGCATGTCTAGGGTTTGTGTTCGTGATGCTTCAGTGGGTAAAACCTTGTTTTCTCAATTCAGGGAGATAAATTCTTCTGTTTTTCAAATGAGCTTGAAACTGCTCCTGTGCAGATTGGTACAAGTGTTGATCAGCTGGTGCTGCTCGGCAGGAGCAGTTCCACAGCCCAGTGTGCTTCCAGTCAATATTGGCTGCTCGTGGTGAGCAGAGTCCTCCCTCACTGGGAGTGTCTCACAGAAGGAACGGCTCTTGCATGAAAACAAACACCAGTGAGCTGTGGCAGATCTGGCTCCAGGATTGTTTTGCTGACATGGTCAGAATTTTAGGAACTGAGAAGAAATCTCCATTGAAGAACGTTTGCAGGGGGGTTGGTTACACACTTCACGTGCAGGGAGGGGCGAGTGTCAGTTCTGTTAGTCTGGAATACCGTGTTGTCAGGAGATGTGAAACTGGGATGCTGCTCAGGCTGGCTCTGTGGATTTTGCTGCATGTCATTAATACCCTGTTCTGCATTCCCCGTGCATTGTTTTCGGGTAAATAACTGAGCCCCTGAGTTCAGCACTGCTTCAGCTTTGTGCTGTCAGATTGGAATGAGGACACACTCTGCATCTGTGTGATGGAGTGGGACTTGCTCCACCAGAGGCTTGTGTTAAAAGAGCAACACAGTTATTGTAGGATTGGAGATTTCTGTTTGTTCCTGGCACTGATGGCAGGATGTAATCATAAAATTAGGAATTCGTGTGACAGCATGCTGTCACCTTTATTTATTTGAAATTTTATATCTTAAAGAATCTGTTTACAACACAATGAGAAGAGGAAAATACAGTTTTCTACCAGAAGTACTTTGGTACTTCATTTGTTTTATAAATGATCTGAAAAGTGTGGATGTGCAATAGCAAAGAATACTTTTAAACTAAAAGATTATGATTGTTTTCTTTCACTTTGGGGTCTGAAGTCATGAGATCCCCTATCTGAGACCTCAAGAATTCCTTGGACTATGCCATGCTTACCCCTTGGCAGCAATAGATGCAATTCCAGGGAGGATTTTAGTCCATAAAGTGCTGTTGAACATTGATGGCGAGCTGTTCCCATGGGCAAGTTTGTCTGCTTTGTGCCAAGGTGGGCAGAGACGGTTTCAGGGCAGGGAGGAAATGTGGCCCCAGTGTGTCTAATGTACACTGCTGTGCACGGGGGGTCTGGCCTGAATCCAAACGTGCTGAGGCCGGCTCCTGCCCCTGTGCACGGAGAGAACAGACCCATCCCCATCTTTCCAGGCTGCTTTTTGTCTGCCCACACACCTGGTTTGCTCATCTTGCTCGAGAGACAGGGAGGTGGGGAGGTTTAGGCTCCAGTTCAGGTCTAGCTGACTGAAGAGATGGTGCTAAACATAGCTCAGAATTACGTAAATGGGCAATTTGATGTGTGGGAGAGAATGAGAATAACACACGGAGCAAAGAAAGGAAAGGCTGGTCTCGGGAGGAACCCAAGGGACTCTCATTCTTCAGAGTTCATCCAGGCGGGTGGTGATGGGTGTCTCAAAGGCAGAGGTTAAAGGTGCTCTGAAGGAGCTGCCGAGGTCCCCGTGAGAAAGGGGCGGCCCCTTTGTGATGCTGTTCCCGGGATAAATGGAACGGGGGGGCGGCACAAAGGGAACCCTGCCCCCGGCGTGGGCAGAGGTGTCAGGGGAGCCTGGCCGAGGGCAGCTGCGCTCCGGGAAGCTCTTGTGCACGTTCTGCCGTTTGAAGGGGGTAGGATTGCGGTGGTGCCTTCCAAACACAGGAGGAGTAGAGCAGAAGAGAGAACGCGTGTTTGGAATGCTCCCAGTGTGTAACATATTGCACATGTATTACGTAGGCTCGGGAAATGATGTTTAAAGTAGCTGAGCCCATAGGCTACTTAGACAAAGCAAATATCAAGACCATTAAGTTCTCTTCTTTCTAAGGTTGAATCGTCCTTGTTATTAAGGTCATTTCAGTGTGTATTTTGATAACTGTCAGGTTCTTGTGTTAACAACTTTGTGCTTCAAATTTTTTTTTAATCAGTTGGAAAACATTTTGCCAGATTTTTGTCAAGCTGTCAGTGAGGGCTTTGTTACATGCAGGAGTGATAGAGAAATACTTTTGAAAGTAATTTTTCTTTTTTTTCACTCTTAGGCTGACAAATCAGGAGAAGGAGCTTTTCTGGTCATACAGGTCAAACAGAGAAGGGGAATGTTCTCAGAGGGACTGCAGGTGTGGAGCTGGGTTGGAGGGGGTTGAGAGCCTGTCACTCACTGCAGGGAGTGCACAGGGAGCATCACTTCCATGTATTTTTATAAGCCTGTTCCAATGTCAAACCCTGTCCTAAAAACGTGCTAAAATTTACTGAGGGTACTGACCCCTCAAGATGATCTCAGGGCCAAGGGAAGTTCAAGATTCCTGCTCAGAGAAACTCAGCATTTCAAAAGAGGATTTTGGGAGGACTGGGGTCAAAAAAGTTCCGTATGGAATACAGCCTCATAGGTAACAATAACACATTAAAAGATGGTGGTGTGTGTAAGGCACTGCTGCTGCCTAAACCCTCTGAGTTTTAGCTCGTTTATACCGACCTGTAGCAAATCCTTCCTCTCCCTTTGTAACTGATTGCTTGCTTTAATCTCTTTGCACGTAGCCAGAGTTAGTGTTGGCAGCGTTAGTGTGGTGTGGATGGACATCCTGAGGCCAGATGGAAGGACAGCCAGGGGAGAGGGCTGAGGAGAAGCTGCCCCTGAGCTCCGTGTCGGGAACAGCGGCTCAGCTGCCCTCGCCAGACACCCTGAGCTGGCTGCTGTTACCTCAGCTCCCCTGCCAACCTCGGTGTTTCTGTCAGATGTAGCCAGGGTCTGGTCCTCTGAACTCCTGAGGTCGGGACAAGGAAAGAAAGTGGAAGGCGAGGAAGTTCTGGGCGTCCCCACCCATCCGCACAGAGAGGCAGAGCACGTCTCTTCTGTATCGCTTTCGGAAGGGCAAAGTGTCAAAATTACAGGCGAGAGTGATAAATGTGACACTGTCAAAAGCAAATGTAGTTAAAGCAGCTTCTAAATAAGCTGGAAGCAGTAGTGAGTCAGCAGAGAGGGGCTATAAATACCGAGCTGGTGCAGCAGCTGCAGCTGGGGGGGCCACCAGGAGAGCAGGGAGCTGAGAGGCTCTGGGCTGGACCAGGATCCATGTGTGTTTTGAGGAGCTGTCAGAGAGAAGGGAACCAGAACTGGTAATTACGAGGTGCTCTCCAGATGCTTAGTCTAGAGTTAAATGGTTGATTTTCTTAGGCCTTCCCTTAGATGAAGAGAAAACCAGAAGTGGTGATTCAGAGCTGTGCTTGGTGGCAGGGGGAGCCTGTGCAGGTGTAGGGACACTTCACCTGCTCTGGAGCAAGCACTACTGTTGCCTTTGCATCTGTATTCCCAGCACTCTGGAGGGAGAGTTCACAGCAGGAAACAAACCCGTAATTTCACAGACAAACAAAGTCGGTATTAACTGGCTCTGTGTGGGGTTTTTGGGAGATACAGAAGCAGGGGAGCAGTGCCTGCATGCTGCAGGCAAGGTCACAGCTGACACTTCAGAAAGATTAAAGGCAAAATAATGTTCGGATGTGCTTTTGCTGTTGAAGATTGTCTGGTAATAAAGTCATGAGGTGTTTATTTGTGGGGAGATTTGTATATGTAATTGCTTCCTTTTACACCTTGGACATCTGCAGCCATGTATTTTTTAAATGAATGGTAGAAACCAGGGGCTGGCAGATTTAATTTTTAATTCCTCTCCACTCTCCCACTCCTGCGGGGTTGTGGCCACTGACATGTTCCCCTCTGCTGTCCCCGCTTTCCAGAGTGATGCAGTGATGGGGTTTCTTGTACTTCCATTTAGTCTTTGTTTTCAGTCCTTAGTTTAGGCAGAAATCTGTGGCTTTTTTGGAACAGTCCCCATGTCCCCTCTGCTCCCCCTGCCCTCAAATGGGGTGGCAGTGGCATGGTGAGGGCTGCTGGTGGCTCATTCCATCCTTCTGTCTCCTGTGTGTTTTGCTCAAGGCTGAATTTCAGGTGGGTGGGCAGTTCATTACTCTTTCTGCAGCATTTATGCAGATTGCTCTCTGAGCTTATTTTAGAAGAGCAAGAATCAGGAGCAATTAGCAATCTGCTCAGGAAGGAGCTAGGAAGGAGGCAGACAGCAGCTCTGTGGCATGCAGAGGACTGGGCTCTTTGCTGAGCTCGGCCAGGGTTGTCCCCAGGGCAGCCCTGGGCTCCTGGATGTTCCTCAGGGTGGTTTTTACGGGTAAGGGTTCCCGCTGGCAGCCAGCAGCTGCAGCAAAGCCACTGCAGGTGATTAACAGGGGAGCTCCTGGTGTGCTGTAGGTGCAAGGGGCAGTCTCCCAGGTGAAGGCAGGGGACTGTGGCAGCAGTGCTGTACAGGACAGGCAGGCGTGTCCATAGCCCAGGGTTCAAGCCTGGCTACCAAACCCCACAGGGGGCACAGGCTGCCCCAGGATAGCCCACGGTGTCCCAGCACCCCTGGGCAGGCTGGGCTCAGCTGGGTCAGGCCATGGCACGTGCCAGCCGACCCTGTCAGGGAGATCTGAACGAGGGGTAGGTCTGCCTCTCAGTGACAGTTCACGTAAATAAACAAATGACAGCCTTTATTTGCTCACCCCGCCAGGACGGCACATTACTTCATTTTTTAAGTGACTGTTGTTAACCTGGCTGGTATCTCAGCCAAGCTGCAAGCCCCATATTTTTGCCTTATATGAAGAGATGTGAATTCAGAGAATTGGAGAACTCTGCACATCAGAGTGGGAGCAGAAGAGAAAGAGGGGATTTTTTTTTTTGACAGAAGAAATGCTGGAATGTTTACATCTATATCTTGTCTTCTTACACATGTGACACAAGGCAAGCATGGCAGGGAGAGTCTTGCAGAGACAGTGCTGCAGCAGCTCTGCTTTGCATACCAAGGGAATCAAGTGAAATATTTGAGGGATTATTTTCTGGCAGTGACGGACACCTGCAGTGACAGCTGATTTTAGCCAGAGCTGTAGCTGCAGGAGCTCTTTCTGTCCTGATGGTGCTTCGAGAAAAGCTGTGCACTCTGGTGCACATGGATTGCATTTCCCTGCTGGAGCTTCCCCTGGAGCTGCCCGAGTACCTTTAATGCCCTTTCTTATTTCCGGGTGGGAGTTTAACACTCCTGTACTACACCAGGCTATTTCTGTGTTTTCTTTGGTATTATTGATCTGTAACCATCTGGTTCTGCACCCACTAATAAATGGGATGCTGGGACAGATGATGAGAGCAGACAATATGCTTTATGCTGATTTACCCTTCTTTAGAAGGCAGGAACACAATCGCTTCCTACCGAAGAAATGAAGCAAGCGAGGGCGATAATCTCTGCTTTGTGGGTGGCAGCTGCACAACCCAGTGATCCCAGTGTAGAACATATTATTAGCCTCAAGCTAAGCTGTCTGTAGTCTGGAACTTGCTCCAGGTCTGTAGCAAAGGATGAATTCATGAGGAGCTGGTGAAGTACTGGGCTGGATCCTGTCTGGTATGGGAAGCCCTTGGAGACACTCTCCCCACAGCTGTTGGATTCTCTGTTGCATGTTTGTTACCTTCGAATATCCCCGTGGTCCTTCTGCACTTCAGCAGTGAGATTCTGCAGGTCTTTATTCACCCTGAACACCCCAGGACTGCCGGTGCTGCCTGAGGCTGCGTTTGCAGCCTTTGGGGAGGGTTGTGCTGGTTCTGGGGAAGGTGAAATTCCTCCCTACCTTTGTGCTTCCTCTCTGCAAGTTCCAGGCTGGCTGGATCCAGGGAGAGATGATGTTCTTTCACTGGCCATGGCACAGCTTTCCCTTGCTCTTCCAATACTGTGCTTTTTCTGGGAAAGAAGGAGGAGAGAAGAGCAGTGTCAGCCTTGGGCTGATGTTTTGCTGCTCCCTGAGGCAGAGGCTCTGAGGAAGCAGCACCACGGATTCCCTGGCAGCAGCTGAGGCTTTCCTGGGCAGTGCTGATGAAGGCAGTGAGCAGAGCGTCTACACTTGCCTCTGGCCTGGTCCTTCCTGCTGAAATTGGAAAAGCACAGTGGAGACAGCCAAGAGGACATGGAAGAACGGCATTTCTGGGTGATGAGGACACTCTCCAAATGAAGCATGATCAGGCTCCAGGAAGGCTCAGGAGGTTTTGGTCAGAGGCACAGTGTGAAGCTGCCTGTGCCAGGTACAGGCTTCAGCAGCCAGTTGCCCATAATATTTTTAGGAACAATAAATCAAACAAATAAAAGAAATTGGGCAACTGCTGCTGTTGGACTTGCCGATTCCTACGGGCTCCTCAGTTTGAGTCTACTGCTTTGGAATTTGTTTTTCTGTTTGCCTCTTGGACTGGGAGCAGTTTGGCCTCGAAACAAAGTTCAGGCCCATCTCCACCGTAGAAAGGCACAGTGGGAAACAACAATGGCAGAGATGCCCAAGGAAAGACTTGTTTTATCCTATCTGTAAAATTAGGTTGGTAATCCATCTCTCTTTCTTGAAGATGTTGAGGCTTATATGATTATCACTTCCAGGATGCTTTGAGATGTGAGATGAAAAGTTCTTAAAAGGAATTAACTTATATTTTTAATGCACGTAAAGTATTACTCTGGAAGAGAATTCGTTCAGTGGATCCATGAATACACAGATTTTTCAGGCCAGAAGGCACTGCTGGGTAATCTGATCTGACTTGTGAGTATAATACTTGATCCTGTTCAGGCTGTACAGAGGTTGGGGAACTTGCACAGATACACGGGGCTGGCTCTAGGAACTGTCTGCAAAGCTCTGCTCTCTTAATGATCTGTGAAATCTTTCCATGCCTGGATTAAGGAATGTGAGGTGCTGAAGTGAACCGTTTAATGATCTTCTCCTTTATTCCATCTCAGTGGCTCAGGGCAGGATTCACATTCTTGTTCAGCTCTTTCTTTTCCAGTTTGAATACATTCTCCTTTGCATCTTAATAGCTCCAAGCCCAGAGCTCCGATTACATCATTTCAGGGCTTTTTTCAGTGCGTAAAGGACTTTCTCCAGCCGATCCGATGCCTCCCATGTGCTGTTTCCACGCTGGAGAGTGGGTAGATGAGGGATCTGGAGCTCCTGCCGGCTGTGCAGGAGGGCAGTCAGAAGAGCTGTTTTCTCTGGGGAAAAAGCCACCATCTGTTTTTGTGAGGCTTCCTTTGCTCTTCTTAAATCATGAACAAACACAAGAGATCCGTTTGGCTCTTTCTTTCTAATGCTTTTTTGCATCCCTTGTATTCCCTAACAGGCAAAAGCAGAGGAGGCACAAAGTCAGCGAAGGCAGCTGTTCCCCCTTCCCCTTCTCTTCCTGTCCGTGCTTGGGAAGTGACTGGAGACAGAGCTCACTTGGGCAGAAATGCTGGCTGTGGGGCACAAGGGATTCCCCAAAAGACACAGGCAGCAAGCAGGGGATTGCCAGGGATCTTGGAGTGCTGGACGTTTGGAGTGAACCTCTTAAAAGTTTGGCTTCTTTAAAATAACACCAAAAACCCCAAATCCAAACCCCAAACAACAAAACCAACCCCAGCCTCCTCAAAGTCTTTTTTTAATGAGCGTTTCTGGGGTCTCGCTCCAGCTTCAGTCCTGTGAATTCTCCTTCCCGTTGAGCAGCGTGATCAGTGCAGGGCCACACAGAGCAGACAGCAGGGTGCAGGGACAATAAATGAGATTTACTCCCTCGGCGCTGCTCGCGGTCAGAAAAAAGCGGCAGCAGATGTGACCAGTTCAGGCTGTGAATTACAAGCGGAGGAGTCTCCGTTCCCAAGGAAACGGGGAGGTGCCGGGGCTGTGGGAAGGGGAGCAGGAGGATGCTGCAGCCCAGGCCAGGGCTTTCCCCCACAGCGTGGGGCTGGGCTGTGCCTGCCCTGCTCCTGTGCCCTGCCCCGTGCAGGCAGGGGCTGTGCCTGTGACAGGGGCCGTGGAGGGGTCCAGGGTGGGGCACGGCCAGCCGGCTCATCCCTGGATGTAACTCACTGTGCTGCTGGCTGCGCTCTGTGCCAGGCAGGAGAAAACATGAAAATACACACTTCTGCTGCCTAAATTTAGCCCCCAAAGCTTGTCTGGTCCCAGCGGAGATTCCTGTGGTAAGCCACAGCTCCAAAGCGAGGATCAGCCCCATCTCCAGCGCCTGACAGGGACGTGGGTCAGTGCCTGCTGCCAGGCTCCAGCTCTGCCCATGCCTCTCCTCACAGAGAGAGGCAGGGAAAAGAACCACTTTGGGTCAGCCTGGCTCGTTTCTGTGAGCGGTGCAGAGTGAAACAAACCGGCTCCCATGCCGAGCGAGGATTCCTGCTGCACGCAGGTTTGCCTTCTCCTTAGTCTGAGAGGAAGGACTGTGGCATCCCTGGACAGCACTGGGTTCCATGCTGACAGCACCTGGAGAAACAGCTGCCCAGGTGTGGTCAGTGTTCCCAGAACCAGGGAAGCTGTGGTTGGCATTGGTGCCTGGTCTGGGCACTCTCTGGCCATCTCTCTATTCCCATCTGGCACACAATGTGTGGTTTGAAGGGGTTTCTGTTCTTAAGTTGGACATAATTGCCACACACCATTATATCTGTTCTCACTTCTGATCTGTGGGAAGTGTGGCCTTGAGGCTCAGCTGAAGTTAGCAGTAAACTGTTTGGATTCCTTTGGTTGGGTTTTTGGTTCCTTGTGTCCCAGGAGCACGGGCTGCCATGCAGGCAGTGCTGCCTGCAGAAGGGAGCTGGCTGCTCTGCTTCACCCAAAACACTTGTTGTTCCCTGCTGCCTCCTCACCAGCCAGGCTGGCCGCTTTCACATCTGCATTCAGAGCCAGTTTTTAAGGGAAATCTGCTGTCAGTAACTCCTGTGGATGGGGAGTATCAAAGTGTGTGACAAATGCCACTGCCTTGCCAGCAGCAGCAGCCAACTATCCTGTGCAGGGACAGGAGAGGGAACAGGACCGTGTGAGGAGCTGCGTGTGGGATCTGCTGTTGCTGTGCCTCTTGGTGGCCGAGCTTTGCCACCTTGTTCTTGTGCTTGCTAAGCTTATTATTAATCATTTCAAGGCTTCATTGTGTCACCATATCAGCTGTGATATTTGTTCTTGGACAGTGAGGAGCTGTTCTCATCTTCCTTTGCCCTTTGCATTAGATGAGGGGCTTTTCGAGGGCAGGGGTTTCCCAGGAAGAGGAGTCACTGGGTTCAAGGTACAATTTCTTACACTTTCACTTCCCTTCTGAGTAGTTGCAGATGAAGATGTTGCTTCACAGGCCCAGCAAGTCGCAGTGTGGGGGCTTGGTGTGGGTACGAGGGAAAACTGGGGCTGTGCATGTGAAGTGCTGCTGCTCAGGCACAGGCTGGGGATTACAGACACACGTGAAAAAACCCCGAAAAGTGCCAGTGCCCCAGGAGTTGTTTTCAAACTGGAGAGAAGTGTTTTCCATTCTCTCTTTTTTTATTTTCTTTTTGGAACCGGGAGCGTCTCGTTTCAGATAAAAGGCTTGTCTTGTTCTTTGTTTTACCAGGAGCCGTATCTCTTGCCTTTGTGTAGGCAGTGATGTTACTAATCGCACGGAAGGAAGGAGAGGGGGAGGCTTGTTGGCTCGCTTTGGGCTGTTTGCTTTCACTGCAGGTCCCCGCTGGCTGCACGGGGGCTGCACGATGCGATGGATGCACCGCAGGCGTTCCTGGCTGTGGGTGCTCCGGGCCGTGGGCCCTGCAGCCCTTGGCTGCTCAAGCTCAGCAGCGTCGCTGCTGGGACCTGACGGAGTCTCTGCAGCCCTCACAGGGGGAGGTGGGTGTTCCTCTGGCAGCCCCTCTCCGCCGCTGCCAGCCCGTGTTGTTGGGGGTTTGCTGTGCACAGAGAGCAGAGCCAGCGGTGCCGGCAGCGTCCCATGGACACGCGTGGGCTCTCGGGACTCTGCCCTGCCGGTGTTCCCGGCCTGCGGGGACTGAGCCCGGCTCCGTGGGCTCACACAGAGCTTCTGACTGCTCTTAGGGCTGCCCCTAGCTTGGCTTGTCCTGCTGGAACAGCTGGCTGCTGTTTCGTAATGGATCCAGGCTCGAGTTGCGTTGGCTGAGTGTGTGTGAGAGCTCTCCCAAGGGAAACGGTGTGTGCTGGTGAAACACGGGATGACAAAGCACTGGAAAACGCATCCGAGGTATTTCTGTTATGAAGAGGGCTGGACTTTTAGGGAAGGCAGCACGTGGATATTCTGAAAGGGGCATAAAAACAATTTAGAGTCAAATGGCCTTGTTAGTGTATTCTGTATTTGTATAAGAATTGGATCCTCCCCGAGTCCAGCTTGCTGTGCTATATTTGCAATGAACTATTGGGTCTAATCCCAGTTGTGAGAAAATAATGGCTTTTGTTGCCAAGCATATTTTCTCACTTGTCACAAATCAGTGGGGTGAAGCATATGTTAGAGGAGCGGCTGTCTCGGGCTGCCCGGCGGGAGGATCCGTGACAACACTGTTCTCCTGGATGGATAATCCAGAAAATTCAGCGTGGCCCGGCCGGGGGTGGGTGGGCTGCGCCCGGAGCTCTGGGCTGGGGGCTTTGTCCTGCTCCCCGGCGGCAGGGGAGGAGCAGGAGGCTGCGGCGGCTCTCATCGCAGCCCGTTGCTAGAGAAACCTCTGCTTTTGTCTGTCGCTGTCTGAGCAGCCAGAGCGTGGCTCTGGCCTGGCGGGGCTGCGGGGGGTGTCGTGCCAAACCCCGCATCTCCTGCAGGAGGAGGAGGAGGAGCAGCGTGCTCGCTTGCAGGGGCCCGGCTCCGCTCTGCAGCTGCTGGGGCAGGGCTGGGCAGGGCTCCCAGCCGGCTCTGCTGCCCGCAGCATCGCAGTCCCACGGCTTCAGGCTCCCCGTGCTGCATCACGCCTGGCTCCCGTGGCCTCTCGTGTCAGTTTAGGCCCCAACCTTTGCAAGTCTTACCTACCTACGGTTTTCCACTGCTTGCTTTTCACCAGCGTTTGCCTGTGTAGAGTTGGGTTTATTTAATAACCCATCCTGAACTTCACATGTGCTGCCTACCCATGAGCTCTGCAGGATATCCTGCTGTCCTTCTGCTGGGGTTGGCTTCCATGGTGGCTGATGCCAGCTGAGGAGCCAAAGGTAAAGTTTTGGAGTTGGGTGCTGAAGAGAGGATTATCTAACATGGAAAACATAATTGGCAGTTGGTTGAAGGTTGGAATTGCAGGCCTGTGAATCCCTCACAATGGGCAGGATGGATGTAACATGGCTGCAAGCAGAGCAGGAGCTGTTCCCAGCAGCGCTGACTCCCAGGGACCCTCGGAGCACTGAGCAATGTCCTCCTCCCTGCTGCCACATCTGTCTTTGCATTGATGATGCCAGCAGCTTTTCATTTTGGTTCCTACACAAACCCTTCCCATTTAGCACGCAGCAGCAGCCCCTGGGCTCTGTGCCCGTCTCTACTGTTGGTGTGATGGCTTGTCACTGGGTGGCTTCAGGGTCACAGCTGGCAGCTCCCTGTGCCCTCAGAGCCTGTCCTTTGCCTCTGCGTGCTGGGCTGGCACTGACCTGGCTAAACTCCTGCAAGGAAACTTAGAAGTGTCAAGTCAACACCTTACAGGCATAGGAAAAACAAAGAAATTCTGTTGACAAAGGCCAAGGTGTGCTAGGGACAGAGAGAGCTGGACTCCAGCAATCTGGGAACAGAGAGAATAAAGACTGAGGCTCCGATACCAGTTGTTGTGAGACCTTATTTGCAATTTAGTTTCCTTTCCTGCATTCTTTTAGCAGAGATTTTACCATTTAAAGGTATCTCTAGCATTCTCAGTGGAGTGGAATTGTCCTTCATTTTGGAGTTTCTACTCCTTGCTGTGAGTGAGGGCTGTTGTCTGTATGTCTGTGTGCAGCAGATGCCCAGAGTCCCAGGGAAACAAACCCCCTCAGCTGTGCTGAGCATCCCTGCTCTGCACCACCCTTCCTCCTCTCCCAGGGGCCTCGGCTTCTCACCAGTGACAGGTGAGCAAAGCGAGGAAAACAGAGCTACTGAGGAACCTGAGGGAAAGGCAAAGGACATGTTGTGTGTCGTGGATTGTTCATACAACTATTAGGAGCATTAAAGAAGCTGTTTCTGTAGGTAGGCTAAAATGGCCACTGCTGTGAGGGGTCTCGAGGTGAGCACGTGCAGGAGCTGCCTCACCTCAGGTGTGCCCACCTGCCTTCTACCAGGGGGTGTGGGGAGCTGGGGGCTGCTCTCCCCTCTCCCCAAGAGCTCTGGGAACAGGGAGGCAGCACATGGACCTGTTCCACAGGCTGACCCCTGCCATTCCAACCCCTCTGATACTTCTGCCGTGCAGCTGCCCCCCAAAGGCAGCTCAGCCCAATTGTTCTGAATTTGAATAGATTTTCCTACCGTCTAGTCTCATTTTCCCTCTCCTTTCAGTCCTGCACACCCCCTCCTGTGGGACTGCTGTCCCTCGGGCAGAGCTCAGCTGCTGCTCCAAGAAGAGCGAGCGGCTCCCGCGCGGCGTGCTGGCCAGGTGCGCTTCACAGCGCTGCAGAAACCCTGCCCGGGGATGGGAGAGGTTGGGAAGAGTTGGGAAGGCGTATTTCCCTCACATCCTGTGCCAGAGGTGCTGTGTTGCTTCTCTTGCAGACAGGACAAGGGGTCTGGCTGTGCCTGTGAGCAGCTCTCCCTTCCCGCTGCCTGCCTGTCTTATGGGATCAGACCCCTGTGGGATTTGCGGCCGAGGGAGTGGGTTCTGGCAGTGCCAGGGGAGGGCTGGCACTGGAGACCAGCTCTGTCTGCTGTTCCTGTGGTTCCCTGCAGGACACAGCGGGGACCCGGGGCTGCAGGAGAGCCCAGCTGCCCGAGGAGCCCGTCCCCACACTCGGCTGGCACCTGCAGGCACTGCTGGGCCATGTTGGGAAGGGTCACAGGGGATTGCAATGTGTCTGTCCCAGCGTCTGGAGGTCCTTATGGGAAAGCAAATAAACCTGGAACAGATGAAACCTTTGGTGTTTTTGAGTTGGGATTTGGAGGGTGTGAAAGACTTTTTAAAAGCCTTTAGCCAGAGCTGGGTTGGATTTCTTGGTAAACCTGGCAGTGCAGGGGGATGGGGTGAGAGAAGGGTGCATGGCAGTGCCAGCTTCCTTAAGGTCAGTGCTGGCCATCCTGGAGGTATTCACATGGACATCTATCAAGAAATAATACATTAGTTTATATGAAAATGGTATGTGATTTCAGGTACTACCAGATAGAGGTATCGTTTTCTGGTTTTAAAAGGCAATTGAAAGCTCTGAGGTTGGTCTCAGTGTTCTAAGACCGTTTGTTTTGACAAAGAATAAGGTTTAATGTGAGGCTGGTCCGTGGCATTGTTCTGCTCTCTCTTGGGAAGCAGATCCACTGGCCTTATTGAGCCCTCAGTTCACCGCAGGGCTTGGAGGGAGCTCCAGCAGAGCAATGCAGTTTGCTCTGGGACAGGGAGGGACAACCTTCCTGACCGGTGTGTGCACCTGATGGTTTCTGTCCTTTCTCCTGTGCTGTATGCCTGCAGAGATCCGAACGCAGCTGGTGGAGCAGTTCAAATGCCTGGAGCAGCAGTCGGAGTCGCGCCTGCAGCTGCTGCAGGACCTGCAGGAGTTCTTCCGCAGGAAGGCCGAGATCGAGTTGGAGTACTCCCGGAGCCTGGAGAAGCTGGCTGAGCGCTTCTCCTCCAAGATCCGCGGCTCCAGAGAGCACCAGTTCAAGTAAGTGGCTGTTCCCGGGGCCGACTGGTGCAAGAGGATGGGCGGAGGTTGCTGTGGGCGCTGGAGGTTGGTTTGTAGCTGCACAATCCTAAAGCGGAGTAAAGTCCATCATGTCAGCGGTGACTTCATCCGTGTCACCCCTGTGTGGGGCTCTCAGAAGAAACTGGACCAAGAGTTCACCGCAGCATCACTGGCCTGTGCCGTGTGAGTTACACTTACTGCACATTTCTTGAGCAATACAATAAAAATAGGGACTAGGAAGGAGTGAAACTCCTTGATTTTTTGAAGGGTCTTGAATTCAACCACTGATTTGATTGTGCAAACAGTGGTGGGCCTGGTCTGTAGCCCTGGTTTCTGTGTGTAGCCCAGTCATCAGCTGTCCAGGTGCTGCATGTTTCATGCAGGCTCACTGGCAGGCTCAGGCTTGGAAGCAGTTTCTGGAAAAGGAATTTACTGCAGTTTATTTGCAATAAAGTATGGTTTTTTTTCTGTGCTTAGCTGTATGGTGTTGGAGGCAGGCAGATCCTCAGTGGAAATATTGTGAAATAAAGCTTTGCAGTAGGAAATATGAACTGGGTCCTGGGATTGTGTGAGAATCAAACCAGTGATGCAATTGTGAAATCCATGAATATGTAAATATGTGTTTTCAAAAGCAGCTTGTGCTATTAACCACACTTGTGAGCTTGACTAAAACAGAAAATATCTGAAAAAAATAGAAACTTGACTCAGAATTTCAGTTTGGAGGCGACTGCTCTGTGGTGAGGGTACTGGCTTGTGCCATACTGCTGCCTGCTGGCCTCAAGGCTCTAGGGAAGCCACTGCCCCATTGCTGCTCAGGGCTGGTCCCTGCTCCCTGCATGCCCACGTGTGTGCCAGGCCAGAGGTGTCTGGTGGGGCTCTGAGGGGTGGCACTCAGTGCTCGTGCTGGCTGTCAGCAGCTGCTGGGGGTTGTTGTGTCCGCTGCCACAGCCGGCTCTCCTGGCAGTGTCGGGGATGCGGGGTCTCACTGGGCGGCGCGAGCAGCGCCAGAGCTGTGCCCTGCAGGGGCTGTGCCCTGTGCCCTGCAGGGGCTGTGCCCTGTGCCCTGCAGGGGCTGTGCCCTGTGCCCAACGGGGGCTGTGCCCTGTGCCCTGCAGGGGCTGTGCCCTGCACAATCTGTGCCCTGCACCATCCGTGCCCCGTGGCCGTGCAGCCACGCCGGTGGCACAGAGCCAGGTGCCGATCCTGGCTGCTCCCCTTGCAGCACCTCAGCCCGAGCTCTCCACCTTTGCCTCCCTGGGCCATGGTGTTTGTCCTTGTCTCTTCTTCTGCCAGCGCTATCTGTGAAAGTCTCTCAGCTGGAATTGTGCCCTTTGTTCCACATGAAACTCGTGTTCAGTTCAGTGGCCAAGGACTGTGGCTGCTCTTCAGTGCCTTTCACAGGGAGCGTGGGCTTTGCCTTCCTGCTGCCCTTCTCCTTGCCAGCCCCAGGCTCTTCACAGTCTGTTTCTTCCTCTAACCCCTGGTGATGTTTTCTCGTTTCAGCTGCAAGCGCAGTGATTTCTGCTGTTACGTTACTAAATCCTATTTATTCCATATTACTAAATCCCATTTAATCTGTTTACTCGGTCTCTCCAGCGTGAGGCTTTACTGCTGTCTTATGCCAAGCTCTGCTGCTGATGAGTTACTGTTCAGATCCTCTCCGTCCTTTTGGCATCTGACTGTTGTGTGTTGGTTGTGTGGTGCTGGATGCTGCAGTGTGCACCAAGGAATTGGCCCAGAGTGGGGAGCTCTGGTTCAGAGATGAAGCCTTACAGTTCTGGAAGCTGCTGCTGTGCAGTGTCCACAGGTGACAGTGGTTCTCCACTGTTCTAAAATACCTGGGCACAAGTGCTGGTGTTGGTGGTGTTAATCAGGTCAGCTTGATTTCAGTGCTCACTCCTGCTGAGTCTTCACTGTCCATTCTGGAGACTGTGTTAATACATTTATTTTCTTCCAGACTGCTCTGTAGCTGCCCTTACCAGGCCCATCTGCACCACTTCCCCAGCTGCTCATGTGTGTCATTATTGTGATGAAGCTGTGACGCTCTCAAGATTCACAGTCCCTCCAGCACTCCTTTGTCCCCGTGCAGCCATGTGCAGTGGGCTGTGCCCAGCCCTGGGTCTGGCCATCGCCGTGGCTCCAGCTCCACAGGCCTGTCCTGGTTTGTGTACACGGTTGTTCTGTCTGTAGGTGCTTGCAGAGGTGGCTGGAGCCTCCCTGCTGTTCCCTCCAGCGTACCTGAGTGTGTCCCTGTTGTGCACAGACACTCTGAGGTACTGTTGGATGCAGAGGCCTTTCATGAGCAGGTTTTAGTGGACTAAAACCAGCACAGTGTGTTGGGTGGCAAAGGGCCCTTTTGCAGTGGAGTGACAGCTGTATTTATAGTGCAAGTGGAAAGAATGAGCAAAACTCCCTCCCTTTCCAGGGATGTCTCTTCTCCTGTGCCATCTTCCAGAGCACCCAGTTTGGGAAGGGGCTGGCTGGGGGCCTGGTGTGGTACAGGTGTTCGTGTGCCACGGGACATCCCTGTGTGGCAGTGCTGGTACAGCTGGAAGGAGAGATCCCAGTGACACTGTGCAGCAGAGGGAGGCAACGTGCTGACAGCATTCATTTGAAAATGGGTGCCTTTTTGACGCGTTCACCTGACCTTTTTGATTTTTTTTTTCCCCACAATTCTCCAGGAAAGATCAGCACCTCCTTTCCCCCGTGAACTGCTGGTACCTGGTTCTGACGCAGACGCGTCGGGAGAGCCGGGACCACGCCACCCTCAATGACATCTTCATGAACAACGTCATCGTCCGGCTCTCGCAGATCAGTGAGGATGTCATCAGGCTCTTCAAAAAGGTAACCTGGGCAGCCTTGCTTCGTGAGCATCCATCCTGGCATTTTAGTCTAAAATAGGATTGGCGTAAGTGTTGCAGAGCAAATCTTGCAAGGGACTATCACTGAAAGTCTTTCCAGGTAGTATTTGTCCTGGAGTTTTAAAGAAACTGAGATCTAGACCTGTCAAGTCTAGAGTGTGAGGTGTCACCTGGTGCTCAAAGTGCCAGGGAAATGGAGAGGTGGAAGCGTGATGACTTTTTTTTGAAGACTCTTGGAGGGCTTCAGAGAACAGGGCAGGACAGGCTTGTTGGGTGGAACCTTGCTCAGGAGCAGGATGACAACTATGAGGCAGGTACAGGAAAGGAGTCTGTGTTCTTCCTGAAGGGAATAGTCATGCCTCAGAAATTCAGTGGAGGTATTTCCAGGAGCCAGAGATCATTAGCTGGTGCAGGGCCTTCGCTGGAAAAGGGCCTTAGCTGAAATTCTTGAAGAGCTGTTTAAGAGTAGAGAGGGGTTGTTTTCTGGGTTAATGATTAGTTAGAAGACAGGAGAAAAGGGAAGGAGAGTTCCAATGCGGTTCCTAATAAATTATTTGGGAAAAGCCTGAATAGCAAGATGACAAAATCTGCTGATGTTACAGAATTATTAATGATAACCAAATTAAAAAGGAGCATCAGAGACTTGTGAGAATCATTCAGTCAGGTGGATCAGGACTGTTCATTGAAGGTGAGGAGTGTGGTAAGAGCAGAAGAGTTCCAGCAGTGGGTAGGCTCTTTGGCCTTGTTTTCTCCAGGGACGGCTGGGGACTACGGGCAGGGAGCAGAGTGAGCCACAGGGCACCTGCCTCTCCGAGAGGAGAAGGCACATACTCAGGGCTTATCTTGAAATTTCATCCTGACTGGAGAATAAATTTCATGTGATATTTTTATGGCCAGTTTCCTCTAGTTTATAGATCTGACCTAGAAATTAAACGGCAAGGTCGGGTTTGTGTTGGCTGATTTGAGATGGGATATCATCCCTTTTCCTGTTCTCCTGGCCTCCAGAAATGGAGACATTTGGTGTATGTCAGTTAGTCCAGTTCTGTCTCAAAATGTTCCTCCTATATGCATTTTGCTCTGAACCTGTTTTTGAGATCTATATTTAAACTATCCTTCTGCTTTCCCTGCCCATGTCTGTGGATGGTGTGTCTTGTTTGGAAACACAGGACAAGTTCAGCCAGCTTGCAAACCAGGACATATATTGAGTGTTTAGAGTGTTCTCCTGTTGTATGTCAATCCTCAGCCAGGACAGGATGATGAAGTATTTCATCCATTCAGCAGAATTATTTCTTTGTGTTTGGTTTTCTTCCATCTCCCCTCATTTTTGAACTTAAATTTCAGCTTCTAAGGCTCAACACTTACATGTGATAGAAATGGTTGCTCCGTGTTTCTCTCTCCTCCATCTCCTGTCAGGAGAGCTGGCGTGACTCTCTCTGCAGCCTGCCAGAGCCAGCACCTGCTTTGCCTCCAGAGGAACCTTTGCAGCTGTGGGCATCTCAGATTTCACTGTTTGTCCCTTGGATTTACCTGTCCCTGGAAATAATGTTCAGCTAAATCAGGGAAAAGATTTATTTTGTGTCAACTTTTGCCTTTCGTGTGGACAGGGAGGCTGCCACTTTTGGGCATATTCAGGTTATTTATTTTTCTCAAACTATGGCACGCCTTGTCTGGAGGGATCTGAGGCTGCATTTCCCACTTCACAGCAGTGCTCAGTGGGAACCTTGGGCGCCTGTGTGGAAATAGGAGTTGGTAAATGGATTTTGGAGATTCAGCCTTGCAGTGTATGAGGCTGCTCAGAGGAAGGGACTTTCGCTGTTGTGTCCAGCTTTGAGTGTGGTGGGTAAAGTGCTCCAAGCCCTCCTCCAGCGGGGCCAGCCTGTGCAGGGCTGCTGGCAGAGAACCCAGCCTGGGAAGGGTTAAAGCACCCACAGTCGTGGTTCAGCTGCTGGCTGTGCTGGAGATTGCTCTTTGATGGTAAATTAGGGTAACGTTTTTTTCCAGAAATGTCACTTTTAATTCTTCCCATCTAGAGTTTATTAATGGCCTGTGACATGCTGTGGGGACATAAGGAACCAGGAGGTTTTGTGTTTCCTGCTCTCATTATGTAAATGTAAACAGTCCCGGGGAAGCAGCAGGGAGGGCTCGCAGGGTGCAGGATGAGCATAACTGAGGAGCAATTGCTCAGCAAGTGGAAATCTGCCTAGAAAGAGCTGGGGTGCTGAGCTGCCTCTCCCTCGGCTCCCCTGGATGAGCTGGCAGGAGTGGGGTCACCCAGCACGAATTGGGGGCTGCAGTTTGTTCCTCTCCACCCAAGTGCTCTCCCCCCCGCTGGCCACAGCAGCAGCTCCAACGCGCCTCCTCTCTGTCCAGCTGGGAACCCTTCCAGCCCAAACCATTCTGTGATTCTGTGAGGAAAGCAGGAGAAGAAAACTCAACTGGGCAAATTTCCCTGGAGCTTCCAGTGCGAGTCACGTCCCCGATGCAGGAGGAGATGAGCAGGGCATGTGTTGACGTTGCTAAGAGGAGCAATCAATGGAGCTGCTGAGATGTGTCCCTGCAGAGAGCTGCCTGGCTCTGCTGTCAGGGTGAGTCTCTGTCACCATGAAACCTCACCGTGTGTCCTGCAGAGTCAAACCCAGGCTGAGGGACCCATTGCCAGGCTGGTGTTCGCTCCACTCTAACCTTCTGCCGTGGCAGAAGGAAGTTTGATGCTTCTTCCAGGTATGGGATACAGGAAATGACACATTTGAGACAGAGCATTGCTATATCCAAAGTAAGGATGCTGGGTTATTCCCCAATGCAGCTTGTCCTGTTGACTGGAATTAGAGGGCCTTTCCGTGTTGTGGGCTTCTCTTGTCACCCAGCCTGATGGAATGTTGTTTTCCCTGCCCACGTGCACAAAACTTCCTGGAGGTATTTTAGGAAATCTGGAAGAAACTGCTCAGTTTTGTTTTGGTTTGGTTTAGGGGAGGGAGGAGAGGGGTGTCTATACTTAGTTTAAATACATCTTCAAGCTCTAAGTGTTTCCTAGCCAAGAAGATTCCACAGAGAGATTTGTGGTGTAATTACAGGGAGGCAGGAAAGCAGTGTGAGCACATCCAGCACCTCCAGCTGCTGGGTTGCAGTAGGAGCTGGTTTGATCTGCAGCCAAGCTCCAGCGTTGGGCAGCTCCCCGTGCTGTGGCCTCTGCATGAAGGGCTGTGTCCGTGCTGTAGGAGGCTGGCAAATGGATCTGCCTCATCCTGCCTGGCAAGGAAAGGGAAAACACAGGCTGGGAATGGCATTTCAGCAGACAGGAGGATGCCAGGAGTTCCTCATTGGCAGTGAGTGTCTCCTCAGCTGGCTGAACTTTGACTGCTGTTGTTGTGAAACTGGAAACTTTATTATATAACTGTGGTGTAGCTATTTTGTAATGTCCTTTTTCAGAGATGCTTTGGTTTACTCAGGTCAGAATAGTGAAAATGAGCTACTGAGGACAAGCTGGGAGGGTGGGTCATGGCCAAGGGAAACATAAACCTGGGATGCCAGTGCTGAGGAGCCTTGATAATCTTTGCTCTGAAATACCAATGTTGGCTGGAAATTGCAGGTCCAGCAGCAGGTGTGTTTAACCACAGAGCAGCAGAGTGTTTCAGATCAAGACAGATTTACAGGTGATGCTGTGGGACTGGAGAATGCCAGTCTAGGGAACTGTGTACCCACAAATGGCTGTTGGATGTTGTACACCCTGCCAGCCCCAAACTGGGGAGGGTTTGCACGTTAGACCCAAACAGAGAGTTAACTCTGGGCTGGGGGTATATTCTACCAATGGAAGGGCAAAGTAGTACTGCCTGTAATTTTAGATTCATCTGTTTTGCAGGATAAATAAGTTAAATTATGTGAAATTCCTCCTCATGGTCTCTGAAACCCAAGTTGGGTGATCCATGGGCAAACATTAATGTCAGACGAATATGCAGCAGTTTTGAAACTGCATGAGACTTTGCTGCACTGTGTATTCATGTTTATAATCCCTCCGAAATGTATTTTCATTTCAGAACTGCATAACAGTCTCACCTGTTTTTGTCTTGCAGAGCAAGGAGATTGGCCTCCAGATGCATGAAGAGCTCCTGAAGGTCACCAATGAGCTCTACACGGTGAGCAGGGAGCCGATCCCAGCGTTCCTGGCCGGCAGCGTGGGCAGCACAGGAATCTCTCAGAGCACACCTGAGGAGGCTCTGCCCTGTCCTGTGGCACTGCCCATTCCTTCCCCTCACATCCCTTGGGGGAGTCTCGCTCTCACTGGGCTGCTGGCGGTGGTGGAGGATTTCCCAGGGGTCGGAGGCCAAGGGCTGGCTCACACTGCCCAGCTGCTTCCATGAGCACAGCTGGGGATGTTGGGTGTGATCCACTTCTGTGCCCCTAATGCTCTGACCTGCCAGGGCTCCAGCCTCACGTGGCCTTTTGGCCCTTCTCTCTCTCTCTGGGTGGGTGATTTCCGGGCACCAGTGGCTCTGAGCTGGCCCTGCTGGTTTGTTGGACACCTCCCTGCTCCGGTGAGCCCGTGGCCTGGGGGGATGGCTGAATGTGACCTTTGGCTGGGGAATGCAGAAAACTTCTGGCTCGTAGGTGCTCAGCTGTCTTGTGCCCCGAGGAGCACCTTGGCTGCAGAGTTGTCTGTGCCTCCCAGTGAGATCATGCACTGTTAGTCAGGACATGGCTCTTCAAGCAGGTTTTCATAGCAGGGTAGAAAAAGTCTTTGTGTTGCTTCTGCCTCTTGCCCTGTAGCAATTGTTTTTTTAAAAGTTTATTTTATTTGTGGTTTAGGAGCAAGAAAACCATGTAAAGTCTGCCTTTTGTTGGAAAATTGGGATAATATATTTGCTTTCTTTGGTTGTATATGTTACTGGTACATAAATAATACTGCAGTAGGTTTATTCCTAAACAATCATTCTATTTCATCTTTTTGAAAAACAGGCCTAAACAACAGAGCATGAATGATTGTATTTGAAATTTCTGCCATAAATCTCCTCTTAACAGGTTTGCTCCTGCATTGGCTGTTGACGGATTTGGTCGTTGTGAGACCCTGCAGTGTGGGTGGACAGCAGATCAGATTAAAAAGCCTGTGTGAGATTTGGGAGTGTGTTGTTGATGGTTGAATGTCACAGGCTGTGTTCAGGGTGGTGACTGATTAATTACAGCAGCAGCATGACAGATGCAAAACAAGGAAAGACCAGCCAGGGCTGGTCTCACCTGAATACTGTGGAGCAGTGTGCTGTGAACCCGGGCGTGGGACAGGGCCATCCCCGCGGGACGTGCTGGGGACAGTGGGGGATCAGCACTGAACTGAGGGCCAAGGTGCAGGCAGTGGCCGAGGAGGAGCACAGGGGCAATTCTGCTTGTCCTCACAGAGGTTTCTCCCATTCACTGCTTTGTTCCACGTGCTGAGCAGAATGGGCTTGAATGGTGGAACTGGAACAGCTGGAGGAGCTCTGTGTTTGCCTTCAGCCTTGCTGCTAAGATAACAAATTGGTTGTGTCATCCAGCCAGGAAGGAGCAGGGAAGGGACACAGTGCCTTCAAAAGCATGAAGAAAAAGTCTGTGGGGCAGTCAGGGTCACCTCCAATCTGCTTGGTGCCAGCAGCTCCTGCTGGTCACAGTTCTGTCCTTGAGCCATCAGGTGAAATGGGCCCAGCTGCCCCCTGGCTCACGGGTGCTGGGGGTGGCTGGGGACATCTTTGGGACGGAGCTGCTGGTGGTGTGTTCTCTGTAGCACGTTGGGTGCCCACGAGCAGCACGAGACAAAAGCAGACATGGGATAAGGACCTGGCTCACAGGACACCAGACTGCTGCTTCTTGAGAAATGTCACTTGTCTGCTGTCAGCACAGGCAAGTCAATTTTCTTGCCTCTGGCCAGGCCTTTCCCCATTGCTCATTTGTGCCCTGGCAAGGCTGCTCTTTAAGCCTCTCTGAGGGGAATTCTGTGCACTGGATGGAAGCTACAATTCTTTACAGGCTTCTCAGGCATTCACTGTCTCAGACTT
This sequence comes from Picathartes gymnocephalus, assembly GCA_013390045.1. Taxonomy (NCBI): domain Eukaryota; kingdom Metazoa; phylum Chordata; class Aves; order Passeriformes; family Picathartidae; genus Picathartes; species Picathartes gymnocephalus. The sequence goes on along the minus strand of WEKY01028451.1, from coordinate 468,388 downwards.
AAGCCAAAACAACCAAATTGATTTTAACTCAGCCTTGTTGCTGTTCTGGTGCAAGTCACCCTGTGGACTCTGTATGGAAAGAACCAAACCCACACTGATTTTAATCAAGATGGAAGTGGATGATTTTCATTCTGAAGTGGAGATGCTTGTGAATGGTTTTCAGAGAAATAGTTCAGCTGTGAATTAAAACCAGCTTCATTCCTTGGGTGCCTCCTTACGAATTCCAGCAGAGAGGTACCAGTTGGAGCCAGTAAAGGCAGAAGGCTCAGGGGGGCTGAGCCTGTATCTGACAGGATCACCCCATTTCTGCTCTGGCTCCTCTGCTGGGTCAGGCCCTTGGGGATGAGCTGTTGAGGAGAACAAAGCCCCTGTAGCTGCAGACAGCCAACAGTGCCATTTACAGCCGGAATTTTGGCAACAGCCTTTATCCAGAACTTGTAATTAATATGGAAAACACAACTCGTGTTGTTAAATAACTAATGAACATTGGAACATGTTTTTCCTCCTTCACTGCAGCTGATTAACTGATTTGCAGGAAAGATCCCCGGGATGCACCTGTGGCAATTTGTGTCCCAGCAGTGCAAGCCAGGGACAGCGTGATTTGATTGCAGGCACCGAGATGGCACGAGGGAATTGCATATCAGGGACTGATTGCTGCAGTGCAGGTTGGCCCTGGCCAAAACTAAGGCAGATATTAAACAGTAAATTTCCAGGAGTGAGCTGTGTGGCAGGGCAGCTGATGAGGAGCACAGTGAGCTGTTTAAGGTGTCTGTTTTGGTTGGGTAACTGTCCCATAACCTTTAGGTTTCACAAAAATCCTGCAATTTGGACCCCTGTTACTCGTTGGGTTTCCCTGTCCTGTTGTGTCAGGGCCTCTCTAAGTGCTGCAGAAACCTTTCCTCTTACTGCCTGAAGCCCTGGTGTGCAGCACTTTGCTTTTTCACTTCCCTCTGTGTGTTTCACACAAAGATGGAGATGGCGAGGATGAGGAGGGCTCGGTGAAACCTTCTGGTCTTTCTCTTTAAGGAAATCCCAGGAATTGTCTGGTTTGTCTGTGTCCTGTGACCTTCACTGCAGAAAAGGCAATTTGAAATATGAGGCTGAAATCTGTGTTACGAATTTGAAGGGTTTGGAAATGCAGGAGCCCTTGCTCACTGTCCTGTGCCCGCAGTGGCAGGTTTGTGCAGCTCCCGTGCAGCTTTGGAGCCTGCTTCAGCTGAGGCTGTGCTTGGCAGGAGGAGGGATAGTGCAGCTCAGCCTGACCTGGTCCAAGACAAACACTGCTGGGTCCTGCTGACAGCCACAGCTCAGGGAAAACTCTGTGGTTTTTTCATTAAGCCTTGAGTAAAACCCCCCTGCGTGTGCGGGTTCCTGCTCTGTTTTAACCCTTGGGCCTCAGGCAGTGTGTCCCAGCCTGCCCCAGTGTGTCCCAGCATGTCCCAGCCCATCCCAGTGTCCCCGCCCTGCCGAGGCTGGTGGCAGCGAGCAGTCGGGCACCGTGGGCAGTGTCAAGGCAATGTGGAATGAACCATCCACATCCTGAAGGGAGATGATGGAAGGAGACAGTGTGACTAAAGGCATCAAGAGAGAGGAGCAGATGTGTCCCTCTTGGCAGCTCCATTGAAATGATCCGGTGTGCCCTGTGGGCTCTTGTTTCTGAAAGGGAAGGTTGTGGTGGAAGTTCTGCCTGCAGAGTGCTCCTGGATCAGTGTTGTCCCTCCTGGGTCTGCAGTGTGAAGGACAAGGTGCTGCTGCACCTATTCTGGCACTGCCTGTGCCTGCTGGCAGCAGCAAGGGGAGGATGAGGTGGTGACAGGAGACAAACCTCATTTCTGCCTGGGAGTTGCAGCTCCTCCGCTTGGGGATGGTTCTGCTGTCTGGGTGGCAGAGCAAGGGCTCTCTGATGCCTCAGCAAGTCCACGTGTAGGAACTGGGGTTGGGTCAAAAGGGAATTCAGGGTGACTGTGGCCTCCTCGTAGCCATTTGTCATGGAAACCCTTGTCCTGGCTGCAGAGCTCTGAGGTTATTCCTTATTTCCCTGTTGGGGAGCACATGGTGCTCTGACTGCAGGTGTGTGCCTGGAGCATCTCCCACAGTGGGACTGAGTGGCACCACAGTTCTTAGACCAGCCTGGAGCCTCTAGAAGTAGGGCTGGGGCTGGGATTAATCTCACAAACTTTTCTCCCCACTTCATTCCTTAGTGCCACAGTGGCCCCCACAGCGTCTCTGCCCTGCCCAGGGCTCTTGGCTTCTCCTGCTCTGGTTCTCCAGGTGGCCATGGGAAGGTGGCTCATGACCTCCTGTGTCTGCAGGTGATGAAGACCTACCACATGTACCATGCAGAGAGCATCAGTGCTGAGAGCAAGCTGAAGGAGGCAGAGAAGCAGGAGGAAAAGCAGTTCAACAAGTCAGGGGACATCAGTGTGAACCTGCTGCGGCACGAGGACCGGCCTCAGCGGCGCAGCTCTGTCAAGAAGATTGAGAAGATGAAAGAGAAGGTGGGTGAGAGGGAAGGGGGAGGGAGCTGGGCCGGGGCTCCCTGCAGGCAGCAGGGGTTGGCTTCAGCCTTGTCCTTGTCTGTGAAGCCATTCCTGTATCTCTGGGAAGGAGTTAGGAGGGGTAGTGTCTCGTGTGCATGTTCTGCTGGAAGGCAAGCCAAGGAGGCCATCACAAGTGTCCTCCCTGCTCCTGGCTGTGGAGAAGGGCCAGGACCAGCTGCTAGGGAAGGTTTGGCTCACAGTCAGGATGGCATCACAGGGATGGGCGGTGCAGCCTTGGACAGGGGGGTGGACCTGCACAGGAGCCACGTGGCCACTGGGACACCTTCCTGCTGTGTGGAGGGAGGGCTGACACAGGCAGCTGGAAGGGCCTTGGGGGCCATGGCTCCTGGAGCCCTGGGCAGGGAGGGGTGATTGGGAGCTCCTTCTCCCCCAGGGGCTCGGGCAGGGCCTGGCTGTGCCCTTGGGGCCTGGGAGGCTGTGCTGAGCAGGGCAGGGCACCAGGGCTTGGCATGGTGATGCCTCCTGGTCCAGACACCTGACCCTGCTCCAGGAGATTGGGGTTTGTCTGTGGTGTGTTCTTCAAAAAAGCACTTTTAAAAATGAGCAACAACAGCCTTGGGTTTGCTCAGGCGCTGACTCTTGGCAGCAAAAAACCAGTTGGATCTATAAAATACCAGTGTTCTTCCTCTGTAGACTGTCTGGGAATCAAAGTGCAGTATTTAGATGCATTTGCTAGGCAAAACACTTTGTACCATTGCAGTGTCAGTAAATCCCCCTGGCCTCAGGATCTCCAGAAGTTTTAGTGTTAATTTTGGAGTAGAGGAGAGAGTTTCCCCAGCCAGGACACGTTTGCTTGCTGGCTCACCCAGCCCTGGGACATTTCTACCCGTGAACTTCTCAGAGGGGTTAATCTTTTGATTCAGCCCTCAGAGCAGGGATCTGCCTGAGCAGATGTCCCAGATCTGGAGCACATCTGCTTTCCTACAGTTTTGAATTCTGGGTCCTGTTCTAAATTGTGTAGCTTGGGTCTCTGGGCCAGATTCCACTTTGATACAGCTGCACACATCTGGAGCAAGTCCGAACATATGTCAGCATTTCTGGGGGGAACATTGGCCCTCTGGTTTTGACTGATGTCAAAACCCCCAGCAGCAGCTGCGCTCAGGGGCTCCAAGTGCCTCTGAGCAGGATGCACTCATCATGGCTGGCCGATAGTGTGAGGGATGTTCAGATGGGATCTCCTCCACCCTGGCAGGGTCCCTGTTTTCATACCAGATGCCAAGTTTTAGTAATTACCTTGTCACACCCAGGCTGCAGGGTGCTGTGGGGCTCTGTGGCAGGAGAAACTGTGCCAATACCATCCTGTTTGTGCTCTGACACTCCATTCTGCTTTTTCAGAGACAAGCCAAGTATTCTGAAAACAAGCTGAAGTGTACAAAAGCCAGGAATGACTACTTGCTGAACCTGGCAGCCACCAACGCAGCCGTCAGCAAATACTACATCCACGACGTCTCCGACCTCATCGACGTGAGTGCCTGTGCCACAGCCTGGCGGAATTGCACGGCTCTGTGCTGGTGAAGGGGTCTCTGTGGGGGCTTCAGGGTACTCTTAACTGGGGCTGAAGGTGTGCTGTGAATTGGATTTGCCTTGGGGTGAGCCAGGTGAGACTGAGGTTTCTTCTTGGCTCATTGGTTTGAGACCAATGTGTTTGAGACAGAGAAATGCTTCCCAAGGCCAGACACAGCCTTGGTTTTGGTGCTGGCATGGAGGGGTTTTTTCTTTCTACCACTTGGTGACTTTGGTGGCAGTTCAGCACATGTGGAGGTGCTGTCCTGGCTGGGGAAGGCACCTCTGGAGCTTTGTCCTGGTGCTCCTTGCAGGGAGTAACCTCAGGGCAGGAACTGCTGGAGGCAGGTTCATGGCAGTGGCAGGAACTGAACACTGGTGACTCCTGCAAACGACTTTGAGATGATTCAAAGAAGGGATTTACCCAGAGAGGGGATTTCTGCTTTTTCCTTTATCAGGCATCCCACAGCGTGTGGATTGCACAGTGGGGTTTCCTCCTGCTGGAGTTGCCTCAGTGAGCACACAAATAGCTGAGCTCAAAGCACTGAGTTACCATCATTACCTAAATGCACAATTTAAAAAGCTGCTTGAGTGTTTACCTCTTTTCCTAGCCCATTAGCATGTAGTTACGCTTCTGAGAATTAATTAAAGTAAGTCTGATGAAAAACCCCTGATGACTTCAAGATTTTCATATATGAGAATACTCTTCATTATGTCCCTTTTGTTCTCTTTATTATTGAAGATGTGTTAAAAAACAAATATGTTGATTGTGGAGACATTTGAACGGCAAGGTGTGAGAACACCTTGATTTGTCTGCAGGCTTTCTGCTTTTGTAGTGTATATTCTCTTCCTTTCTTTCGTTTAATCATTTTTTAAGCAAGAGTGACTTACTTTCATGGAGTTTTTTTGAACTTTGATTTTCTGGAGATTTAATGAGTACTGATTTAGCTCTGTCTGTTTATATTATTCTTCCCAACTTTTATTTCCTCACTGACACTTCCACTGGAGTCAGCAGATGGCTTTTGTCCCGCACTCCAGGAATCCCTTCAGGGAATTCAGCTAAAGCGTCTTTAATCTGGAGCAATGAAATTTCCCCGATTATAAATTCAGTTCGCCAAAGAAACAAAATATTGGATGTGTGAGCTGAGCATGGGTGTCCTACATGCTCAAAGGGAGAGCAGGTTTTCTGAACAGGCTTTTTTACAAATTCAGTGTATTTTGCAAGAAGAAACGAATCTGAGTCACAGGATCCCAGTGGTGCTGGAGGGGGTCTGTGCTGAGCCCCTGGAGGGAGTGAGTCTGCAGGGAGAGCGTGGGTGGGAAGCTCGGAGCTGGGCTGCTCGTGCTCCGTGGATGCTGCTGGCTCCCCCACCCTGCACCACGGGGAGGTGGGTCAGGATGCTCGAGGGGGCTCACACCCCCTCCCTCTCCAGCACCAATTGCCACGTGCAGCTGCTGGTTTCGCACAAACCCACACTGTCAGGACACTGCAGCAGCCAATTTAACAGCATTTTCCCCAAATCCCAGCTGCCTCAGTGTCATCTCTTAGGCACAGCCTGGACACCACTTGCTCCCTGGGCATCAGAGCAGTGGCTGGGGACAAAGCCCTGCTCGACTCTGCTGCTCTGGCCAGGCAGAGGGCCCAGCTGCTCCAGGAGGTCTCCCAGGGCTGCAGCTTAATGAGAACTGTAAAGCCCATCAGAGGAGCCCTGAAGGGGCACAGAGCCGTCTGCCCCTCTGTCTCCAGTGGCCTTGTTGTTTTGTCCTAGAAAGGAAGGGAAGAGTATAGAGACAGATCAAATTAGCCTTGGGCTGGCAGTGCACCGTGGGGCCTCTTCCTCATGTGTCTGTTTAAACGCCTGGGCTTGTCTCATTTCTGTCATTAACTATGTGACCCAGTTAATCTCTTTGGCCACGTATGTGAAGAGGAGATAAAGCTCCTTGTCCACCCCTCTGGAGTTCTCTGGGAAATGGCTGCAAGGTGGTTTGAAGTGGTCACGTGAAAGATATCACTAGATTCGGCAGAGAAAATGGAACAGTTGGTGTCCATACGAACTGATCTGCCAAAACATGTGCAGCCTCCTCTGAGTCCTGGAACAGCAACTGTGGATTCCCTCCGGATTAGTGTTTGCTGGATCTGAGACAAACAAGCCGGGAAAGGAGGGGGAACTCTGAGGAATTCAGTCTTAGGTGTAACTGTCAAATTGCTTGGTCCCTGGAAAAATCAGCTGAATCAAGTCAGGGAACAGAAACAGCAGCTGAAACAGTTATGCAAAGTGTCCTCAGCTGGCTTTACTGACCTGGTTGAAGGGGTCTTGGAGCAACCTGAGCTAGTGGAAGGTGTCCCTGCTCATGGCAGGGCAGTTGAAATTGGGTAATCTTTATAGTCTCTCCCAGCCCAAACCATTCTGGGATTTACTTGCCTCATAGTACAGCTCCAGACTTTGTGTCAACATCAAGAGAGTAGAGGCCAGAAATGAAAACAGGCGTGTAATGACAATACATTGCACATATAATTAAAAAGAATGCAGAATATTTTTAAAAGAACGGATAAAGAAAAAACTGCAGAAAAGAGGGAACAGAGCAGAGCAAATGAGTTGGGCTGTTTGTTTGCAGGCAGTGCTGGGTTCTGTGGAGGCCAGGACATTACTACTCTGCCTGGGAAGTGAAGGGGTGGCTTGCAGGGCACCCAGGTGCTCAGGTGTTTCCCCAGGGTTCCACTTGCTCAGGTGAGGCGTGGGCCTGGCTGAGCTCTGTTGTGTGCAGGTTCAACCTCTCTGATAACAGAGGCACTCAAAGTTGCTGGAGCTGCAGACCCCTGTGTGCATTTCCTTCTCCCCAGAGCCCGGGAGTGCCCCCCTGGTGCAGCTCTGGGTGGGTGGTGGGAGGCACACAGGTGTTGGGCTGCTTCCGTGGTGTTTTGGCCAAATGTGCCTGCTTGAGCTCCAGGAGCAGGTTTGTTTCTCAGGCTGAACACTGGGATTTTCCACCCCTCTCGGGGTGTTACCAGACGTGATGAATTAATGCTTGGGGAGCTCTGAGCTTGGCAGATGAAAGGCGGTGCAGAAGGGCTGGGGATTATTATCTGTGGTTCTAATTTATTTGCCATCAAAGGAATGAAAGGGGTGAGAAAATGCCATTTGTTCTGGGGCTGGGAGCATCAGTTTGAAGTCTTTTTTTTTTTTTTTTTTTTTCCTCCTTTTTCTTTTCCCCTCCCCATTGTGTGTTTCTCTGGGAATTGCGTGGAAGGCCCTGCTCTGTCTTTTCTTCTCGGGGCACCCATGTGTGAAGCAGCCAGCACAGTGCTGTTCACCAGGGACTTCAAGGGCTGCCGTGTGCGCAGGAAGTGCCTGCCCTGGTTTTCAGGAGCAGCTGATTTCTGGGCATTGCAAATCACTGCTGGCTTCAGCACGAGTCCAGCAGCAAAAGAAGGGGAACATTTCACATGGAATTTAGTCCTAAAAGAAGCTAGCAGTGCCCTGAGCCCCTCTCCTTGGGCTCGGTGGCATTCAGTGCTTTGCCTTGTCGGTTTTGTGTGCTTTGGTAATTCCCACCCTTGAACAGTGTCAGATATCTCCTCCTGGTACTGTTTTTTGTAGCCAAGTAGCTGTGATTTCAGGGGATGGGAGGTGCTGGGGAGCACACGGTCGGCTCCCAGGGCACAGGGCTGTGGTCAGCTGGTCATGGCAGGAGTGCCGGTCCTGGCCCTGGTCCCTGCCCCGTCTGTGTGGCAGCCCCTCAGCTGCACTGTTCCAACTCTGGGGTTTCTGTACGACCTGGGTGTTCATGTTAAACCTGTCTCATGCAAGAGACCTGCAGCGCAGAATGAGGCTTTGCCCCAAGCAGCAAATGGAAATTCACCCCTTACCTTTTTTGTGTTGCTTGTTGATTTTTTTAAGGCAGGTCTGTGCCAGTCCATAACTGCCCGTGCTCTCAACTAATGTGATTAGAAGCTAAATAGAAGCAAGGATAAATGGAGGGCTGTGACAATTGGATCTTTTCTACAAAACTCCTCATTATTGCACATGGGGTTTCACAGCTTTTAAAGACTAGAAGGGACAGTGGGGCTCTCTTGGGCAGCTGCAGGTGGGAATTGGCCCAGTGTAGCTTTGCTAGTGCTGGTTTTAGCAGAGGCTGAAGCAAGCACAGCTCTGCTGTGACGTGATCTGAGCTGAGCAGTGTCTCCTCACATTGGCACTGAGCGTCAGACGGCTTCGTGGGCTGGAGCCGCTTCAGGTTTTGGATTTCACTCTTTAGCAATATGAATTTCAGGAAGTATTTCTTCATGGAAGGGATTGTCAGACACTGGAACAGGCTGCCCACAGAGGTGGTGGAGTTCCCATCTCTGCAGGTGTTCAAGGAATAGCTGGATGTGGCACTCTGGGCTGGGTGGCAAGGTGGGCATTGAGCACAGGTTGGACTTGCTCACCTGTGATGGAGCTTTCAGGGCAGCAAATCCCTGTGCTGGTATGACACTTGACGTGCCAAATTCCATTATAGTGAGGACAGAGTTTAAAACCAGTCTTTTGTCTAAAGTACAGTATTTTGGCAGCAATGAACTGGAAGTTTTCTCATTTTCCCCAAGACAGATGTGAGAGTGATCAGTTATGCATGAGAAGCTGCTCCATGGTGGGAGGCTGGCAGCTGCCCAGGGACAGAGCAGGATGTGCACTCCCTGCAGGGCATGGTGGTCAGTGCCACCTTGCATCAACATCCATCTGTGTTAGAGAACTTCGGGAAATGGTTCGGGAGTGTTTGTGTGACCAGACCCTCCTTTGTGTCTCTCAGTGCTGTGACCTGGGATTCCACGCCAGCCTTGCTCGGACCTTCAGGACGTACCTGTCTGCTGAGTACAACCTGGAAACGTCCCGCCACGAGGGCCTGGACATCATCGAGAACGCTGTGGACAACCTGGATGCACGGAGTGACAAGCACACCATCATGGACATGTGCAACCAGGTCTTCTGCCCGCCGCTGAAGTTCGAGTTCCAGCCACACATGGGGGACGAGGTAACGTGCTCGCCTGTGGGGCTGCAGAGGGGCCTGGCCTGGCCTGCCCCTCCTCTAAAGCAGCACTGGGAAATTGTTCCTGACTCCTTACCCCTCTCTGCTGCCGTCACACACTGCTGTCCATGTTGCCTTTCCTAATGAGGCTCTTGGCTCATTAGGGCTCCTCCTTTCAGGCTGCCTCTTGCTCTGTGTCCCTCCCAATTAGGGAGCCTGTGGTTTGGCTCTCTGTGCCCCGCAGATCTGCAAAGGGGAGCTGTGATTAACCTGCTCTAACTGGGAGATTGCACAGTGCTGAGTACAAAACACTTGGTGCTGGCCTGGGTCCAGGGCACTGCTCGTGGGACACATGGCAGCACCACCTCTCTGGAGACTGCCGGGAGTTTGTGGGGGCTGGAGGGAATTGTGTGGGTACGGAAATGTGTGTCTGGTCCGTGCGTGACCTGTGGAATGTCTCCTGTCTCAGGTGTGCCAGGTGAGCGCCCAGCAGCCTGTGCAGACCGAGCTGCTGATGCGGTACCACCAGCTGCAGTCTCGACTGGCCACCCTCAAGATAGAGAATGAAGAGGTAAGAGGTGGGGTCTGTGGGCAGCACTGCTCAGCCTTTCTTCCATTAGAGGTTTCCTGGTGTGGAGCCCCTCCTGTGGCGCGGCTGGAAGTGCCCACAGACCACAGCCAGTGCTAACTCAGGGCTCAGGAGCTGCCTGTTGAGTGCTTGTTTTTGTCAGGATGTGTCCTTTTCCCAGTCTGCCTCAAACCCACGCTGTGCTGTTTCTGATAGGTACGGAAAACGCTGGATGCCACAATGCAGACCTTGCAGGACATGCTGACAGTGGAAGATTTTGATGTTTCAGATGCCTTCCAGCACAGCCGCTCCACTGAGTCGGTCAAATCAGCTGCATCAGAGACCTACATGAGCAAAATCAACATTGCCAAGAGGAGAGCCAACCAGCAGGAGACTGAAATGTTCTATTTCACTGTGAGTCTCGGCTCAGGCCGTACAGGACATGAAGCATTAATTGCCAGGGCTGAGGCCCAGTTAAGTGCTCATTAGTGAAGAGCAAGAACCGATTCAGTCTCTTTAAGTACTTGTCTTCTGTCAGATTGGGGTCTGGAGTGCATTTCAGTGGCAGGGCACCACAGAGGGACTGACAATCCAGTGCCTGCCTTGTTTTTCTCTTTGAAGGAACAACTGGAGCAGCCAGATGAGATTGAAACCTTACTGAGTGGGGGAGGAGAGGCTCAGAGCAGGGCACAGACTCCAGATGGCCTCACCATGGGCCACCATCCAGGGGCTCTTCAGGAAGGCCTTCTGGACTGTGACCTCTTCAGCCAAGCCTTCCGTCTCTAGCCATTCACAGGCCAGGGAAGGCACAAAAACCAGGCTGTGGTGTGTGTGCCTGCCCTGCAGCTCTCATGCTGCACTCCCAGGCTGAGCTCAGGTCTCTGTTCTGGTACCTGAAACGTAGGGAACAGCCATGAGCTCCCCAGAAGTCTCTCTCATTTCAGTGTGGGTCATAGCCTACAGTTACCAGCACCTTGTGAAGTGTTACATATGCATAGAAGAGCTTCTACTTTCTCTTAAAAATATTATTGTAAATTGGGGGGGAAATCGCAGTTCTCATTTGGGATTGTGCTTGGGATTATTTTAGGTTTCTTTGCAGAGATTTGCTTTTTCCCATTCTCTGTCTTCCATTTTCCATCTCTTGTCTCCCTCTGTCCTCTTACCTGTGTAATGCCTTGCTCTGGAGTGTCCCTGGGTGTCCAACAGCCTCACTGTGGGGTGGGCAGTTGTGCTGCAGTGTCACCTGCTGCATGGAGCAGCTGCCAGTCCCTGCCCTGGGAGGGCTCAGGCACTGGGAGTTCTTGCTTGGCATTGCTGGTTTGCACAGAGGCCAAGCCCTGGCAGTGCAGGGAAAGCTGCTTTGATTTCCTAGGCTGTTCCCAGAAGCCCGACAAAAGAAAGCCAGCTTTGAACTCTTTGTCCCTCCCTGCATTCCTGGGCAGGAGGGGCAGCACCAAGGAGAGCAGGCTAATAAGATCATCAGGCTGGAGCAGGGAGAGGTGATTGGACCCTGCTGAGCCCTCAGTGCAGCTGGCACAGCCTGCAGCCCCCTGAGCCCCCCTGGCAGCCCCCAGGCAACAGTGAACGTCCATTAGGGGCTGTGGACCTTAACCCACCCTGTTTGTTCTTTAATTCCAGAAATTTAAGGAGTATCTGAATGGCAGTAACCTCATCACGAAGCTCCAGGCTAAACACGACCTGCTGAAGCAAACTCTGGGAGAAGGTGAGTTGGGGTCAGGTCCAGGGAGGATCCTCCAGGCACCTGAGAGGGTTCAAACCATGTGTCATCTGTCACCCTCACCGAGTGTGTTCTCCTGAGTGGCTGAAGGTGCTGTGCCTGCTGCTGCTGCTCAGGTTAACCAGTGACATGCAAAATCGTGATTTCCTTGGATTACTCCTCCCACTTTTCTTTGGGAGTGCACATAGAGAAATCTCTTTGAATCTGATACTGTGTGCAGCAGCAGAGATTGGCACTCACTCCCACCCTCTGCCTCCTTCCTTCCTCTCCCTCTTCTCCCCGCTCACTGCAGCCCTGACATGGTGTTTTCTTGCCCTCAGTGCCATGTCTGTCTCACAGATTTGCAGCACCCTTACTAATTTAACTCCTTGACCTTTGGCCGTAGATTTTTTTGACTCGTTCTAAACAAGAACTGCAAGGACATCCTTGTTTTAAACTGGTTTTCCCATAGGAGACTTCTGTTCTCCCAGGTAGTTTCACAGGTTTGTTTTAGAGCATGTGCACACAGACAGGCTCCACACAAAGCAGGGGCAGCGAGTGGCTCTGGGTGGGACCCACCACTGCTGGGACCGTGATGTCACTGTGCCCCTGGGAGAAGATTTTTAGCTCTTTAAAGCATCTAAACCAACTGAATTATTTCTGATGTAAAGAAGATGGAGATGAGTTGGTGTCCTGATTCTACAGGACAGAATATATTTAAATGAAAACACACAAATGGTCTATGGCCTTGTTTTAACTATAGAAAAATTGGAATCCTCATCTCAGAGTGAAAACTATAAATAATAAATAATAGGGTTTTTTTGACTGCTTTGCCAAACATGTTTGCTTTGCCAAATTTATTTAACCTTAAAATTCACTTTCTAGTTAGATCCTGTGGTGTGTTCCACTTGGTGAAGACAGAACTAAGTCAGGCACAGGCTGTGAGCACAGGGAAGGCTGTAGGCAGGGCTGGGATAGAGCACTTGGGCTCTTGCAGACTGGGGCAAGAAGTGAGGAATCTGCTGAAGATTCATTCATTGCCATGCTGGCCTCTGCCCCCAAAGGCACACTGCTGCTGTGCTCAGGATGGAGATGCAGGGTCAGGCTTTGCATTCTCCAGAGCTGTGGTGGCAGAAGCAGCTGTGGAAGATCCTCACATGAAGCTTTTCCCAGGCCATGGGATCATCCTGCTCTGGAGGCTTTCAGCAAGTGTTTAGCCCAGAAATACCACATGCTGTATTTCAGTGTGAGCTGATTCTCATTAGGAAGGAGGCTGAATTTGCAAATCACGCATGTGGAATTCTTTGCTGTTTCAGTGAGAAATTGGCTCCCAGCTTGTTTTCTGCAGGTGCCAAGGGAGAGCAGGATGGAGGCATGTGCAGCCAAATGCTTCCTTTTATGTGTTTTAGCAAAGGAAGAATAACTCAGCTTTCCTGACCCTGGGAGACAAGCACAAAGAGCATGTGAAATTAGTTCAGTTTTTTTCAGTGGATTGACAAATACTGTATAAATTAAGAGATCTATTCAGCAGCGATCTGCTGGCATTTACATGAGATCCGAGCACTAAAAATACACAAAGGGAATGGGAATATTGACAGCCACAGTAGATTTTGCCCAATGGTGATTAGATGGGCTGTTACCTCCCAGGAGAAGCTGGGGACACAAATACTCTGCTGCATTCAGGTGCTGTTCATGGCCCTACATGAGGCAGCTGGATGATCCCTGTGGCCTCCCGGGGCTCCAGCCTCTCTTGGGCTGCCCTGTTCCTGCTGGGACTCAGCCTGTGCCGTGGGCCTGCTGTGCCCCTGGGTACACACAGGGTGGGTTTCACACGCCAAAGGAACTGGTGATGTCAGTGGGAGCTGCAGACCCTTTCCCTCTCCTGTGGCTGCGTCTTGGATTTCTAATCTGTCTTTTAATGGTGGGGGCACCAGGTGGGCATCTCTCCTCCCCAAATTCAGCTTCTCTCTGCCAGAAGCCATTACCTCGGGGTGTAGGAACGAGCAGTGAGGGTGTGAGCACCTGCACAGCCGTGCTCTGCAGTTTTTTTGTGGTGGCTGATGTGCAGGGATGATGGGAACTTGTGTTTCTTACAGGTGAAAGAGCTGAGTGCGGAACAACCAGGTGAGCAACTTTCTTCCCCTTACTTACTCCTGGGGAGGGCTGGTGCTGGCAGGAGGGGGCTGTGGGGAGGGGGGTTTGCTTTGCTACTGGTGCAGCTTGGTGGGGTTCAGTTACGCACCTGAGCCCCCTGTGCTGGCGGGCAGGCAGTCCCTGTGCCCACATCCTGCTGCCCAGCTGCATGGCCTGGAGGGCTGGGACCAGGGGATGGCAAGCAGCCCTCGGTTCTGCTGCAGTGTGGATTCTGGCTGGCTGGCTCTGATGTGCCTGGATGTGCTTTGTCAGTACGGGGCAGTGCCCTGGAGCGTAGCTGGGTTGGGCTTGTGTTCAGGCACGGTGACATGGAAGTGTCCACTCCCTCCCTGCCATCCCTCTTCCTTTGAGGACTTTAATATGTCCCTGAAATCCTCTCCCAGCTCTGGCTGTTTTGCCTGTGAGTGCAGAGCATACCTGTATCACAGGCTTCATCCCTCCCCTGCAGGAGATAGGGCTGGGGTAAATGTGACAGAGAGGAGGCTTTGATCTCTGTCCAGGCCGCGAAGCATCTCCACAGAGCTCCCTTGGCTTGCTAGCAGTGTGCTGGTGTTCTGACAGCAAGACAGGCCAGCAGAGCCTCCATGCAGCTCCCTAGAACATGCACAGCCTCCCTGTGTGTGAGCTTGTTCCAACCTTGTTTGTGTTTAATAAAATCTATGATAGCAGCAAAAAAAGCTCCATTCCCTGTTAGAAGTGGCGAAGCAGATGGTGCAGCCTGGGCTGCCTTGCCAGGCAGGAAGGAAGGAGGCTCCTTGTGCCACTGGCACCAGCCCCAGTGGCGTCAGGGCTGGGCACCAGTGGGGCACCGAGGTGCTGTCAGGACAGAGAGGGACCTTCTGAGAACAGGGGGTGCTGTGCAGTGCGTGGCACTCTGAGGAGCTGTCCCCCCACTGCCCTGGTCACAGGGAGCTGCCCCGCCGCCCTGGGCCTGGCTGGGGGCTGCAGGGACAGTCCCTGCAGTGGGCAGGGCAGGGCTGCTGTGCTGGGAGCCAGCTGGGTGCCCCAACGGGCAGCACCGCCTCTGCTGCTCAGTCAGCCCTCGGAGGAGTGGCTGGAAGCTGTAGGAGTGTAGAGTCAACTTGCTTAATTGGAGGCATCTGATTAAGGACGCAGCAGACCCCTGCTGTCCCTTTGCACCGAGCGCTGTGTAACTTGTCCATGTCTGTTCCATGAGAGCTCCTGCACGAAGGCTCCCAGCACCCAGTTCTGTGCGTGTTTGCAGCCGTGTGCTCTCCCCTGCAGACACCACAACAGCCTGGGGCAGAGGGCAGGGCAGAAATCTGTTGGGGATTTTGGGGTGTTTTTTGCCTTCTTCTAGATCTGAATGTCCTTCATTATGCAGAGGAACTGGAGTGGGAATAGTATTAATGAAAGCAGCCCTCCAGTGCCCTCAGCACCGCGCTGAAAGCTGTCCCAGGCTTCCCTGGCTGCCTGGTCACTGGCAATGGGAGGGTCATCCCCATCCCTGGGATTCCAAACAGATGTTTTAGCTACAGGAAGGTGGAGGTGTTCCCATTGTGCTCATTCTGGCCTCTTTCTGTGGGCACAATGAAATCTGTTTAGGAACAAACAGGAACAGCCCAGTGTTTTCCAGGGGTAGCTGTGGTTTATTTAGGATACATCTCCTCAGCTGCTCTTGGTGCCTTTTCAGGCTGAGGGAGTGCTGAGCTGGCAGTGGTGGGGGGCAGGTGTTAAATCCAGCTGACCCTGCCGATGCCACTGGTTTCCTGCTGGAATGGTGTCCGTGTGGGGCACACCACTGTGAGTGGAGCTGCACGCTGAATCCTCACAGAGGGACTTTTCTGTTTGATTTCTTATTCTCAGTTATAACCTCTGAGATCTCACCCTGTCATTGCATTTACGTTGGTGTTTTGTTGATTTATTTTGTTCCATTTTCTCCCAGGCCCCCATGTCTTCCCCCTAAGCCACAGAAAATGAGGAGACCTAGGCCTCTCTCAGTCTATAATCATAAACTCTTTAACGGCAATATGGAAACATTCATTAAGGTACTTGCTGGCTGGCAGTAGGAGTGTCTGTGAACGCTGGGAATGGAATGGTGGCTTTCATGTCCTGGCTGCTTGCCATCCTCGGGGGGTCCCTCTGGCCCATCTGCACCCAGCTGGCATGGCCAGCACGGCTCTGCCTCGGTGATGAGTTCTCTCTGGCTCATCCCCCTCCAGCTGCTGACAGGTGCTGTCCTGTGCAGCCCAGGCCTCACTGGGGTCTGCAGGGCCCTTCCCACAGCCCAAACTAGGAGCTAATCTGTGGGGAGGGCAGGGGAGAGCTGTCCCTGCAGAGTCACCATCCTCTCTGGGAGGCCGTTGCCCTGGAATGCCCCAGGGGAGGGGACCTGGTGGCCCGCACACTGACCAGCCCATGCCAGCCCTGGGCTCAGCTTCCAGCCTCAGAGCTCAGCCATTCCTGGACAGCTGCCCAGGGGTCTTCTCCAAACCCGTGCTGGTAACCCACAGCACGGGGCTGTCATCAGTGGGACAGAGTATATTTCCTTTGGCTGTGCTGGGGTGAACTTGGGTGAACTCACTTAATCCCAGTGCATCCCAATGGAAGGGACATTTGGCACTGCTCATCCTAGGAAATCACCCTGAAGGGACATTTGAGGAGCCAAATGAAGAGCTGTGGATGTGGGGTTTGTCCCAAAGGATGCCTCCAACTATCCCACTGCCAGTCCCCCAAACCCTGCCGTTGGCTGTGGAAGTATTTCCAAAGACAGTGATGCCATTCCAGGCACAGTGTTGAATCCTGCTGTGGAGAAAGTTTCAGTGAAAACGCTGTAGGAAGCAGTAATGCCAAACTGCTGGATTAGGTGACTGATAGGCATCCTCTGGCTGGGGTTGATTCCCTCAGGCTCAGCCCTAAGCCTGAGAGCAGTGATTGTACACAGCTCCAGCAGGAGAGTACCAGCCCTGCTGGCAAAGCCTGTAATCCCGTTAGGATTTGTCATTACTCCTGATTTACACTGATTTTTAAAAAAGTAGTGCTCATTCAATCCCAGCCTGTTCAGCACGGAGGAGGAGGAATTACCTGCTCTAGAAATCCATCTGAGCAGCAGTGTCCCGGGCCAGCAGAGACCCCTCGGGGGATGCCTGACTGCCCCTGGCATGTACAGCTGCACAGGCAGCTGGGCCATTGGCAGCTGGGCCATTGGCAGCTGCCCCGTTGTCCCCTGGTCACCCAGTGCCTTGCCTGTGCCCCAGGCAAGGTCTGTCCCTGTCATCGGGCTCCTGGGAACACCACAGGTTCAGAGAGGCAGGAAGTCCAGAGGCTGTCCCTGCAGGTCACTGAGGCTGGGGTGCAGCGTGCCAGAGGGCTTTGGGGGGAGGGTGGGCATCCCAAAGGCTGTGTTGGCCCCTGCTGAGCTGCCATTGCATTTGAGCGTTCCCAGCCTCCGAAGGAGATGCTTACCTCTAACTGAACTTATCCCTGCTTAATCTGTTCTCTTTTTTCCACTCTGCTGCTTTTTTGTGTGCTCAGAGGAAGGAGGAATGCACGAACAAGGAATCAGGTACTTACTGAAGGCCCGTCTGCCAGACAGAGGGAATTGCCCAGAGATGCCACTGTGCTCTGCTGGAAAAACAAGCGGAGTCCCAAAGAGAAATGTGCCCACTTGGGCTGTCAGACACGGCCCATGGTCCCCTTGGGCTCCTGCCACAAGGGGCTTGGGGAGAAACCAGAACTCACCACTGGTTCAGACTTAGACACTTCATTCCATACACAGTGGTGTTTGTTGGGTTTTTTAGCACCTGCTGAGAATGGCTCTTTCCCTTGGTGGAAATATTGTTGTGAGCTGTGTTACTTATTCCATCAGCCAGGTATAGCACAAGTTTTATTTCAGCTCAGCCTGCCACCTTTGGGGTGGAATAGCCGTGATCCCTCGTGGCAGTCCCCTGTCTGAGGCAGACAGAGAGCAGCAATGTTTCACACACCTGAGTGGCAGCTTTCTTGTGCCCTTTTGGCTGCATACGGTATCCTCAGTGCTCTTTGATGGCTCCATGTTTGTAACACCTCCTTTCCCTGCCTGTCCTCTTACTAAACTCCACAGCACTGATCTTCAAATCTCTGGTTTTGCAATCTTTAATGCATTTCCCATGCTTTGCTAGCAATAAACCACTAATTTTTTCTCATTTTCCTTTCCTTTCCTGAAGGATTCAGGACAGGCCATTCCGCTTGTCGTGGAAAGCTGCATCCGGTACATCAATCTGTATGGTGAGTGGACTCAGTACAGCCACAGAAACCTCCTGCCAAGGAATAAAGGAGTTGAGTGAGCAGTGAGATACAGCAGAGGCTCCCAGGGGTGCCTGCAGCCCGTTCTCCGTGGGCTAGGGTTAGAATTCCCGTGGCAACATTGGATGACTGGCACATAGTGAGATTTTATTAGCACGTGCCCAGGTTAAATTGTTCACTCAGGCCTTGAACCCTTTCAGCACCTTCATCTGGGGGCTTTGATTGGAGAACACGAGCAGAAGTGAGGTGCAGCAGGCTGTCCCTGCTTCTCACTGCCTGGCTGGTGCATCGACTCCAGGGTTCTGCTGTTTTTACCTGTAGGTATTGCCCAGGAATCTCTCCTAAAGCGTTATTCTCTTCCAGGCCTCCAGCAACAGGGCATCTTCAGAGTCCCTGGCTCCCAGGTGGAAGTCAATGACATCAAGAACTCGTTTGAGAGAGGTGTGTAGCTGGGGTACAGCAGGATGCCCTGCCTGAGCAGTGCATCTGCTGAGGAAATCACACTCGAGGTGCCAGGCTGGTGAGAAAGAGAAAGCAGTCCTGCTGTCCTGAGTGGAGTGGAGCTGTGACAGGGACAGTGCTGCTGGGAATAGTGACCCTTAATCCTTGAGCAGCATTGGAAGGATCAGGGTGAAGGTGGATGGGCCGGTGGATAAGGCGGTGTTAGAATTGTCAGGGGCTGGAGGATTTGCATATTCAGTTTAAGACAAATTCGTATCCAAATCTCTGGGGCACTGGAAGCCTTTCACAGATTTGAGTCAGTACAAAGCTATCCAGAACCGTGGGGTCTATTCCAGAGGTGTAATTGTATCCTCCAGCCAAGCCTGTCCTCTCAGGCTCTCACTCACTGTCGTTCAGACCTCCTCAGCTTTCTGGGCTGGTGCTGTAAATGCAACATGCATTGAGCTGGAAACTGTGAAGGAGAAAGAACCAATATCATCCTTGTCCTCAGGAAAGGTTTGAAATCCCCCAGTAAAACTGGTTTTCAGGAAAAATCAGCATTGCCATTGCACATGAGGTGGGTGTCTGAACCCTGGGAAATTTGGGTGTTCCACTGAATGAGGAAAACCACTTGTGTTAGTCCATCTTGATGGTGATGCTGGACATAAAACATTTTCTTTGGGCAGGTGAAGACCCCCTCGCTGATGATCAGAATGAACGAGACATCAACTCAGTGGCTGGAGTCTTGAAGCTGTATTTCCGAGGACTGGAAAACCCCCTCTTTCCTAAGGAAAGGTTTCAAGATTTGTTATCTACTATAAGTAAGTACATGTGACAGCTCTTCGTGGAGAACTGGGTGGGATGAGAGAAGCACTAAGCAGGGGCAGGTAGCCCCGAGTTTGCAAAGAGGGGGTTCTGCTGTGAGGAGAGTGGCAGATGGGCAAGGGGAGTTGTTAGGAAAGGACGTCAGGAGCGTGCACTGGCAGCACTGGGGGGAGGGAGAGGGGAAACGCCTTGCTGTGGCTCTTGTGAATTCTTCCCAACACCATGAGCATCCTCAGCACAATCTCCAGGCTTAGGCCTGGTGTCAGTGACTTTTCTTGTGGTTAGGAAATGGCACAGTTTGAGCCAGCACAAGCACTTGTGTGATCTGCCTGCTCCAGAAAAGCTCTGGTGCTTGTCCTGTGCTTCCTGTGAAGCAGCAGCCACAGGATTAACTCTCTGCAGAGCACAAGCATAGCTTAGGGCAGCACAGCCCTGAGTCACCCCCCTTCCCCTGGGAGGGAGCGGGTGTCTGATGGCAGCTCTGGGCTCTGTGCTCCCCTCTGCAGTGGAGAGCAGTGAATCAAAAAGTACTGACTCAGCACTGGTTCAGCTAACCCCTTTCCTAGGAATTTCTAATTCCTATTCAGAGCAGTAGGAGACAGGAGTGGAAGGGCTTAGAAGGATTCAATGCATAACCCAGAAGAGTAACTTGAATAAAAACCTCATTTAAAAATCTGCCCTAGAAAATCAAGCAGTGCTCTGTTTTCAGTGTCACACTGATTCAGGCTTTTGAGGAACAGAGGAGTTGTTGAGGAATGAAATGAATAATGCATAAACATTTATTTTAAAAATAAACGCACAGAAATGTCTTTATTTGCTGTTTGTACTGAATCTGAACGTATTAATTCCCCTCTGGAGGAGCAGTGTGCCCCATTCTCTTCCTGCACCTTAGTGCCAAACTCAAGGATGACCTCTGGAGACAGCTTTTGTTTTCCTCGCTTACTGGGCCACTAGATCTGGAGCAAGTCCCTCTGCTGCTGAGCTGTCTGGTCCTGAAAAGGTTTTTAAGGATGTGCTTTCTATCTATGTGTTCCAGAAATTGAGAACCCTGCAGAGAGAGTGCACCAGATCCAGCAGATCATTGTCACTCTGCCTCGGGCTGTCATCGTGGTCATGAGATACCTCTTTGCTTTCCTTAACCAGTGAGTCTGTTCTCCTGCCTCACCGAGCTTCTCCTCGCTGTCCCTTCGCCAGGGCTTCCCTGGCTTTGCTGCACGAGTCCTTTCTGGTGTTGCCATGGCGAGGGGTGCTTTGGTTCTTCCCCAGCCCTGCTGGGCCGTGGCCGTGTGCCCGGGGAGGGGGCAGCTCAGTGACAATGCACCCCGGGTGGGTGGGGATGGCTGGGAGGTTTTCTGAGCGAGCGGGAGCGCGGCCGCTCCCTGACACGTGTGCCTGCAGCTTGTCCCAGTACAGCGATGAGAACATGATGGATCCCTACAACCTGGCCATCTGCTTCGGGCCCACGCTGATGCACATTCCCGACGGGCAGGATCCCGTGTCCTGCCAGGCCCATGTCAATGAGGTCATCAAAACCATCATCATTCACCACGAGGGCATCTTCCCCAGCCACCGGGAGCTGGAAGGGCCTGTGTACGAGAAGTGCATGACCGGAGGGGAGGAGTACTGGTGAGCTCTCTGCAGGGTTCCTGGGTGCAAACACCTTCATCAGGCCAAGAGGCTCTTGCACACTCAACCATTTGATTTAGTCTTACCAGTCAAAACAGGCAGTTTCACCAGGTGTTTATTTTTCTTGTGCTGACTCAGTATTATAAACCTCAGTAAAAAACATCAGAAGAAACTTTTTCCAGTGCAGATACTAATACTGATGAAGATTTTTTTGAGCTACGGATCCACAGAAGTGTGTTCAGCAAAACAGAATTTTAGGTCAGTTCTATCCAAATTCCATCTAGGCTGGAAATTTTGAGTAAAGTCCCATCATAATTGGCTGGTTGGATTAAATCCCTTGGCCTGAGGTTAACCCAAACCTTCCAGTTCCCTTTGTTGCTGGAATTCTAACCCAACATTCAGGTCTGGGTTTAACAAACCAGGGTCAATAACAACTTGAACTGACTTTCCACAAGTTTCATGTATTTCTGAGACCTCACCGTGCCTGATACTAGTCACCTGCCACCATCCTTCCTGTGCAGCAGAGGATAAAATGCTAAAGCTCACTGTGAATTAGGGAATGGGACATTTAACTTCGTGTCACTTTGTGTTAGTTTTGCTGAACTCTACTAAAGACACAAGAGCCAACAGAACATGACATTCTGGGCCAGGCAATGGTGGTGCAGGTGTCTGCTGTTCTCAGAGCAAGTTCGGGCATCTCCTGTGGTTTGAAATCATAGAATCACAGAATCAGTTAGGTTGGGAAAGACCTCCAAGATGGAGTCTAACCTTTGACCAAACGCCACCCTGTTGCCTAGACATGTCCAGTAGTTCTTGTACACCTCCAGGGATGGGGACTTCTCCACCTCCCTGGGCAGCATTAGGTGTGCTGAGCGCGTTGGGAGCAGTGTCATTTGTTGTGTGACAGCCTGATGTGTTCCCTGGCAGTGACAGCCCGCACAGCGAGCCGGGCACCATCGACGAAGTGGACCACGACAACGGGACAGAGCCACACACCAGTGACGATGGTGAGCAGGGCTGGGGGTGCCAGCAGAGCTGTGCATGCAGGGGACAGCGAGCACTGCCAGGCAGAGGCTGCACGGGCTGTCTGCTGGCAGGGCTGGGCTGGCCCTGAGCTCCCAGTTTGTGAGTGGGTGTTGGGTAGAGCTGACATTAGGAAAAGTGGGGAAGCAGTGAGGCAGAGTGCTGCCGATGGGTGCAGAGCAGCTGCCTGGCTGGAGCTGGTATCATTATTTCCATGGGGATCCCCAAAGGGACATTAGTTGCTCGTCAATAATTCAGGCCAAACTGTCTCCAGGATAAGGAAGGGAAGAGAAGGGAAGTGGGGTTTGATCACAGCATCTGACACGGCTTGACACAGTCTCGGGCTGGAGGATAATGGGGTTCTGTAACCGAAGGCGGAAAATGGGAATGTGGGTGAGGATGCCATATGCACAGAGGGAGATTCCTGCAGCTCCCCATCTGGTTTGTAGCTGTTTGTAATGGCCGGTAGTTTGTGAGTCTGAGGTCCCAGAAGGGCTGGAACAACAGTAAGAATTGATCAGTCTGAAAACAAGAAGGCGTGTGCTCAGTGTCAGGTGCTGGGCAGCAGCAGCACTGCTGCTCTGCTGAGATGCTCTCTGGGGTTCGTCTTCCCTTGCATGGCTGAACTGAGCTGCTCTCTGGCTGGGCCTCTCTCCTGTGCAGAGGTGGAGCAGATTGAAGCCATAGCCAAGTTTGACTACATTGGACGATCTCCACGGGAGCTCTCCTTCAAGAAAGGGGCCTCACTCCTGCTCTACCATCGGGCATCGGAAGACTGGTGGGAAGGGAGACACAACGGGGTGGACGGGCTCATTCCCCACCAGTACATCGTGGTGCAAGACATGTGAGTAAAGTGCTGAGGGTTGTTGAAGTCCTACACTTGCACAAGATCCACTTCAGTCACCTAAAGTAATCAGTTTTGCTGAGGTTTAATGACTTTGGTGAGAAATCTGGGCCTGCTCACTTCTCCCTCTCCATGTACTGGCTCTGTTTGTTTCTCATTCAGACTGAAAAAGACAGGTACTAAACACTGTACCTCAGTGTACCTGGACCCCATCTCTCATTGGCTCACTGGCCTTGCCCCTGTGAGCATTGACATGGATTGTTTGGTGCTCACCTGGTCTGTGGACAGATCCCAGGGCCCTTTGCAGATGCTGCTTCTCTGGCAAGTACTGTCTGGAGTCATCACAGTGGCAGCCACATCACAGGGGATGGGGAGGCAGATGTGCTCTTGTTTCCAAGCTCCCAGTGAAGTGGTGGCCTTGGTCCAGCTCCTCGTCACCAAAGCGTGGAGCTGCTGGAGTGGTGATGTTCAGCTTGGCGAGGCACCCGGGCCTGGCTGCCCCGGGTACAGCCCTGTCACTGGTGTCCTTTCCCCAGGGACGACGCCTTCTCCGACAGCCTGAGCCAGAAGGCGGACAGCGAGGCGAGCAGCGGGCCTCTGCTGGATGATAAAGCCTCCTCCAAGAACGACATCCAGTCGCCCACAGATCACATCATGGACTATGGCTTTGGGGGAGTCATGGGCAGGTAACTCTCATTTTCCTGTGGTCATGGAGGTGGCCGCTGTCGGGGTGTGGGGTAGGGCAAGATGGGAGGGAATGCTCTAGTGAGCACTGCAGGATAATACGAGCTTGGAGGGGATTTCATGCGCCCTGAAATGGGGATTTAATATGTACAGAGGGTACAGTGGGGCCCTGAGCAACCTGGTCTAGTGGAAGGTGTCCCTGCCCATGGCCAGGGTTGAAACAAGATGACCTTTGAGGTCCCTTCCAACCCAAACTACTCTTACTGTTCGATGCTGTCCCTTTTTTGGTACCGGCAAAAATATTTGTCTTCCCTGTTGCCTGGGTCTTCGGAAGCCTGAAGGCTTGCGTTTGGTCTGAGCTGAACTCAGGGCTCAGCGATTGCCTCGCAGCACGGGGTCAGGCTGGCAGATGCTGACCTGGTGTCGTGCTGGGTTCTTTGCAGAGTGAGATTGAGGTCTGATGGTGCAGCCATCCCCCGGCGCCGCAGCGGGGGGGACACCCACAGCCCCCCCCGAGGGATGGGGCCTGGCATAGACACCCCTCCTCGAGCAGCAGCCTGCCCCAGCAGCCCCCACAAGATCCCCCTCAACAGGGGCAGGATCGAGAGCCCCGAGAAGCGCAGGATGGCCACGTTCGGCAGCGCGGGCAGCATCAATTTCCCAGACAGGAAATTGGCTGACAGCCACCCGCTGAGGTCCACCTGTGGCTCCACCCGGCACAGCAGCCTCGGAGATCAGAAATCCCTGGAAGCAGAAGCTCTTGCTGAGGTAAGAGGGCTGGGAAGGGACCAAGAGGCTGAAGGGCCCCTTCACCTCAGACAGGGTTACGGTGCTGCTGTCACAGCTGTTACCCGCCTGTGTGGGCTGTTCTTGCAAAAGGTGCTCACCCAGCTGATGTAAATTTTCACCTTGAAGCCTGTGGGGCTGCTGGGCTTGCGAGTCCTGAGGCTTTACTCTGGGAGAATATTTTCACTCATCATCTGAGCAGCTTAATAGAATGAATTGGAGCTAACTTGATAATTATTTCCCTTCAGCTGATCCTTTGAACATTACCTGAGGCCCACTGAGCATTTTGTAGGTGTTATAAAATTAAAGATTTGTCTACACCAGGACAACATTAACTAGAGGGACTTTTCAAACTATTGACTCTGGTGCCTTAAATGACTTCTCCAATGGTCTTGCTGAGTGAGTGGCCTTAATTAAGTTAAGGTGGATTAAGCAAAGCCAAACTGGGGCCTCTCTGCTTGTGCAGGAGACCCCATCACTGTGGCTGTAGGCAGTGTAGCTGGTTCCCTGTGCATGGGCACTTCTGGTTGAACTGGGGTCACCTTCTGGGGGATCCCTGTGGCCAGACTGTGGAGGCAGGAGGTGGGTGAGCAGTGAGGGGCTGGAGCCAATCTCTCCTTGGCTGCTTCAGACCTTGTTGCTGCCTCTTGTAAATCCATGGTGAGCTGCTGTTGTGCTACTCACTCTGTAAACATCCCTGTGCATGTCCCTGCCACGTGCCATTGTCCTGTGGGCACAGGGACAGCAGAGGCCCCATAGATCCAGTGGAGGCTGCAGGGCCTCTCTTGTGAGGAAAAGCCAGCCTCGGTGCTGTGGGGGAGCTGTGTGGGCAGGCTGGTGTTCGCCCCATCACTCCTGGTGCTCAGGATTCACGCCCTTTGGAGCTGGTGACCAAGCTCCTGCTGGCCTGGGGAACATGGGGCACCTTTGTGCAGCCAGTTTGGGCTTCACGCCTTCTCCCAAAGCTCCTGTTTTCCCTGGGGGCTCTTAGGTCGGAGACCCCCTTTGCAGACACACGCCAGGCTAGTGGGGTGGGGTGCAGGAGAGCAGGTGCTGCTGTGGCAGTGCTGACATTCCTTTGGCCTTCACAGGACATCGAGAAGACCATGAGCACAGCTCTGAACGAGCTGCGGGAGCTGGAGAGGCAGAACACGGCCAAGCAGGCCCCGGACGTGGTCCTGGACACGCTGGAGCCCATGAAGAACCCCGCGATGGGCGCTGCCAACTCGGAGCCAGCCAGCCCCCTGCACACCATCCTGATCCGCGACCCCGAGGCGGCCATGCGGCGCAGCAGCAGCTCCACCAGCGAGATGATGACCACCTTCAAGCCGGCGCTGTCGGCCCGGCTGGCCGGGGCGCAGCTGCGGCCGCCGCCCATGCGGCCGGTGCGGCCCGTGGTGCAGCACCGCTCCAGCAGCAGCAGCAGCTCGGGGCTGGGCAGCCCCGCAGTCACCCCCACCGAGAAGCTCTTCCCCAGCAGCTCGGCAGATAAATCGGGCACCATGTAGGCGGGGGGCTGCGGCAGGGCAGCGGGGCGGGCGCGGAGAAGCGCCGCTGGGTGGGCAGGGGGTCAGAGCCCTGCCTGGGGAGCCTCTGTGGAAGGAAGCACGTGTGGGGCCTGGGCCTGGTGCTGTACATACGTGTGCGTGTGTGTATGTACGTAGGTGTGCACACACCCCATCCATGCAGAAACACTTCCCGAGCTTGCAGTCCTACGGCAGGAGGAGACGGCAGGTCTACGTGTTGGCACTGGAGAACACGCTCAGTGTAGAAGTATATATTAAAAACGAAGTGTACAGAATTCAGTGACTTTTTAAAACAGTAGATTTACCTCAGAAACTGGCTCTGAAGTGTCCTCTCTTGAGACAGTGGATTGGGCTGGGTTTCCAAGGCTGTCTGTGTGCACATGGAAGCCCACGCTGCAGCAGCTGTGCATCGAGCAATACAAGGCCATCCTGGAATTTATTTTCTGTACCTCTTGGCATTGGAAAAGAAAAAGGGATGGGGGATATGGTGGGGTCTGTTCACTGCTGGGCTGTGGAGAAGAGCTGGAAATCCATACATGACCATGTGTGTCTGGTCAGCTGGAGTCTTTCCAATCCTGAATCCTGAGATGTCTTCACGTGCCCGTGATGCCCTGGGCAGCAGGGGCAAAGCAAGGTGTGTGCCATGAGTGGGGATGGAGTGAAGTGAGTGTCATGAGTGGGACAGAGTGAGGTGTGTGCCATCACCCTCGTGCAGGAGGAGGACGCTGTGCTGCACTGGGACCGTGGAGCACTGCTTCTCTGCAAATTCTCAGAGTGAACAAGGACTAGTGACCAAACCTGTGGTAAAGCATGGAGTAACTTACAGAGTTGGAGATCCTTCATCTCCCTCTCCCCACGTGCTTTTCCTTTTTTT